>MU158397.1:946177-1149330 GCA_015708705.1 Naganishia vishniacii ANT03-052 | reverse complement strand
CCCTAACCCCTAACCCCTAACCCCTAACCCACTGATCCCGCAATACGGCAGCCGAACGCGCGTCTACTGGTTAGCGCGTCCTTTTTGGCTCTCGACATCGATATCATCACAACGTAATGATCATACGCGACTGTCAACCGGCAGGCCTAAGCGCAGAAATGTATCAAGCGGAACAGAGTCCGACGTAGAAGCTGCAGTAGGACATTCATGAAGCTTTCCTTATCAAATACGATACAAGTTGCGGGCGGTACGTCCTCCTTCATTCGTACCCCAATTGCCTCAAGAGAAGAGCCGGCGTGCACGACCAAGCATGGCAGAACCTACCGCACGAGATGTCAAGGCAATGTCAGAGCAGAACCCGGGAAAGCCGCACCCAACTTGGCTCACGAGTTGGAATGCAAGTCCCCATAAGGCGAAGATCGAGGTTGTTTCGGATCCCAACCCTCCCAGAACGTTTCTGCACCGGCCTCCACCATAGATCCCCAGTAGTGGATGATATGCTTTACGGCCAGCCTATCTTGTCCCACGGCCACCAACGCCTCACATAGCTGCGGAAAGAACGAGTGTGTTCAGCTTCTCGGGAATAGCGTTGGCAGAGGGGTATAACTAACATAGTGGTGGAGATACGGCGTCATTCCAGGACAACTGTCTTCACTCTCATAGGCGATTTGCATAGCCTTTGCAGCGCTCTCTTTGGTCTCCGGGATCCCGGCCAACACGGCCCACGAATTGGCCGCCCAGCTGATCTGTCTGCTTTCCCCACTGACGAAAACCTGACGTTCGGCATCATAGTAATGTTTGCGATGGGCGGTGCTGAGCTTCTCGACGATGTTGACGATGGGCTTAGGTTCCGAGCCTGCAAGCGAGAAAGACGGCGCCTCAAGGTTCAACAGCTCGGCGAGATCCTGTGTAGCTTTCAGGCAATATATCATAATCGCATGTTCCGAGCTCTCCTTGTCCAAAGCGGGTTGCCCTGCGAACGCGCGATGAATCAGATCAGGCGACATCACAACGAACGACCGAGACCTACAATCGACAAAGTGCCACCCTTCACCCCCTTCCTCCATGCGCCTTTCCGGAATGGTGTAACGCAAGTCATCGGTGAAGTTCTTGGCAAAGAACGAGAACTGTTTGGCGGCGATGGGGAACAGGTCCTTGCCGCACTCGGTGTCTCCTGAAGCTTTGACGTAGTCCAGGAGAGTGACAGCGAACAACATTGCGTAGTCGACTGTCGTTAGACGTGAGTTCAGTAACAGGCATCCGTTGCCTATGCTTGCTACACTGACCGATACTGTTTCCACCAAATTTAGGACACGGCTTCTCGTATACACAGGCGCACAGCAATCCTTCATCGTTAAACGGCAAACCCGCAAACAGATACATGCAGCGCTTGGCGAGATTATAATCCTGGAATGTGGCATACGAACAGAGTGCCTGGAGCCTCAAGTCGCCAATCCTGCGAAAAGAAACGATGTACGTGAGTGGGTTCCTAAAGAATCGAAGCGATGGCTCACGTACCACAACCGCATATCACGTCTCGGGCCATCCTCATAAACCGTATGCATACAGTTCCTCAACGTCCTCAACGCCACCTCATCAATCTTCCGCAACTTGTCCTTCTCCTCATTCGACAGCCAATCACCCGCTTTGGAAAACGACAACTGCGGCGGATCTTGCTGAGGTGCCGAGGTCACGGCGTACGCTGTTGGATTGCTAAACTTGACACCAAACCGCAACGAGGTGGAGATGACCTGAATCTTGACGTAACGGAATGCATGGCGTCGCGGCATGTGGTACTTGATAGCAGGAAGGTAGTCGATGCTGACGTGGAGTCAGGTAAGTGATCAAAGGCGGCGGGTGCGACAAAGCAGGGACGAGGAATGACCAACTTGATAATCTCATCCGGTAACCAGCTCTTACTGATCCACGCTCTATGCATCAACAAGATCAGCGGCAAGCCTGCACCTCATCGCGCGTATACCTACTTGTAGTCATCGAAACTCTCCGCAACATCATTCAACACCTCGCCAAAGACAACCTTGAGTCGTACCGGCGAATCAGCTGGTTCCACGCCCGTCAACACCGCGTCGACGTCAAACTCGAAGAATCCCGCGAGATGACTGATGGCCGAGTAAGCTTGAATTTTCCGGATCATGGTAAAGCATCCAACGACTCACGTCCCGAAATCGAAAATGATCTCGTCTCCGTCCCTTAGCGATTTGACATCCTCAACCTTGCCCGCGTCCTCGGCTCTCCACCCCAGCAACTCTGCATCGTCCGCGACACATTTGATCAACCGTAGTGGGGTCGATGTCGTGGTCTTCAGGTCCGGCTTGAGCGATTCGGCAATATCAAGGAAGTGGTCGTTCTGTTTTCCGGGGATCATAGCGAAAGTATCAAAGAGGCTGTAATCTGGGGAGCAAAGCGCCGTCAGTCTCCCCAGGTCAGGTCTTCCGACTTGAACTGAAATACGAAGAGCAAGGACTCACCAATGTCCCGGAACCTAACAGGCAGCCCTGGACGCGGAAAGACATGGACCGATCGCTCCAGGACGGTGGGACTCGAATCCCTACGATGCGCTGAGGGAGCACACGGCACAATGATCGTCCATGCGGCAGGAGTGATTGTTTCCCCGAAGAGCAGCAGCTGTCGAGTAGTGTACCGGTACGCTAATAACTAAGGGGAACCTACGCCGCGTGTGAGTTCCCTCTGAGACATATGTGGCGTTAGGGGTCAAATACATATCATTCACAGATCATGCATTTTCCTGCGCTGACATGTGCCCTTGAGCCCCACATCCTCACGTTGGAAAGCGAACACACGTCTTCGCTGTAGCAGCTATTAGGTGCCGCTCTATCCGCTTGCTTCAGCTCTTGTCTCCGGGCATGGCGAGCTGCATACCGCGTGAAATGAGACTGTTCGCAGCCGGTTCGTTCTTAGGCCGTCTGCTCCTCGCGGATGCACTTCGACATTCAGTCATCCCGACTTGGGCACTCCCGAATGCCGAATTCGTTAGCTCGATCAGCTGAGATGGGATAACTTCATGTCGAACAACGATATATGAAAGGCGGTATGATTTGATATCGGTTCAATGTTACACCCGTAAGTATTGCTACGCTTGAACGTTGAACCCGACGTCTATACGCTCACTCGGGTTTCCACTAGGGCTCATCATTAGCTATGGCGACTGCCCGTGAACTCACACGAAACACCGCAAGCCAAGCTGGTTGATATATAGCCGTCACCTACCCGGACTACCCCACGGGCCACCACCAAGCCCCACTCAGGTCGCCAGTTCAGTCAAAACGCAACAAATCCACTGCTCGCACCTGACACCGAGCGCTTGTCATCTTCGAGCACACTCCAAACATGGCTCACCAGGATATCACCCTTGCCAGCGAGCGAAAACAAGAAATCGAAATGTACGAAGAAACCAAAGACGAAACCGCCCACATCGACCACGCCAAGCCTCACCACGTCGGTGTCGATGCCGTCGCTCAACAAACTCTGGCAGAAGGGCAGAGCCCTTGGAAAGTGATCGTCGCAAATCCAAAGTTGCTCGCCTTGATTATGGTGGTTCAGAGTAACGCCATCATCGTTGGAGTCGAGTTCAGTCTTCCCGGTAACCTACTTGGTATCCAGGTAAGCTTGTTTGAGAATCGGTATATCTCTCAGAGGCTGACCCACTCTATACCGTCTCCATTACAGTCGTTCTGCAAGTTGATGGGCTACTACTCCCCGTCGACCGATAATTATCAAGTTGAAGCGCAACATCTGTCTGTGTGGGTGTTGTTGTCGGTGAACGAGTCTTGACGAGGCACAGTGCTGATTCCAATGTCTCCTTCCGCTTCCGACTCAAAGTTGGGCAGCTCTCTTTGCGACTTTTCAGGTAATAATGCCCTCCCGAAGTGAGCGATGCCGCCGGTCTTGCTCACGTGCATCATTTTCAATCAGGTGTTGGGGCAATTCACCGGTGGCGAACTGTGAGCAGGATCAATTATTCCGACAGCGTCATCGGTTACAGAAGTTCATGTCCTCCCTTGCCTTTTCGCCTCCTGATAGGTCTGATCGCTTTGGCCGTCGATTTTGTCTGTATACCGTCATCTTCTTCACAGTCACCGGGGTCGTTATCGAAGTTGTCGCAAAGGACTGGAAGCAATGGCTCGGAAGCAAGGTATGCACCACTTAAACAATCGGATATGCGGAAGAACCTGCTTTACTGATATACCTGCGAGAATAGATCGTCGTTGGCTTTGCGACTGGCATCATGCAGAGCGCCGTCCCTACGTATGTCAGTGAAGTATCTCCTCGAGAGATTCGAGGTATCATGTTGTCCTTCTTCAATATGGCCAGTGAGTAGCAACGCGCAAACTTCGACCTGATGGTCTATCGCTGACGTAACTTGTCGTTCGCAGTGAACAGTACGTTTCGCGAATCGGGGGCAACGAGTCCCGTCAGCTGATGTCCCCTTGTGCTCCAGTTGGGGGTCTCTTCGCCACTGTTGTTCCCTGGGCTACCACTAAAGCGTACCCCAACGTCGACGATCACCGCTCCTTCCGTATCCCACTCTACATCGCCGTCGCGTTGCCTGTCATCACGCTGGTACTCGAGCTTTTTCTGCTGGTGGAATCGCCTTACTGGTTGATGATGCGAGGACGAGCTGCCGATGCGAGGAAATCCATCAGGTTCATGTATCCGCGAGTCAGTGAGGAAGAGATCGATATGACCTGTGCTCAATTAGCGTACACGTTGGAGAAGGAGGCTGAAGATGCGGAGCTGGTAACCGCGTTTTCCTCGGTGTTTTAGACGTCGCTGATTCCGACATCCCACAGAATAAACAAAGCACTTACCTTGACTGCTTCAGGGGCGTCGACTTAAGGTGAGATAGCAGTCAAGCTAAAAGTGTTAGGGCGCTGAGCGGATATTTTCAAAAAAGGCGAACATTTTCGGCGGTCTTCCCGCCAATGTGAGTTTTTGAATCAGAAGCTCGTTTCGACCGTTAGAAAGCTGACATCATGTCTCCCTTCTAAGAACCCAAAACCTCACGGGGCAAAGTAAGTGTCTCTTGTGCGTTGCCGGATGTTTTGGAACTGACCGCTCTATTTAACCCCAGACCTAGCGGGAACATATGCCGTGAGTCATTGCTGTTCTGATACTCCCTTGACGTTGCTCATGCTCCACTCGTTTCCCTTGCTGTAGACCTGTAAATCATGTCTGATCGCCTGGCATCTCCTCTCGGAAGCTAACTGTTTTCATACCCGACAGACTTTTTCACTCTGGCCAAGCAGAAAGATCCTTTGAGTGAGTCGAGCGTTTTCAATATCGGGCAACGAACCATTACTGATGGGCTTCAACGGGTGACAGTCAGCAGCGTCATTACCACCGGTATATACCTATCCGTCCTGTTACCCCACCCAGTTTGAGCTAATCTCACCTTGCCGCTTTGATGCAGCCGTCGGTCTCGCCGCCAACTTCCTCTCATTCTTTTTAATCGAAAGCAAGCGTGTGGGTCGTTTCTTCCTGCTGTTCTCGGGCGTCATCGTTATGACAGGATGTATGCGTGAGTACCATTTCCAACTTTGATGATGTGCTCCGTTCGGTCCTGATGCCCCTCCGTCTCAGTTGCCATCGCCGCCATTGACACCGCGAAAAAGAGCAATTTCGACGCCGGTACAGGGGCCCTCCTGGTCTTCTTTGTCTCACTGTTCCTTGCTGCGTCCACCCTTGGTCCAGGTGTTGCAGGTATGTACTCAAAGAAGCGTCTGGCGGACTCACGTACTGACGAAGTATCGCTCAGGCTGGGCTTACACCGGTGAATCGGGCTCGAGTCGACTGCGAGCGAAAACAACCACCCTCGGCACAGTCGGTAATGCCATCGTGGGTCTGATCATGACCACAGTCTTGCCATACCTCCTGAGCGCAGACTATGGAGCAAAGTGGGGCGCCAAGACGGGTGAGGATAGCAACACTTCGCCACTAGCTTGTGGATCGCTAATATATCCTTCCGCTAGGTTACATGTTCGCCGGACTAGGAGCTGTGTGTATCGTCCTCCTATGGTTCTTTATTCCCGACTTTACAGGCCGTTCGTACGCTCAGATCGACGAGCTTTTCTTGCGCAAGATTCCTGCTCGGAAGTTTGCCTCGACCGAGTGTACCGGAGATTACGGACGAAAGGTTGCCGACCGAGATGTCGAGATTTCCTAGACTGCGGGCAAACACACAGGCGAGGCGCCGAACATGCTGCGCAGCTCAGCGTACGTGACTTGTATCAGCTCTTGTATCTTGTAGAAGGATGAGGGCAGCATTTATCTGTATATCAACATTTAACTTAACCTTCCGCTTAGAAGACGATCCAAAAGGTGCCGTTATATGGCCGACCGAAAGATGAGGATTACTGTTGCGATGCCTAGTTCAAGTATCAAACGCCGCCCTGTGCGTCGTACACCTGACGGCGTATGGATGACGAGCTGCATGATAATACGTTGGCATTCCGGACCACATTGATACAACTTTAACCGATGCTCAACCAAGAACCTTTGGCCCCGAATGTTGCGACTTTTTGGCACCCTTGTTCGCTGCATCCTTGCCATTTCGTTTACTGCCAGACGGACCTGAGCTGCCCTGACCCTTGTCTTCGGCCATTGGCACGTACCTGCAAATCTCGCGTCAGCAATGGGTAGACCCTCCGGAAGAACCCGTACCCACGACCTATTACCAACAGACAGGGTCATGTATGCCTCTCCCGTCTTTTCTTGTCGACGATTAAAGGCGTCGATCATACCCGAGGGCGTATCCGACATAACCATTGACATCCGTTTGCGCTCCTCTTCGATCTTTTGCAGCCTCTTCTCAGTCTTCATTCGACCAGATGTCTTCCCGCTAGGGGAGAAGAACGAGTCAGACGAGACGATGGGACGCAAGCGCAGCGACACTTACTGGAACTTGTGCGACAGCGATTTCCAAGCTTCCTTGGGTGTCATAACTGCAGATCGAAGAAAGTGAGCCGACAGTGGAACGCCGTGAGCCAAGGACAACTCACCTCGTCCAAACTCATCGGTATAAGCGATATTGACATCCGGCTTGTAACCCTTGTAAGACTCTAGCGCCTCTCGAGCTTCCTGCTGCTCGCGCATCTTGTTCTCCCATTCCCTCTGCGCCTGATCTTTTTGCGGCCCACCACGAGCCTTGATCTTTTCCAACTCGCGCTTGGCCATCCGTCTGCGATGATCTGCCAGCCAGAGATCCTTTTCCTTTTGCACGCGTTCCCGTTCGGCGTCTTGTATGCTCAGCGAGTTCAAGGCGCCTTGCTGTCGTAGCATAGCCAGGACACCACTGACACCGCCCGAAACGGTCGGTTCCGGTTTTGTAATGGCGAACTGTGTGAGGAGGTTAGCAACGAAAACACAGACTGAGGACTCGCCACTTACGTCGTCGTCCTCCTCCTTCTTGACGTTTTCATGGGCCTGCAAATCGGCGTCCATCTTGAGACGCATCTCTTCCAACGAAAGCCCCTGCCTAAGCGCCATCTCTGCCAACGCCTCGTCCTCGTCGTCCTCGCCATCCTCTCCATCCTTCATCTCGACGTCGTAGCCACCCAGTGGTTCATCCGCCGTCTCGATCTTGACGACCACGGGTTTCTGCTCCTCTATGGATTCCTGCTTGACGGCCGGGGTGGAATCCGAGCGTGCCTGACGTGTTTCACGTTTGACCTGAAGGTTGTCCAGCGAGACATTTCTGACGAATTCGGAGGTGTCGTCAAACGTGATAGCGGCTTCCTCGTCGGCTGGAGCGTCCTCTTGCTCCTCTCGATGTGCAGCCATCACTGTAGGGGATGTCAACGCAAACACTTGCGAAGCGCAAACTAAGAGCTCACCTCGAGTTGCAATATCCTCCGGCCGGACCCTATTCACCTTCTTCGTCGCCTGCCGCCTCTGCCTGGCCAGCGCCATCTGCAGATCATCATCATCGACAAGATTCTCGTCCAGTTCCCGATCGAGCTGTGCGGCAGGCTTCATATCCACATTGCCGTCACCGTTCACCTGACCGGTCTCGCCCTCGCCGACATCGGCACGTCGGGTCGATCGCTTGACCTTTTTCTTCTATGAATCTCGCATTAAATTAGTACGGATCATAATCGCGAAGGGCCGCGACGCACCTTTTTCTTAAACGTTGTATCCTCTGTTGCGTAGTCCGACACGTCAAAGTTTTCTACATGCAAGCTATCAGCTGCCGCCAGCAAACATTCCCGACCGACACTCACTAGTATAATCCATATTCATCAACTGCTTATTCACCCCGAAACTAATCGTCTCATCCCCATCCTCCATCTTATCCACCCGAGCCCTCTTTCTCTCCCCCTGTCCACCCAGCCGGAACCCGTCGCCATTCCCACCACTCATCGTGAAATCACCATCATCATACTTGCTCAACACGCTCCGCTTCTTCCCTACGGCGTCGCCATCGTCCTCGAATTCCTCGTCATCGTACCCCGTATACTGCGCCTTTGCCTTTTTCTTGCGTTCCCTCGCGCGTCGTTCAGCCTCGACATCAGCCAAGTTGACGTTTTGCAGTTCATCTTCCGCGTCGCCGTCGAGGATACGGTTGTCCTTGAGGGTAAGGATCACCTCTTCGCCTTCCTCAAAGGCGTCCTCGTCGTGGGCGACCTTGATACCGGAAAGATCATCTGTTATCGAATTGTCAATAACATATCGCCACTCTGCAAGGCCCGCACTCACCCTCCCCATAGACGCCCCTATCCATCTCCTCCTGCTCCCTCTCCCGCTGCTTGGCCAACTCGATCTCCCTCGCACGTTGCTTCTGCATCTTCTTGTTCTTCTTGATCCACGACGCGGTAGACTCCCCATCGTCGGGCGCGGCATCGCCGAGCGTTGAGCCCTTGAGTTTGGCGTTGAGCGCGCGTTGGTTCTTGGCTCTGTCGGGGAGGTTGTTAGTTATCCGAGTAGGGAAAGGCGGGCAGATAACTCACTTGGCGATCTTTTCCCGTGTTTCCCTGTTGTGACGGTGATCAGCACGCGTCACAAAATACAGTCTCATCGCCAGATCGTCTCGAGCATGGCTTTCGTATGATCCAAGGTCAAGTATGACCGATGCGCTCCGCACACCCAGACCTTTCTCACCGCATCGTCATCACCCACGCGCCCTTTATCCACTCAGCAGATCCAACCAATCGCCACATGATCCTCCAGACGAGGGCTACGCTTCGAGACCTGAGAGTCACGATCCATAGCACCACGGGCCGTCTTCATCCGTCACCGACCTCCCATAAACAACAGCTGTGATCCGCTTGAAGAGTTCATTTGAAGTTCCAGACCTTTCCGCCAACATCCGGTAGACACGACACAATTCCCGTCACCAAGGACGCCTTGTTGGTACCCCAGGGACACTATCATCCAGCGACGACATGTCCCTCGCCAACGCCCACGTTCTCACAACCACACACGCCGCCCTCTTGTCGTCTCGTTCACAATCCTTCGCTCCCCTCACCGTACCCCGCCGGAAGTCTCGCCTCGCCTCGCCTCCTCACTCCTCACTTCGCTCGTCGTTCGCCGTCGACTCACCTCTCCGCCCTCTCCCTCGCCTCCCGCTCCATCCTCCCCCCGAAATTCCTCTCGGCCACACTATCGGGATCCTCCACCCCCTCGCCCTCTCCGACCGCGCCGCCAATCGGCTTCAACCCCAGCTCTGCACGAATCCTATTCGTCTCCTCGAGTGAGATGGCTTCCGACATGGCTGGTCTCGTTTGTGGCAACCTGGTCGGCCCGGCTTACTCGGGGGGACGAATGGTCATGTAGGATAGTGAATTCGCCTCGATCAGACAGCGACACGTGACTAGAAGTACGCGTATCCTCCCGTTCTATATCCTCCTCGACTCATTGACCCTACCCACCCCCTACCCACCCAACCACCACCACCCACCATGTCCGACATCGGCTCAGACGACCTCGAAACCTACGCCGAACGCACCGGCATCCCCCTCGTCGCCCCGGTCCCCCCAGCCCCGGTTGCTGCGGCCGTAGCCATCACCCTCGACCTTGGGTCCTCCTCTGCCGCATGGGACGACCGTGAGCTCATCTCGGCGTGGGATGCAGCAGCTGAAGAATTTCGGGTGAGTTCAAGTTCAGGCCCCTCGATTGCCCTGGTGCTGACATCCTCGCGCGACAGTTCCATAACCCCGGTCCCGGAACATGGTTGGATAAAGCAACGGCCGCACTAGCCGTAGGGAAACCCCTCCCGGAAGCCCACCACGGCGAATCAAAGTGAGTCCCCCCTCCCTCCCACACCTCTCTTCCCACCCTGGACTGACACGGCGCTGATCAAGCATCATCCGTACCAGGTGGTACACCGAAACCCCGCCTGCAAAACCGACATTCGTCAACCCCTACACGAGCATAGTACAACCCTCTGCCACGAGCGGAGGAGGGGCATACACCTCGCCTCCCGCCAAGCGGAAAAAGTCGACGGTGATTAGTAACTTGAAACGGAAACGAAAGGCGCGCGAGTCACGGGAGCGTGGGACCGCCGGTACGACGTCAGGGGGACAACAGTATGGAGGAGGAGGAGTGGATGAAGGCGGGTCGTTGGATATGGAACTAGACGATGGCTTCTCCGACATCCAGGAACACCAAACACGTACGCTCTTCGTTCCTAAACCTTCCCACGTACCCACCTAACTCCTGTTCGCGCAGGATACCCCCACGCCCCGCATTCCCCAGCATATACTCCCAACTCGCCGCCTCTTTACCCAACCACCACCACCACGACAGCCCCAGCAGGCCCCGCCCTACCAGACCACATCTCCCGCCTCCGCCACCCACAAAACCCCTACCTCCCCACCCAAGCTCCCCCACAACCCGCTGCCGTCGCTTCGACAACCTACACACCCAACAACGCAGGCCTCTACCCTTCCATGGGCTCCACCGCCTCCGCCGCGCCTCTTACGCGTGAAGAAGCCACCACCCGGGCCGTGAATGCGCAGTGGTGGGCCGGGTACTGGTTCGCCATGAGTGAGGTGAGTGCGAGTTGGGCGGTCACGAGACATATCGCTGCGGGAGAGTGCTGATCATATCACCTTGGACGCAGGTGATGCCTTCAGTTGCGCAGTTGGAACAGACCGAGGCTCAGTTGCAGCGGTAGACCTTGTGGCGGATGTCGGGGGATGTGGACCGTGGAGATCCACGGCGACCGCCCGGGCTGGAGCGGAGATGTCCCGTGTGGAAAATACCCTAGATGGAGGATATGTCGAATACAACGAGTGACAATTGACACCTGATGTAGACTGTCGAGTCGTCGTCTGGCGTATCATAAATCCGAATCGTGTTGCAGATAGACCTGTCGACTGTGCTGTTGCTGGACTTGGCCCTCAAGTGACATTCGGATACGCGACAACTCTACTAAACTTCAAGAAACACGACTCGCTTCCATCGGCACCATCGCATGCCATGTTGTCACCGCGAACAGAGAGCCGTGCAGTAACTGGCGATGTCATGTCATATGTGCTCTGCACGCACTTGGCGCCCATACAAAATCTGTTATAGCCCTACCCCCGCCTATCTATCCAGACTGCAAGATCCGTCTACAACCCATAGCCCCGTGACACAGTGACACTACCTCCCACTGGCGGAAACAGTAAACAGTGTTTGCTTCTTTTTATTCTTCTTGCCCGCACCCTGCCCGCTCGCTGAGTCACTCGCGGCCGGAACAGACGGTGTCGTTGTCCCCGTCGTCGCCCCGCCACTCCCACCCCACCCAACAGGCGACGTATCATTGCTCCCCCTCATCCTCGATATCATTTGCGCAGTATCCGACGACCTCGCAAACAATGCCTGTCTATCGGCCGAGGTCAAGCCTCCCGCACCGCCGGAAGTCGACGGAAGGCCTGGGAACGCTGCTGCAGACGGAGGCTTGGGTGCCTTTTTCTGCCCGTTGGCGCTCGTCGTCGCTGAAACGTTTACCGACCTTGGCTGCGGCGCCACAAGAACGGCCGTTGTCTGCAACGAAGGGAAACCAGACTTCGCAGCTGGAGTCGTCCGGCCTGCCCACGGGGTCGCACTGCCACCCGACGCCTTGCCCGCTTTTCCGCTGCCCAGGGCAGGGAAAGACCCCACAGCGCCGGGCACATTGCGACCGCCTGGACCTGTCGACAGGGGCCTGTTGACGGGAGCCGAAGCGGCGGCACGTTCTACTCGATCCCAGATGGCGTTGCTGCTCGATCCCGGCTGAGTGACCCGCTTCGCAGAGAGGATCTTGCCAGATGCGATACCTGCAAACTCGGTACCGACGCCGGTCGGGCCATCGCCCAGTGTCGGGAACTCGTTGCGGCGCTATACACAAAGTTCAGCGGCGGTACCCGAGTCAATACCGAATGCACTCACGTCAATCTTGAACTCGTTGATCGCTTCCCGCACACTCGTTTGCTTATCCGGGTCACTGCTGAACAGCGCAGCGAGATCCCTAGCAATCTTGACCGTACTTTCCTGATCACTGTTCAACACGCTGTATATCGTGTGAATCATATCCCTTGCCGGTGCTTCATTACTTTTGAACGCTCGCACCGAGTTACGGAATGACGCCATCTTGGGCTCGGAGTAATCGACCATTGACATGACGAGGTCCATAAGCTGAGCATGCTGCGCAGCCACGGCAGCTTCCGGTCCCTCTGCCGCCGGTCTCGACTTGTTGTGGGTACCTTGGCGGGAATTGCCTTCGGTGAACGTCAAGGTCCGTTCAAACTTTCTTCTGGCCTCACGATCATCCGGCGGCTGAGGCAACTGCTGCGATTGAGGCGCCGTATGTCTCCCACCTCGCGGAACTCTGCTGAACTGATCGCCAGTCTCGCCAAACGTCGAGCGAGACGTCGGGTTCGCTCGCCTTTGCATTGGGTTCGGCTCGGGCGGGATCAACGAGTCGTCCGGGCCAAAGTGTACGAAGCCGACGTCCAGTTGTCGTGCGCGGTGTCGATCTTTAGAATTCATCTTGGCTCCGTGCTACAGGGACGGCTCAGCATGTCTTCGGACGGGACATAATAGGACGGCTCACCTCGTTGACCTGGTGCGCTTTTAGATCCACCTCGCTGCCAAACACGACAAACTTTTTCTCCAAGCAGATCTGTTCTGTGCAGGGGAAGTGCGTGTGACTGCGTGGCGGAAGGTGAGTGACTGCTCGACCCGCTCATCTAGTCTACTCACTTGAAGTGTGCTTCCTATAGTGCGAAACATCGCGGTTAGACACCAAACTGTACGGACTTGCATGCCCATCTCACCAGTTTCGGATAATCCTTAAAGCTGTGAACCGAGTGACATTCAGCCAGCGCTCAAATCCCCATCACTTCCTTACTCACTAAACATCACGCTGCCCTTGCTCCTTGCACACAAAGCACTCCTCATGCCGATTCCTCATATGCTTGAACAATTCGTCTGCTCCGAAGAACGCTTCATGGCAAAACTACGAGGACCGGCAGCTGTTCAGCACACATTGGTCGTTCGAGATATAGGCGGAACGCACCTCGCACATGGGATGCGACGCTCCCCACGACGCGACCATCTGTTCCTCTGCCTTGTTCCGCGGCTTCGGGCGTTGCCCACGCGATAGCATGGAGGGATCATGCAGTCCCAACAGATGGGGCGGGTACAAAACCTGTTCGTGGGCGAATCGAGAAAGATGGCGACGACATAGGTGACTACAGATGGTAGGGGTCGATCAGAACGTCTGTTATATGACGCCGAGTTGTATGGCGCTCACCAGAGGACAGTCTGATGCACGGCCAAGGTATGTTTTTCCAGACCATCCCACCCCGCAGCCATAAACGAGCAATTCGGCGACGGGCAATTAAACCTGAGCAATAACAACGTCGCCTCCATCTACCCAGTCACGCAAGTCAGCCATCCTACAAACCCGCAACCTCAAGTCCCCGAAGACGCACCATCTCGGCATTCTCAAACACGATGCCCAGCTTGGCGTCGCTGAATTCATAGGCGGACATGTCGAGCGTTCCCGGTGGGAGTTTTGAATCTTCCGAAGGGGTAGGGAACGGAGTGTCCCCTGATGTTGTGAACAGCAGTGATGGGAGCAGCGTCTGCGATATTATGAATTAGCTTTCGACGAGGTGTTGCATCGTGGCGAGTCGTACTTTGCAGAACGTGCAATCGAGTTTTCTAAAGAGGAATGATTAGCGTTCCCTCGGAGTCTGCAAAGATCGAGTATGACGCACTTGTAGAACACACGCAATCGAAGTGCACATATGCTATGGCCAACCGTCGATATCTAATTACCTTAACGCACAACCCCTCAAACTCACTGGCACGTCGTATGTCCACATACCCCCACCGCAAAATACGTAGTCTTCTCCGCACAAATAAAACAGGTCTCCTCATCCCCGACCGTCGGTAAAGGCGGTGCCATCAGTCCACCCTCATCATCTGTCCCTGCCTCCCCCTCTCCCTCCTCAGATCCATCCTCCTCCTCGACAGGTTCAATCACCTGCGCCTCGGGCTCCCCTGGAGCCTTGACAGTCTTCACCTCGACATCGTGCGCAACCTTTGCATGTACCGGTCCCGGGGCGCGGATCGAATGGTGATGATGCTGCTGCTGCCGTTGGCGTTGCTGGGGAGCGGCGTTGGCAGAGGCCTTGTTGGCTGGGTTTTGGTTTGTCGCGGGTTCAGCGTAAGAGTCGAGATCACGGTTGAACGCTTGTCTTCGGCGGGCCATTGTGAGATGTACGGGGTGTAGAGAGCAGCACAAGATGGGGAAATTCCACAAGGTCTCTATGATCCTTCACCACCTTCCCCTCTTACCAATGACGAAACCACTCAAGTCGGCTCGATCGCGCATGGGCGCCCAATAAGAAGCGCGTCCGTCGAGCAAGGGTACCTTGCTGTTCTTCCTTTTGAATGCTCGTTGAAACAGCTAGTGCCGACCGAGTTGGCAGTTAAGCTGATCATCCTCTAGCCTACCAACGCATCGGATTCGAGCAGAAGGGACCAGAGACAGTAGAGGAAGCGACTAATCACTAAGGTCTACCTTCACTATACTACATAGCCCATTTTTACAAACGAACTACCCGAAAGTCTCACGAGTAATTGATTGCCTGCTAGAACTACTCCTTTTCCGCCCCAGAACTCTCCAATATAGTCCCCTTCTTTTCCTTTTTCTTTTTCCTTCCGGAGCTCGCCACAGAGTCCTCTCCGCTGGTGAAAGTTGGCTCAACAGACGCTAAACAAAAGGAGAATCAGGTCGGCAGTCTTCCCCCAAAGGCAAATTTGAGACAGAGGAATGAGGCTTACTGAGGACACTGGTGGGCTGCATAGACACGCCTGAAGTTGAGACCTGCGGAGTCTGATCTGACTGATCATCAGAGATCTGAGGGTACAAGTTTTTGAAACTTTCACTGATGAACGGATACTACAGTGACCCATGGTGTTCAACTTTCGCTAGTTCCGCGAGCTTGTACGCGACAGCTTCGGCTTCCCCCCACATCCCCTTCTTCCACTCCGAAGCATATATCTCGAGCCAGGCCCAGCGCCGAAACACCTCATCTCCGTATCCTTGATGTTGTTATCGTCATCAAGAAAGTCGAAGACGCTCGGCACGGTTTCACCACGCATGATTTTCCAATGAGTATCCATGCTGTTTACCACAATTGCGTCACGCCAGAAGATGGAGATCGCCGCGACAGTCGAGAGAGGGATTCCATCAGACACTGGCTAGCAGCCGGCAGCTCTTTTTTTGAAGAATTAGGCAATTGGGAGAAAGGTCTCGCAAAGCGTGTTGCATCTCGGAGGTCGGATACTTGAAGAGTGCGTCGAGCTAGCCACGAATGGCAGGTTAAATAAATTTCAGGTAAAGCTCGTACATTCTTGTCCACTCCTCGTGATCGACGTAAACTTGAGAAGGATCTGAGCATGATACATTTTAAGCCTTCGCATAAGTCTGAAACCTTGCGAGCTTTGTTGAATGAAGGGGCTTTCTCTCTTGCTTCCGGCTTGAATTGGCAACGGAGGTTCCACCAAAAGATCGCATGTTGATGAATGGCTGCGTATCGTATGTGAAAAACAAATGTAACGTGAGGTGGGAAAATCATTACACATCCTACCCATAGCATAGCTAAGGAGAGTTTGGGCGACATTTATCATCATCGCCCTTGAGTATTTCGCTCGTATAGGCAGCGTTCCCTTCTTCATACCTTCGGTTCAGCGATTCTCTTGATAGACACAATGGGATTCGAGCGTACATTACTGATTCTTCAAATGCACCATGCAAATTTAAGCTATTGCTTTTGTTTGACTACATCTTACTTCTTGGTTGCTGTCCCTTCGCGTATGTCGCCAAGCTTATAATCGAACCTAGGTTCAGCTCCTAAATACCAGCGTTTTTATTTTCAACTTTTGTTTTCCGATTCTTGGTGTTGATATTTTTTACATTTCTGGTTTCTGAGATCGTAAACAAAGAATCGCCCCTCGGGCTCCTAGGAGGAACTTCAGCTCTGACTAGCTTTGAGATCGGCTCTATATGACAGCCAATCTGTCAGTTGTGGTCCCCCTCTCAACACATGCTCTCACCCTTTATCGTGTTGTCTCAATACCACTTCAACACCTACAAGAGTCATCATCACTCATCATCAGCTATGGTAAGGCTTAGCTAGCCTTGCCACTACTAGCAACTACTAGCAACTTCGTCTGTGGTAAAGCACATATCATTTTAACTCGATCCTACATTTGTTCTAGGAAGTCAGACTGACGTCTAAGACTCCCTACCCTTTGACTCCCTAGAGCTAAGACTTCCTACCCACGTACCGAGGCATCCTGATTTTCACACTAGGCTTGCTTATTGTGAATGCATGACGTTGATGCTGATCTTAAGAAGCCGGTCATTCAAGGCAGCTTTGGGATCGATGGTGAGTGAAAGGTATGAAGTTATTTGAGCTATTATATTTGGAGCAGATAGTCACCATAGGGAGCTAGTATGTCGTCCTTGTAGAGGGAGCGAACATACTACTAAGCAGTACCTACTTTGTAAAAACACACATGCATCTTTTCTAGTGCCACGTCTGTCTGTGTTGATACCTGTCACTTGCCTCCTTTACTCCGTCCATGCTTTGCCTTCATTTGCCCTCGTATCATAAATAACGCAACACTCTCTGACCAGTACAAGGCATCGTTAACCCAACTACAATTAGCGGTGATGAATCGTTCACAGTTTTGGATTCATGGTAAGTCTCATACTGGAATGAACCGATATGAGCGAGAGCGAACGCTCGCAAGGGATTGGGAGTGTACTAGATATGTATTGCTGGCGAGCGAGAGCGAGGTGATCATCTATCTCTGATACAGATTTCCAGGCGATGGCCAGAGGAATGTGGCTGGACTTATGACTGCTATGAAACACATACTCCCACAGACGGGTGTGATCTTTTCATCAGTCTCTAGTCATATCTATGCTCTAAAGTAACCTGCCCACTCCTCCCTTAACGCTGGGCTTTCCGCACCGCTACTGTCTCGACACATTCTCCCAATCGCCAGCATCACACAATGCCTGCTCATCTGCGTGCATCGATGACCGTAGTCACAACCCAATCCGTTTCTGTAAACAACCTCAGCGTGGAAGAACGAGATGTTTTAGATGGGATTCGAGCGAGCCACGAGGCTCACAAGCCTGCCAATACGACGAAAGCTTATTCAAGGCCACAGGTCGAGTGGCATGCCTGGTGCTTGGTGAGAGCTGTAAAGAATAAGGCGAAGCCCTTGGAGGAGTACCCTGCGCACGAGAGAAGCGTAGAGGAAACCAAACGGTATGTATCTACTCATGCTCATACGAGATCGTGCTATCGGCCTCAGGGGGAAAGCCCTCATATTGGACGGTGCTGATAGGTCTGCTCATTCAGCGACCAGGTTGATGGGGAAAAGTTGGCGCTGTTCCTGGATCAGGAGGTGGTGAGCAGGAAGCACAAGCGGAGAGGTCGTGTAGGCGTCAGTAAGCAAACGGAAGTCAGGGCAGAGGAGAGAGGAATACGCCAGAAGGCTTACGAGATCGCGCGATGGCAGCAGCTTGTCACTACGGCTTGCTCAGAGGACAAGATTGTCGAGGGATGCAACTTCCCGATGTGCAGTACCTGTCGCTCGAGAAGAGGGAAGGTCCTTCTCCATGCGATGTGATGGTAGTGCTGTTGTTCGACGGGAAAACAAACAAAGACGGAAAGGCCCAGTACATGGCCGCTATGAGGAACAAGCGCTGGGATCTGTGTGCTCTATCAGCGTTTGGCCTCTGGCTGTTCAACAGGTGGGTAAAGGATTGAGTATCGTTCACCCTGTATCATATCTTCATTTGGGAACAAGTCTACGTGCTACAATGTGGCGACTTACTGATTCTCATGCTTGCCAACAGATTCCAGATCAGCGGCGAGACATTCGGAGCTAACAACCGCACGCTACCCGACTTCGCTAATGCGTCCTCCTGGTTCGACCTTTACGTCTTCCCAGGGAAGGTCCAAACCGACGCTATTGCACCTGCTACTCACGCGGCATCAGTATCCAAGATGTTAAGGGCTGCCGGAATCGTCACAAAGAAGGTCACTCACTCCTTCAGGGGATGCTCCTCCCGAATGGCTGACCTAGGAGGCGCTTCAGAGGCGGACATCGGCCGAACCGGGCGATGGGACGTCTCATGTATGAATCAATACTACCAGACCACCTTGCCACGAATGACCATGCGAGTCCTTGCTGGGTTTACGGCCGAGCCCGGGACGTTCTGGATCGCGAGGGATGTTGATACTCCCGAGGGATTGAAACCGATGGTGTTTCCCGACGTTGATCTCTGGTGGGTATCGATCATCTTGTCCTCACAGGCACTGACGAGCGCAGGGTTAATGTCCTGCTTGAAATAGGCTCGAAAAGCTACAAGGCGAGAAGCAGAACTCATCAGCGTATGGGTTTCTCATGCTTTTGAAACGACTGCGCACAATAATTCTGCAGGACTCAGCTCTTATCCGATTGCAATACCCACGCCATTTCATCTTCAGAGATCCGCTCTTCGAAACCGAGCTGTACAAGGCCTACGCGGAGAGAGTAGTGAAGGCCAATAACACGACCGAGACCCCAATGGATCTTCAGCTTCAGCAACCGATGCCTCGTATGGTGGAGCGGGTCGACGTTGCGAGAGATTCGGTGCTTGGCGGAATCGGAGAGCTCCAAGCGTCGT
Source organism: Naganishia vishniacii ANT03-052 (assembly GCA_015708705.1). Lineage (NCBI taxonomy): Eukaryota > Fungi > Basidiomycota > Tremellomycetes > Filobasidiales > Filobasidiaceae > Naganishia > Naganishia vishniacii. The sequence goes on along the minus strand of MU158397.1, from coordinate 1,130,120 downwards.
TTGCCCAGGACATTTGCACGTTAGCGAAGGGTCTTGAAGACTTCGGCGATCGTCTAGAGGACGAGCGCGATCGTGACCGAGAGGTATTGGGCAAGGCACTAAGTAACATAGCAGCGGGAATTAGCCTGATGTCTACGGCAGTGATGGAGACAAGGATATATTCCCCGGACTCGAGGACGACTCTACCATGGCGACGACAACACCTCCGGCAGGCGCAACGACATGCCCGTCGTCCCTGCCGATGGCTGCGGCAGACAAATCGCCATCCTCCATCGGAGCATCAACTCCTCGACTACCAGCTGCCGCAACGACAACGCAGTCATCCCCTGCAGCACGAGTGTTGGCAGCCTTGAAGCGAACGGGACAGCAAGGTCGGCTGATGTTCGAGGAAGAGCAGACGTCGAACGAGAGAGCAGCCGGCGTGGGACGGAAGGGTGGGATGGAGAAGGAAAAGGCGGCGGAATTCGGTGGGGATGAGTTTGTGTTCGAACGGGATCATCAGAAGGTTGATGCTCTCTGGAGAGAGTACGATGAAGGGATCTTCGGCCGACAATCGGTGAGGAGGATGATCGAGCGAGGTTTGAAGAAGTCGGATAGTCAGCGTAAGAGGTGGGAGAGACGAAGAATCGTCATAAACGAGATAGAACGACTCAAGACAGAAAGAACGACCTCAGCTGAAGCCGTTGTCGAAGCCATGGATCGTTTCATCAAAAAGGAGCGACTGTCGATGTCGAGATTGCAAGACCGGATTGTGAAGGCCAAGAGATCGAGTCAAGATTTGCCGCTCTGGTCGTAGAATGTTGTCATGGAAGAGTTTCGTTGGTATCGTGTCCGCGACGTAAATGTTGATTCCTGCTTCGCGAAGGGGATCATGTTGATTCAGTGTTGTACTTGAATCTATGCTTAACTAATTGTGTGGGAACAGAAGCTCTGGCTTGTAAAGACCATATCTCTGACGACTTGCAGCTGGCAAAGATTTCGGGAACAAGTATGTCATCGCTTCATCGGGTCTAGAGGTACAACAGTAGGGATACTGTGGAAAGACGAATCAGTACTGCTATACGAGGGCTTGATGATGTGTGGAGACGAAGGACTTACTAATCATGAACATCTTCAAATCAAGAACCAAGTGCTGGAAAGGGGAAACGCAGGAGGTCGGGACTCTGTAAACGAGAGCTTGGTTAGCAAAGGTTCGCCCATGTGCGAGACTCACAATGGACGTAGACGGATAGACGCGTCGTCAAACGAGATGGCGGGAAGAGAGAGGCTGCTCCGACGACGCGGCAGTGCCGGATAGTAGGCTTCGCCATAGCGGATGGTGAAGGTAATACTTGTGATATAGCATGACGGAAAACCAAATTACAACTTCTAGGGAAGGGGTAATGGTAAGAACGAACGTTCGAAAGGACAAGAAAGTGAAGCACCCAGCTATCTTGGGGAGACTGTGCGGCATTCCACTGATGCAACGTTCGACAATCGCGGATGATGGCTGGCGAAGCGGTAGCGCGGACGGGTAGAACCAGGGAAGTGATGGTGGCATAACGAAAGGAATGGTGCGTGACATGGCATAGGGGGGTTATATGATACAACATCTGCGATGATTTGATAATCAGCGAAAGTGCGAGGTGGGAATCTGACGATTCGCGAAGCCTACTCGCAATATAGATCACCACCTTTGCACGACAAATGTCTCCCGTTCCTCTATTGCCCGCTTTCCCTTCCCAAGCCTTCCCACAGACGGTCAAACAGAAGAGCGCCGCGAATCGATTAACGGCAATAGCATTGATAGAGATGACTATGGGAGGGGATACAACAAGGGAAGCCTGGTGAAGAAGCAGAGATCAGTGACCTGCCAACTGCGCAGACGAGAAGGTTTGGGTACTCACCAAGAATCTAGATAAGGTGCTGCTGCGGCCCTGCTGTGGCCATGCAAGCAGCACCGGAAAGGCATCCCGAGGAGGGTCACCGGATGAACGCGCCATGAGATGACAGCCGGACAGATGAGGAGTGTCGAGGGGCAGGGATAGGGAATGATTGCAAGCAGTAATGCATGTGCTGCATCACTGTCCGTAGATCCGTAGAGTAGTAATTGATCGAACACAGACGACTGGCTTATGTAATCGAAGGCAAGAACCCCACTTAAAATACCTGAACCTCCCTAGATATTTTTGCTCGGACAGAGATCTCATGTGGGAAGCGCCAGAATTGAATTATCCATGGACAGAATAGCTCATCGGGTTAAAATATCTGCGGACAGATCGATTCTGGGCTCTGTCCGCGCTTCATGCCCGTCCGAGCCTGTCCGAAAGCGGGGCAGGATTTTGGTCGCGGACGCGCGGGACACGGCATTGAGATACCTGCTGACATCCAATTATCGCTATACCAGATATCCAAGTGTCTCGAGATATCCAGTTATTGAGTAGTCAGCTATTCCAATATTAGTAGATACTGAATACTTGTTGATGTCTGGATAGTAGTGATCAGACACCTGGTGATTTGCTGAATGCTGAGCTGGTAGCAATGGGTTCTCTCGTGGGGCAGCTATGGGCAGAGTCACCTAGGCTCTAGTTGGATGTTCTTTAATGCCTCTAGACTCATGTAATGAGATAAGTCTAGAACTAAGACTATACAAGACTAGAGTGTTGAACTATAGCCAAACTACTATAAGCTACGCGAGGTGATCTCTTTACATAGCGCCAGTGTCTCAACCGACAAGCGGATAGAATGTAGCAATAAGGAGGCGTGTTTGTTTGGCACGTGGTGGCTACAATGCTACCAATTCTGGTTCGGCATCTTCCAAAACCATTTTCTCTTGTTTTCCTTTTGTTCCTGTCGTACTACTGGCTCCTCCGTCTTGGGATGGGGGTCGAAATCGATGTTATCTATGTGTAAACTTCAGTAAGCTACTTGATCAAATTTATCGATGTTGCACGACTCGTATGGAATTCCAAAGGAGCAGAATGGACTCACTCTCCTCGTAGTACTTATCCAGATCTTGGAGGTTGGCTTTCGGAATGGGCTTGAGGGGTAGTCCCGGGAAGAACATATTGGCCACGGGGACTTCCGAATTACCCTGAGCTTTCGAATTACCCTGATTTGCTTCTGAAAGCCCTAAAGATGAGTGCGAGGGAACGTTGGTGATCTGATCAGCGCTCGCAACAGTAATCACCGTGTCAATTGGGCTGGGTTTGCTTGACATATTTCGAAGGGTGCGTGGAGTGAAGGTCCAGCGCGCGTAAGTGGTGTGTGAATGGCGAGGAAGTGATCGATACTGATACTCAGGAAGCGGGTATTTCGCAATTTAAGTTGCTGTGCGAGCGCTAGATCTCAGCCTTGATGGCGAGCATCGCCTTTTTGGATTCACCTACTTTCCTTTCAGAAAATTCCCTCGATCAGAAAACAGAACATAGGAAGCACCATCCCTGGGTGGAAAAAGAGAACCTACCTCTGAACGGTGGAAGATAGCAGAATTACTTCCGTTAAACACCCGGTTGGCCTAAAGCAGGGACACCGAGAACCCTACAATATAGACCGGCTTAGGGTTGGCCCGTTTTCCGTTGGCAAGTCGCCCTTGATGGAAAAATTTGAATGCAGTAAGAACACGACCCCTGTGAAGAATCTGGGAAACTACCTCTTAATGATGAGCGATAGTGGAAGTACGTTCATCGAATGCTAGGCCGGCCACAATCTACTATCTCTGGTAGACGAGCAGCGAAGGGAAATCCCCGATGATGGAATCGGAATCAGTCGCACACAGAGTCGCGAGAGAAAGACTTCAAGTAAGACCACATTCTGTCAGGTCATCGGCATTTCCGAACACGTCATCAGGTTGGATGGATTACGCTGGAGGCTCTTTCGGAGCGGTGCTTAATGTGAGAGCCTAGGATAGCAGTATAGCAATGATTGTATAGATGTAATCTATAGACCACTAACTATAGTATCAGTCCTTGAGTCGGGATCGGTCAAGTGAATTATGCAATGCAATTGATGTAAAGCTGAAGGCGATAACGAAAACAACTGAATGTAATGGATAGGATCACTGAGCTTACAATGAGGCTACGTGGGCTACTCAGTATCTGCTGGGCTAGGCAAGGGAGCTTGGCGAGAGGTGATTAGGGTAGATCAAGCGTGATTCATAAGAGCATGGGAAACTATCTAGCTACAATCTGGCTTCTTATATATAGCTAATGCCTAACTATGGCGGTGGCGAGCCTTTAACGGGGCTCCCAAGGGGGATGGCCATGTTAGCGCATCACAAGATATCACAGGACAACACAGGAAGCTGTCCAGGCTATACCTTTGCGCTTTCCACATAATTTTACAGGAAAACACAAGTGTTTGTCGTAACTTGTGTTTCTGTGACCCAACGTGATTCGAAGGTGTCGCTTACACCAGAAACCCCAAGTAGCTGTGTTACACTGTCACAGTTGTATTTTAGAGTGGAGCCAATCATCGTTTCGCATACACGTCGATATTATAAGGGGTAAAATTGATCTATCGGGCTATCGAGTTGAGGCGAAGCTGAATCGAGCTATATTTTTGGTGGTTTGATGGTTTCGACTATGGTACAACATCGAGCGCGACTAAGTAGCTGAAACCAATTGGCGGATAGTAGAAAGGGGTGAGGCGGATCCAAGCTGCAGATAGCGATGGATCAGTGGACTGAATGCAAGGCTGTTGCACTTATCTAAATGATACGAAGGACGAGCTCATTAACTCCCCCCCCGTAATTTCTCACGCTTTTCCACCTGAATTGTAAACTCCCGTTGTTACAATGGTACATATACCTCTCGTGTTCTAAAGGGGCAAATGCACGTGGTACATTGTAGGAGATACCCTCTCAAACTGCTGATAATCCCCTTCCAACTAATTCAACAACACCACTCGTATTCCCTTCGTTTCGTTGAACGTCATTTCGAATGAAGCTACCGAATAGGGACACACACCGCAGACTGTCAATGCGAGTGCCATTGTCGCTCGCGAGTACCGCCCATCCAATGAAAGCGCTCTTCAGACTTTGACTAGACTGTATACGTTCGCTGAAGCCGACGAAGACAAGACCAAGATGTCATGAATAAGGCAACACCTTACATCGAACACAAGTCGTCTTCAACTGTCCAACTCTGGACTAGACCATGTTGCGATGCAGCTCCCCGCGGCACATCATAGCGCACTGGGTGCGCTGTACGACAATGTTGTTCACCTCACCCTGCTTACGGTACGAGTCCCCTTGGAAGCCCTTAGGCTCTCATAGTTAAGCGGTTGAGCTTTCTACCCCTTTGCCACTGCCTTGTATTCTATCTTTGCTCCTCAGAGCAAGATTAGACGTCACTTCTTACGTCATCCCTATTCAATACCTCTCCTGATCACTACGTGCCTTCGGGCAATTGTGATAGTTAGTGGTTCGATTCCACTACTGACGTCACAACCTTGTCCTTGTCCGGTTCTTGGAAGTCGACCGCCTTCCAAGCTTAGGTCTCAGCTTAGGACCGATCCCATCCTTGACACAAGAGTAGTCGCCCGTGTTGAAGTTTCAGTTCTTAATCCGTGTGCGACGATTCCAAATACTCCTGAGCTGCTCCATGAACGGGAAACTCTCTCAGACTACGTCGTCTCATCCAGCGCACGCTCTACGGCGACTGTTATCCGCCTATGTTAGGATTCGATGCGGTACTGTAAAAGACAAATGTAGCGTTGCAGCCCGAGCAGAGAGAGTAATGGAGACAACAACTAGCTGGCCCCAGTACGGGCTCTTTACAACAATGGTTACACTTGCCATTCTTGATTTACGGCATTGCCCACCGCTTCGAGTTACCGCTGTCATTCAGCATAGCACCGACGGCAGTATTTGATGTCCCAATTCCAAGGCAGATAGGTTTGGCGCACTACGGCGCATCGGTGCTGTCAGCGACATAGCGGTTTTCGATAGAATCGTTGTGGTGTTCGCGGGGGCTGAATCTGTATTCTGTAACCGAGGCGCAGAGTCATCAACCAGCTAGAATTCACAAACGGCAGATGGTCGGCTTTCACAACGACTCAGTAACTGCCCACCTCATCTTCTAGAGTCGTTACACAACACATGCGTCCTCTTATGTCACCAAAATCTTTTTCCGCCAGCATCAACCTCTGATGCCATGTTCTTCACGGTCGCCGTTATATTCACCCTTTCTGTTCGCGGTAACTCTGAAGAAGGTTGCAGTGTACAAGAATCCAGTATCCGAAGGGAAGATTTCGTTGGTCGTTTTATGGAATCCGTGGAATCTTATCTACACCCAACCGCGAGTGAAAGCGATGACACCACCCTAGAAGTGTCACCTTCCGTTACTGGTGCCGCTTTCGACAAACAGTTTCAGCTCCGGTAATCACTCTTTGGACTAGATTGACAGGCATCGTGAAAGCGAAGACAAACATACTTAGCCTTAGCGCTGGCGTTGATCCGAAACAGAGAGCGGACTGATCTCCCATGGCCTGTATGCACCATGATAGTCAATGGTCGAAAGATTACTAGCGAAGTCTTGAGCTTATGCTTCCAAAGTTGATATGCGGAGGTTTCCCGTTTGACCTCCGCTTTGCACCGTGACGTGCGCCTTTTTTCCCTCTGCCAACTGTGAACACGCGCTTAGCGTCTCTGATTTTTTCTCTCGCTCTCTCGCCTCTATCCTTTGTCCGCCTGGTGAGTAATCCAGCCAGCTTATCACGTCGGGTTGGCGTTCAGTGTTGCCATTCTGCTTTTGCCTTGTTCCTCACATCGACACTTGTGTCTATTAACCTTCACCACCTACTCACTCTACACACGCCACTCGAGGTTTCCAGGATCGATTCGTAAGGAATATCGATCACCAGGAAACTTTTAGAAAAACACACCTAAAACACTTCAATATGGCTGAGTGAGTAGCTTGCGTTGGGTTGGTGAAGGTGGTGGCTGGGAGCTCGGCAACGTGTGGAGGGAATGATGGGGCGGTGAGATGAGGAGGACTGGAGGTCGTGGTGTGCGTGCGAGATTACCAGGGGATGGACAGAGAGTGGCGCTGGACGACTGGTTGCTTTCGGAAAAGCTTCGAAGGGAAACACAAGCTCTTGGAAATCACCTCATTGACAAGCCTCAATGCTGATGCTAACCGTCACCCCCCGTAGCACTAAACCCGAAGCTCCCGTCGCCTCCGGCAACGAGGGAACTGACTTGCACATCGATGCCGGTCTCATTGAATCCAACTGGGACACTGTCGTCGACAAGTGAGTACACCTGAAAGGACTCCTAGCTGCCCTTGCTGACCCTTTCTCCTCAGCTTCGACAACATGGAGCTGAAGCCCGAACTCTTGCGAGGTATCTACGCCTACGGTTTCGAGCGACCTTCCGCCATCCAGGAGCGAGCCATTATGCCCATCATCTCCGGCCGAGACTGCATTGCTCAGGCTCAATCCGGTACCGGTAAGACCGCCACCTTCACCATCTCCATCTTGCAGCGAATCGACACCAGCAAGAAGGAACCCCAGGCGTTGATCTTGGCCCCTACCCGAGAATTGGCCCAGCAGATTCAAAAGGTCGTCATCGCTTTGGGTGACTACATGAACATCGACTGCCACGCATGTGTCGGTGGTACTTCCATCAAGGAGGACATTGCCAAGCTCGCCGCCGGTCCCCAGGTCATCGTCGGTACCCCCGGTCGAGTCTTTGACATGATCAACCGAAACTTCTTGAAGACCGACAGCATGAAGGTCTTTGCTCTCGATGAAGCCGATGAAATGTTGAGCAAGGGTTTCGCCCAGGCCATGTACGACATCTTCCAGCTCTTGCCCGCCGAGACCCAGGTCGTCTTGTTGTCCGCCACTATGCCTCCCGATGTTTTGGAGGTCACAAAGAAGTTTATGCGAGACCCCATCCGAATCTTGGTCAAGAAGGAGGAATTGACATTGGAAGGTATCCGACAGTTCTGTAAGTAGGGTTGCAGGCACTGGGGTTGACGCGAACTGACACGTCCCTCCCACAGACATCGCCGTTGAGAAGGAGGACTGGAAGCTCGACACCCTTTGTGACTTGTACGAGACCGTTACTATCACCCAGGCCGTCATTTTCTGCTCCACTCGACGAAAGGTCGACTGGTTGACCGAGAAGCTCCACTCCAGAGAGTTCACCGTGTCCGCCATGCACGGTGACATGGACCAAACCGCCCGAGAGCTCGTCATGAAGGAGTTCCGATCCGGTTCTTCCCGAGTCTTGATCGCCACCGATTTGCTCGCCCGAGGTATCGATGTCCAGCAAGTTTCGCTTGTCATCAACTACGACTTGCCCTCGAGCAAGGAGAACTACGTTCACCGAATCGGTCGAGGTGGTCGATTCGGCCGAAAGGGCGTCGCGATCAACTTTGTCACCGCCGAGGATGTGCCCATGCTTCGAGAAATCGAAAAGTTCTACCACACCCAGATCGAGGAGATGCCCATGGACGTCGCCAACCTCATCTAAGCGAGGACGCCGTCGGGGTCCCTCCAAAAGGAGGCGTTGCTGAATATCCAGCGAACTCGGTCAATCAGCATCATTCCGCGTGCTCGATGGACGACAACGACTCCACCTTCAACCAGCCTGTCTCACTCCTCGTGCGATGGGTCCGCCATCTCCTTCCGCCTGCCTTCTCTCTTGCATGTTGTCATTTCCTCTATACACACGGCAGCTTCTCCCCACCACCCCACGCCCTCGACTACGCGCCCTCTAGCAGCCTCGTTCCGCCCCAAACCCCGAGGTTTCTTCTTGTGTAGATGTTTGACATCTTTAGGATAATATATTATGTTTGTGGATGTCTGTATGAATAGGAATAGACTTGAACCAGATTTCGACAGGTTACTTGCGATGCGTTGCCGTCAGCGGTATCTTTTCTGTTTCTACGAACCCCAGGCCATGCCTTCAGAGCCAGCCGATCTGCTACTGTTCCCACTTGCTCTCGAGTGCTCATCAAGTATTACACCACTGGTGTGTATCCTTGGTTGGTCTACCACCTCAACCAACCGAAAAGATGATCAACGTGAGCTTTTAGTGATCACTTGTATGGAACGCCTGTCGAGTGCGGTTATGGAAGCGTCACGGACATATCCGCCAGTGAGCATTCGTCGCGAACTCGTGAGCTGATCAGTGTTCAACAGGGCATCATTGATATAAACGCTCCACCTATACCATTCGTCGCGGGTGAACCTGCATCGGACTTGCCTCGCTTCACTGGGCATGGCAGTCAAGTAGTCCCACGGCGAGTCGTGTTCAGCACGGGATCCTTCAGTCTTCCAGTATCGACGACTACATTTACTGGATCGTCAACAATGGGCAATCGGAAGCTCAACTCCTGTCTTAAAGGAGGCGAAGGGCTTCCATCATCGCTCTTTCGTCGATCGGATCTTCCTTTATCATGATGATGTTGTGCAGGAAGTGTGTCGTTAATGGATCCCACTTTCGTCCTCGATTTACTCACCTGTGACTCGTACGAAACAAATTCATCCATCCGCCATCATGGGTCAGTCCATGACCAAACCCAAGTGGCATTCTGGGCATCCTCATCATCAGGTCGTTGTGGAACCCACGTCAAAGCCGAGCAAGGGAGTGATGAGGCGGTTCCTTGGATCAAGGGAGAAGGAGCATCAGATTGTGAGTCTGCTGTTGATTTCGCGCCTTCTCGTGATACTCGACATTACCTTTGTGCGCACTTCTTACTAATCACTTCACTCTCCTCTTCATCGATTGATCATTACCAGCGAACTGTACACTACGACCAAGGTTCCGCCAAGACACACAACATGCCGCCTCAGCAGCCAGTCCACGTAAAGCAGAATCGCTCGTTCATGTTCAACCGCTCGCCTAAACCCACCCAACAACGCAAGAAACAACCCCGCACCCCCATCGCACAAGTGATCGTCCACCGCCCATCCGTCACCCATCGTGCAAGAGAGTACCGCACCCGTCTCACCGACCAATTCCACCTGCACGAACGCTCCCGATCCCCTGTCCGCGTATCCGTCCCCGTCGCCAAAAACCCACCCCAGATCGGAGGGCGAAAGTTTCACCCGCCCAAGACGATCGCGTTGATGGATGTTGGGAGTCGATTGGTGGAGAAGGGGAAAGACGCGAAACGAGAGTGGAAGGAGAGTTTACGTGCGGAAAGGGAGCGGCGGTTCGATGATGGTATGCCCACGATAATACAGGCCGACGACATCCTGCGGTTGCTCATTACTATGGAAGCGCGTTGCGCGAAGCTTGCAGAGAATACGCATCGTTAAAGGTCGAGACGGAACAGGATGCTTACAATCGGATGAGGAAGGAGCAGAAGCGGGAAGCGAGGAGGCAGAGGGAATATACTGTCTGAGGGTAAGGTTTGTGTTTCACGTTGCCGTTTGCGCTGAGTTCTACGTTGTGCTGCCATCGCAGACCGCCTCAGTGATGATTGCCAGAAGGGGCTGCTTAGGTGATCCGTATACCTGTCGCTTGAAGTGGGTGATGGCAAAGCGGGACTCCTGTCAGTATGACATGAATCGCCTTGACTTCCCTTGCGAAACTCGGCTTCTGCTCGCTCAAGCAATGGCACGACGGTACCCATAGACCGCGCGGGCCGTCAACGACCAGCGTTGTAATTGAGTAAAGAGTGGGGATACATTGGGATGAACGGGAAAGTATTGCGAGCGAGTCGAGGCGGGAAGCGAGGACCGATCAAGTTTGTAGTGAATGAGTGGCGATCTGCAAATGCGAGCTCGAATTGCCATTTTGGAAGACTATAGGATGATGTGTCGTAACTGGGATGCCTCTGTCTAAATAAGATAGACTTGAACCAACTGTACAGTCTGCCAGAATAACTTGGAATTGCATCGTCTGTAAGATGTGCTGATCCTAAATACATAAGGCCTGAATCCAGGCGAGGAGATGATCAGTACTGGACCTCCCTATTCCATACCTCAGCGAGTATTATGCGGGGTGCTCCCGGGGACAAGCGTTACGTAACCCGGGGACTGGCAAAGAGCCGGCTAGCCGGAGGACGTTGGATCACTCCTGCATCAGCGGCCCAACCTTGACAGCTTGAAGCGAGTACATATCCTCCTCGTCTATCCTCGGTCTCTGCATCTATAGCAACCCACACAAAAGCACCCACTATGCCGTCCCCACCCGCGCCCTCCACCGTCCAGGTTATCAAACCCGTCACCCCGACCACGCGCACCTTCCGCGATGATCTCTTCCAGGGTAAAGTCGTCTTCTCCACGGGTGGGAGGAGTGGGATTGTCAGGAAAATGATCAGGGTCATGATGGAGCACGGAGCGGATTCCGTCATCCTGGGAAGAAAGTGAGTCCCCATCCTCACACGCAAGACTACCTTTCCCGACTGATAGAAGTCGCTACCCCGCCTGTGTGCAGCGGTTCAGAGAACGAGAAAGCCGCGGCCGAGTTGTCCAAGGAAACCGGGAAACAATGTCTCCCTTGTCAAGCAGACGTCCGGAAACCCGACGAGTTGCGAGCGGCTGCGAAAAGGGCGTACGAGCATTTCGGAAGGATTGATTTCGTCATCTGCGGTGCTGCGGGCAACTTGTACGTTGAGCGTTTCTTGACCCCGTCCGCTCCGAGCTCTCGGTTGACGGGGCTTTTGCTCCTACGTACGTGGGTAGTTTGGCGCCAATTGAAGGACTTTCCGAAAACGCGTTCAAGACGGTTGTTGACATCGACCTCGTACGTCCCATTTCCCTCTCCGTTCCGTACTCGCATCATGTACTGATTCCTCTCCCTACCTGTCGACGCTCAGCTCGGAACGTACAACACGATCAAAGCGACGTTACCGTACATCCGTGAATCACAAGGATCCTACATCCACATCTCCGCCACGCTTCACTACCGCGGTACGCCGCCTCCCTCTGCCTCTCCCACTATCCCACTACACATCCCCGCTGACACCCCCCGCTGACACCCCTTCTCCGCCCCACGACGCAGGCCTACCGTACCAAGCACACGTCTCAGCCGCCAAAGCGGGCGTAGACGCTCTCTCCGCCGTCTTAGCCGTCGAAGAAGGTCCTCGAGGCGTACGAAGCAACGTCATTGCGCCAGATGAGTCTCCCCCGCGCGTTCGCCCCCACGCGCCGCGAGTGCTTACCTTGTCGCTGCTGGTGATCACGTCCGATCTCGGGAACAGAGGGTATGGCCAAGCTCAGTCCAAAGGGCGATCGGAACAACGATGCGATGCCGCTCGGACGATGGGGCGATGGCGGTGCGTCTCGGTTCCAGGAGCGCCGGTTTGCGCCCGGTGACAAGCTGATTTGCGTTTCCTGCGAGGGTAGACGAGATCGCGGCGATGGCGGTATTCTTGTTCAGCGACAGCGCCAACTGGATCACCGGTCAAGTATTCGTACGTGCTCCCGACCTCTTCGCGTCTTCCTCGATCCACCCCGAATTCGCCTCGCTAATCTCATTTTCCCTCGTCCTCCCTATATCCCGCCCGGCGCGCGCAGGTCGTCGACGGAGGCGAGAGCCACGTGAGGGTACCGCAGTTGCCGTACCCGCAGGCCGTGTTGGACCCCAAGAGCATGATGGATCGGATCCAGGCAAAGATCTAGGGCCGGGACGAGGAGGGAAGGGGAAGGGGAAGGGGAAGGGGATGGGGATGGGAAAGGGAGAGGAAGAATGGTATGGCATGGCGGGAATCAAATGGGTCAGGGCACGGAATGCGCGGAGAAAGGGGAGAAGGCTCATTGCGTTGGGTTGCAGTCTGTCCCATGTACCAGGTATCACATTCGTCCAGCACATCTGATCGCCTGTCGAGGTGTCCGCGGGGGCCGGAAGCGGCGGGTCGAGGGGGAACAATAGCGGATGCGGATCCGCGTGATAGGACTTTACTTATTGTTCCCCTCGTGACGTGACCCTATAGGAGAACAGAGGAAGCGACGTTCTGTCGACCACCATGGAGGCCCCCCTTCGTCCGTCCACTCCGCTCCCCCATCATGGCGCCCCCTTGCGAGCCCCGTGAGTCCCCTCTTCTCCGTCCGGCATCCTCCTCGCTGACACGTCGCGGAACAGAGCTCGTCTCCGAGCAACGGGTCTTCCCGCCTACTCGCCACACCGAGCAGGTCATCGTCCCCCTCTCCATCCTCGACTGCACCACCGTCCGATTCGCTCTTACCTGTGCGGTAAGCCCCACGCTCTGTTCCCTCCGTTCGATCCGTGGATTGACCGTATGCGTGGAACGACGACCAGGCATGGATCTACGACCCCGCGACGACTCCCTCGGCACAATCCGCGACCGACCCCACACACCTCCTCGCATCCTTCACACACACCCTCGCTTCCTACCCGCAGTGGGCCGGTCAACTCTTCTGGAACACATACGACCCGACCCACGCACAGGGACATACCCACCGACACGGTCGGATCGCGCTCAAATACGGCACGGGCAAGACCGGTGGGGAACCGGGTGTAGGGTTCTTCAGGGTCCGTCATCCGGGCAAAGTGGATGAACTCGTCCCCTCGGCAAGTGATCGATTAGCCGCCGCCGCTCAGGAGGGAGGAGGAGGAATATGGGAAATCGACGCTCAACTCCCGTCACATACCCTTCTCCCGCCCGAACTTGTCGCGTTTCAGGATAATGTGCATTTCCTCGGCTTACCCGGGATGAGTGTCCAGGTGACAGAGTTTGCCGCGGGTGGGTGGGCGGTCGGGGTCAAGATGTGTCATGCGTTGGCGGATGCGACGACGCTGGTCACTTTTATCGGGGATTGGGCGAGAGTGAATCGTGCCATGGCCCGAGGGGATCCCATGCCGACGTTGTCGCCAACCTTCAATCCAGCCTTATTGGACGCTCAAGCATCAGGGGACATTGACGCCCCACACGCCGACCCGACGATCGTCCGAAATGTCCGACAACTCCCGCTACATCGATACGACTGGCTCCTCTCTGGTGGACCAGACTGTCCACCGTTCTTCCTCCCGTTCACCGTGACCCCGCCCGAGCTCGATACCAGCCCCGACGACCGTCCGCCGCCGCAGGAACGAGGCATCCCAATCCCATGGACAGAATGGGACCTCATGGTCCCCGTCAAACACTCCATCATCCACTTTTCCGCTTTCGAAATCCAGCGTATGCACGCACGCGCCTCGGGTCAGGGCGAGCAGCCACTAAGCAAACTCGACGCCTTGCTAGCACACGTATGGGCTTGTATCCTCCGCGCAAGGAACCTCGACCGGGACGAACAAGCCTTTCTCGACGTCACCTTCGGCTTCCGATCCCGTCTCGGCCTCTCCCGCCACTTCCTCGGCTCCCCCATCCGCTTGACAGCCGTCCCCACCACCGCCGGCCTCGCACACGCAGATGATATTGTCTCCCTCGCCACGGGAATTCGGTCCACCGTGAATCGGCTCACCGGAGACGCGTGTCGTGATATCCTCCACGACCTCGCGCACGAACGTACCGCCCAGAGTATCTGGTCCACCTTTCTCGGTCGTCGACATACCCTCATGACGAGCTGGACAAAGCTCGGCCTCTACGCGATTGACTTTGCGGGCGACGCGAGGGCGCCCCGGTACGTGGATGCGACGGTGCCGCCCTCCGACGGGCTCTTACAAATCTCGGAGAGCGCGCCAGAGGATGGAAAGGTGCGGGCTTGTGAGGGTGATTGGACAAAGGATGGCGCGAGTGTGTCCTTGCATCTGAGGGTGGATGTGATGGAGCGGTTGTGTCGTGATCCGTTGTTGCGCGAGTATGCGTGAGGCGGGCGGGTTGTGGCTCATGTGAAAAAGGAGGGCGGAAACGGTGTGAAAAGGGCGGTATGTAGAATACAGGATGTGATAGAAAAAGTAGGCTTTCTGGGTCGTGAGACCTCATGGTAAAGTGCAGGAAATGTCCATGTGATCTACTACGTCCAGTCAAGGCAAATAGCTACGGCTTCACGATGAACAAGAACAGATAACTGGGCGCATAGTAGGTAATCTGCGGCCAGATCGCATTTCATTGTCCATCCTCGTCTTTCCCCTAAAACTGTCCCGCTCGTCTTGGATACACCACATCCATTTGCCCGGGAAGTGGCTCAGTGGCCTGAACGGATCAGCAGGTCAGCGTCGGCCATCTTTCACAGAAGAACCAGGAAATACTCACTTGCGCATACGCAGGTGGAAGCGTGGTGCGGTCGGTTCTGCCGCCCGCAGATACCGGCAGAGGCCCCCAGTCTTGCGGTCTTCCGTCAATGTTCATCCTCAGCTGCCTTAGTCGTTCGTTTGACAACGCAGAGTCGGGCGAGATGGTAGAGGTCAGGGGAAGCGGAACGCCCATCTGTTTTCTCCCGTGGGAACCCGTCGTTGCGAGGGACGATTGGGTCGAGTTTACCGAGGCATTCCTCTTAAGGTGCGTAATACGGCTTCCAATGGCCAGATTCGGCAGATTCGGCCGGCTCGAGTTGGATTGGCTGCGGACGTGCCTGCTTGCGGGGTCTCCCAGAGGAGAAGGGAGGGCGGCAGAGGAAGGAGCGGTATAGTTGGGCCGACCGCCGAGCAAGGAGGAAAGAGCGGCCGATGAAGGTGAAGTGTAAGTGTAGCCCCAGCCAGGTCTGCTCGTTGTCTGTCGCGAAGTGGGCGACCCTCCTTCGTTCGGCGGCGCAAAAGACTCCGCATAAGAATAGACGTTGGAGGAGTTGGGCGGTCGCGCGCTGTAGGTATAGTCCGATTCAGGCAGGAACTCGACCTCTCGCATGACGGGAGAAGGCGCTACTCCTGACCAGACATCGTTCATTGGTACACTGGGATATGGTTCATTCCCATATCGCGCGACCGGGGTGACAGTCAAGGCCATAGGTTTGTACTCGTCTTCGTCCGAGCTGATAAAGCTGATAGTTCTATGCTCATCCCAGTGGTATAACGAATCCGGTCTCTTGCGTTTGCGCATGCAGCCCCAGACCAGCAGAGCGATCAAGGCTGCGAATGCGACGGATCCAACTACAATCCCGACCAGTGCACCTGTATCAAGACTTGGGGTGGGTGAGCCCGGGATCCGGGTACTAGCTAGAGCTCAGCTTACCCATCATGATTCCAAGTCGACGAAGATCCACTAGCTCCCTCGATGGCGGCGGTGGACAATAAACTCGTGCTTTCGGATGAGGGCTGGGCAGTCGGGACTGATTCCAGAACACTCGTAGCTTCCGCCTTGGAGGTAGTCTCTGTAATAGTCGAGGCCATGATCAAGGCAGTTATTGAAGATGATGAGCTGGACGACGAGCTGGACGACGAGCTGGACGACGAGCTGGACGACGAGCTAGACGATGATGACCGGCTGGAGGATGACGAGCTGGTGGCGCTCGCCCGTATGGAACTGCTGCCACTGCTACAGGAAGCGCATGGTATAGGCGTTCCCCTTGTAGTAAGATTGTACTGCACGTAGTCAATACCGAAGTAGTTTGTTGGCGTAGCCGCTTGATTGATAACTGTCACGGTATGCGTTGCGTTCTTCAGATTCGAGCGCTGAAACAACACTGCTTCCCCGGTTAACCCGCCGTCGTACCTGCCACTATAGCTGGTTTGGCGGGCTGTCAATAACAAGAGTAGCGGTAGACTCACGCTCCAAGCTAGGGACTTACTTGGAGGCAACGCCGTCACAGATGACGGTGTATACTCCGTGGTTGACATTGACTGCCCCCCAGATGGCCAGGGAGGTACCAGTAAATCTGGAGGACAGAGACGTCAAACCTATTTCAGTATTTCGGTGAGCAGCACGAGACGTACGTCAAACTGATCGAGTCCCCCACCTGATAAGCGATACTGACATTGTCACATCCGTTACACCCTCGATGTCAGCACGACGTTACGGAACTTCCTTCCCTGCAAGATCGCGCACCTTCCTGTTTTGTTATGGTATTCTGCCCCGGCGTAGTCTTGCTTCCACCCGTCGGAGAAGGCAAAGAATTCAGGGGAGGGACTGTCTATCGTGACTGTCGTCAGGTCCAACCTGAAGTACGGCATTAGCACGGGAACCCCAAAAAGGTGCAGACTCAACCTACTCATACTGTTCGTCCTCCATATCCTGTTGAACAACGAAGTAGTCGACGTCAAAGAACCACTTCTCGTCGACGTTTGCTAGAGTCTGCAAAGCTTTGGTTCTTAGACTCGACCATCTCGCAATCTCCGAAAAATTACTCGAGCTCACCAGAGAGTGCTCCCCATCGGTGGACAGGCCCGTTTCACTGAACAACACGGCTTGAATGACCTCGGGATCAGCCTGAAGCCCAGAGTACATGGTTGTTCTTCCATCGAGCTCTACAGTATACCGCGCCTGTGCGTGGTGACACCTTTAGTATCGGAACCAACCTGACCCATTGCCTCTGAAGGTACCAACGTGGTTGAAGCGCTTCGCACCATAGGCCCAGACCGCTGAACCGTTGAAACGCAGCGTAGCTGAAGCGCCGGCGGATGTTGTGGAGGCAAACGTCTTCCGGAAGTATTGGTCCGTCTTGGTATCTATGTATGACGAGATTGAGGATGAGCATCATCGACAAAGAAAGCGCGAATGGATGGGAATCTTCAGCCAACTGCGTTACTTACCGTCGGCATGCTTCCTGCTCCAATCACCAGAATACTGTATCATAGGAGAGATATCATCGAGAGTGAAGTTGTATGACACCATCTTGTTGCGTCACACAAATCCCTGGGAATATTTGATGTTCTGACCCAGTATGAAAGATGCGGGGGTAATTGTACCTGGTGAGCGAGACGATTCAAGCTGCAGACACACAGTCCGAAGAATGGCGGTACCGATGTCAGTTCTTGAGAAATGCAGTCACGGTCTTTCGCTCTTACCCTGGCTCTGGATAATCGACCACGTCTGCTGTCAGTTTATATCCAGACCCTTCATCACCCTTTGTCCAGAGGACCTCCCGTCATTTCCATGGTTCGTCGGAGTATGCCTTGATCCAGATTGCGTGAAACCACCTTTGCTATTCTGCTCCAATTGTTCGCGCTCATCAGTTGAGAATTCGCCGAAAGTTGGAGGAAGGAGGCGGAGAGTAAGACAAAGGCTCCCCTCGACGGGTGTAAAGGCACCTTAGTGATAGCAAGGACTTGCTCATAACCGAGTATTGACTGAAGAAGCCGGGCCGACTGTTCGCCGGGAGTCCTGTTGCGTTCGAAACACGATACACCACATTCAATGGGGCTGGAGTTACGGTAAGATGGTATATCGCGTATGCAGAACCCCGAAGAAGGGTGTCCATCACGATTACAGGTGTAAAGGCACTTGTAGGATCTCCTCCTTTCAGCAGAGCCTTTCAAGGGATCTATCCGGCTTCCGCCTCGACGGGGGGCTTCGTGAAGATGTCGCTCTCGTGACGTCGAGAGTTGTGAATATCGATGACGATCTCTAGCAAGCCGGAAAGAACTGACGATCTCGATATGACGTTTCGCCATAACCGAAACAACGGCCGTACCGATAAATCCCGCATTAGTCGAAGGGTAAATATCCCCATCCCCAGCTCGTCCCTCCCTTCTAGCCCATCCTCGACCTCAGTTCACTTTGGCAAACATCACACCTTCCTCCCTCCGTCCGAACGCCTCGATCAACTCGATTCGACTGGGACTCGATGAGATCGTAAGCACCGCCGACGATCCTGCAAATGTCGTATCTGCCAAGGCAGGCAAGCGGAGGCCGAGTGGTTCAGTGAGCGCGTTTTTTGCGTGAGCCAGACAATCATACGCACCCCTTTCCGTTCCAACTCTATTACAAGCGACGAAAACCACTTCCTTCCCCCCCGGTTCCCCGGCGGGAGGAGGCGCATGATACCCCGGTGCTGGGTCATGCAGCGGCATCAAGCGATGTGCCCAGTAATTGAGGGTGGATAGTTCGGGCCCTTCGTCTGACGGGTGGTCGTTGGCTTCCTCGGCCGAGGCGGGGTCGTCTGGTGGTTCTTGAGGTGGTTGAAGCCAGTTCATGCTGCCAGGGCCAAGGGGGACAGTAATCAGAAAACGTTTTGAATGTGTTGTAACGGAGGAGAACTTGCGGAACGATCAGGGTATCTGCTTGATTCGTTCTTACAAAATTCGCAAGCTCGTAGGCGTCGAATGGGGCGATAAAGTCTTTCGGATTCATATCTATTGGGGATTGAGGTTAGGTGTGCTGTTGATACGTTCGAGTACGGCGACTTACCCATACAGATACCTATCACGGTCCTGTTGAGTGGTGGCGGCAAACCAAAGACTTTGAATCCATCCCCTGAGAACGCGAGAGTCAGCCATCACTCCCAAACCCCAAGGATCACACAGCCAACTCACCTTCACGCGCCCACGTCTTATCCGTGTCATACAAAAAACACTTTCGATAATTCCCCACCACCTCTCCCGATGGCGACACCAGTACAGCCGAATTATACCCAGGCTTGTCCTCATCCCTCCCCGCATCTTCCTCTGCGAGCTCCGGGTACCCACCGACGACCCAACACTTGTACCGTGTCGCGAGCTCCCGACAAAAGAGCGAGGTCCGTCCGATCCGTGGTGGTTCGAGAAACGGTTTGATGTCCGGGGCCGAGGTGAACATGTACCCCGTGAGGAACATTTCCGGGCAGACAAGGAGGTCTACTTCCCCTGACTGCAGGCTGAACGGGCTGGATCAGCGATCGATGAAAAGCGAGATGAGGAGATATGAGGAGATCCGTCCTGGGCTTACCCTTGTAACAGTGACTCTACTCTGCGGACATTTCCATCGACGTCTTTCAGCTACCAGACCGATATATGAGCACGGGACCGCGAGCTTTGAACGACGGGGCGTACCTTTGGATCATACTGCAGACAAGCAATACTCAATGGCTGTTTTCTATACAGTGGTGCAGCAGTCGAGGCCATGCTTCTCCTCGTGTAGGCGGAACCGGCGCGGAATGCGGTTCTTCCGAGGCAGAGCGTGGCGGGAATCGTGGACACGGTGTCAGAGCAAGAGTGGGGTTTGTGGGCGAAGAAAAGGATGACCCGGTATGCGATGAGCCCGCGAGAGAAGAAGAATCCATTCAAGGTAACGAAATGAATTGACGAATCGCCCTGTGCGATCGATCGGTGAGACCCGAAGCGCGGCGGGCAAGTCAGTCGTGGTAACGCGGCAACGACTCATGCTTCCCCTGATACGATAATACAGACTAGGAACAAGGCACTCGTGCGCCCGTCTCGTCCCGGAATACAACCTGCTCGCATCCTACGCCAATCTTATCCCCATTTCCACAATCCCCAAGTGGGCAAGACGGTATCCGGAAATTCAAAACCCATGTGCATCACTTCGACCCCTGGGCATACCCTCCTCGCCGATCACGGCAGCTCATACGCCCTCCTCTCCTCGTCTTCATACGCAAACCTCGCCGCATTATTCGCAATCAACGCCCTCACCTCGTCCTTTTCCAAGCTCAACCGTTCCCCGAGGATCGCCCAGGGGCCCGTGAGTTCCGGGACGGCGGCGGCGGCGGCGTGGGCAGACGGGGAGCTTGATGGGGATTGGAACGACGGAAGGCTGGAAAACGTGCTTGAACCGCCGGCGCGATTGCGGCCTTCTCCATCGGCGGCGTAGATGACGTCGTGGGCGGTGACCGAGGTGTGCCGGACAAAGACGTTGGCTGCGGTTTTACGGTACCCTGCTTCCTCCTGCATTGATCGCGGGAGAAGGATCTGTTGACGCCGGGTGGGCGGGTAGGGTAAGTACAAGTCGGATGGTTACGGGGTACGGGACTGACCAAGAGGGAGAGCATGGTGCTGGCGAATATGCAGAACCTGGTGGTCGGGCGCCAAGGTTTAGCGTCGCACGACGGGCGCACGCATCATCGCCCCGAGACTCACACCGACGCCGCAAAGAAGATATCCGTCCAGAACCTCCACCACCGACAGCATCTTCAGCGCACCGCTAAGCAACGGCACCCATGACGACCTCGCCACTCACTCTTGGTGATTGATCTTTTGCTTTGCCGATAGCCCATCCGACGCCAGGATCAAGAGCGCGACCGAGTAGATCCCCCGGAAGACGGCACGAACGTTGTGCATCGACTTGAAGAACTGCAGTTTCGCCACGACGTCTGGGTTGGCGCCTATGAAAAGGTCGAGAGGGTGAGGATCATTTCTGAAAGGGGAGGCGGGGGAGGGGGAGGGGGGGAAACAGAAGCGTACCTTGGCGAGCGGATTCTTCGATGAATCCTGGAAACATTCGGCTACGCGGGGTCGTATAGTGGGTGAGCGAGATGACGGGCACGAAAGACCGTAATGGGTACGTACCAGATGACGATGGAACCTATTGTCGTGCTGTCAGTCCCGTCCATCAGCATTCCCCTCACGCGATCTCGGGAGACTCGGGAAAAGGGTGAAACGCACAGAAGTGACAATATGGATCCACAGAAAAAGATGTTTGCTTCCATCTACGCTCGCCCACCGGATCAACGTCAGCATCCCATCCCATCCCATCCCACCCTGCAACCTCCATCCCATCACGCACTCACCCTCGTCAGGACCTCGGTCTCGATCCCCGCGGCGCCAAAGACCAGTCCGGCGCAGGTAGCGACGCACACGCACCAGCATCTAAAGTAGATGCTCTTGAACCACGGCTGGGTACGTTGTGATTTGATCGTCTGGATGAGGTATCCCCAAAACTGTCTCGGCGGAAGGGTATCAGTACCTATTTCAATGTCGGAAAGGGCGGGGGCGGAGGACTCACGAGTATTTCTTCCAGATGTACCGCGAGCAGGAGGACTATCCCGATCGCCATGACCCAATTACTCGTCCGGAACATGTGGACATGATGGGCACTCCACAGCTGGTAGGGCTTGACCTTGATGCCTACTTTCGGGATGTAGACGTAGTATTCCTGGTATTTGATGTACGTTTGTGTGCATTGGGAAGCCATCAACTGGGGAGAGAGAGGGAACGACACGTCATCCGCATCAAGCGCGGCGGTCTTGTGTCAGCCTTGGCGGTCACTGATTCGCCTCCAGGGCGTACCGTCAAGCATGAAAGGGTCAAGCACCAGGTCACGATCCATCGAAACGCATCGTCCTTGCTGAACAAGAGACATCGAAACTTGTTGAATCGCCAGATGTGGTAGAGCAGAAGCAAGGAGCTGCTCGTGGAGATGACCGCGGCAAAGAGGGTCGCTGTGGGTCTGTGAGAGGGTGGGTATCAGACTGCCCATGGGCGTGAGTGGGTGGAGGACGTACGATACATGACACATCTCGAGAGAGAACGTGCCGCGGGTAGTCCGTGCAAAGCAAGAAGGATAGGCTCATGATTTCCTTATATCGGGCAGGGATCAGGCGTCCATCAAAGCCATGGTCCTTCCATCAGTCGATCACACCACATTGTTTGGACAGATCCGCGGGAAGGATCTCCGGGGACAATGGCAGTTGATGGAAGCGCAGTGCGAGGGAACGCAACAGGGGAGAGGCGACCCATGGGGAAAGACTGGCCTCCCTCTGTCGGCTTGTTACACGGGCGTGGATCGATGTGATTTACCTACTAGGCGCGTCCAGACGGCAACCTGCCTAGACACGAGCGCGGCGGGGCCAGGTGATAGACATGCCGTGGCGCGGGTCTCCAACAGCTTCGGCGACGTCTGATCACTCCAATCACCAAGACTCGTAACGCAGCCACGACAATCGTGTAAACAAGAAATGTCTGAAACGGCTCCATCACGCCCCATCAGTTGATGAACCGCGAAGGCCATGTCATATGACGTCATCATTCTTGCATTTCATTCAGGTGATACAACACTCAACGAACAACTCGTCTTCCTTCCTAAATCACTTCGGCCTTGCCGCCCTTCAACTCTGCATCCCTCTTCTTCCACGCATCATCCAACCCAATCTCCCTACCAAGTCAACCACCAGTCAGCAGACGCCAACTCCACACCACGTACGTAACCCCCATCACTCACCCAGCTTCCGACGTCGGTGGCGCATTCCTCTCAGCCAACGTCCCATCCCTCGCTTGATCACCCGTCACGGCGTGCCTTGGCCCCCGCGCCGTCGTGGAATGTTCCGACGCGGAAGACGGTTTCAAGTCTCCCGCCGGGGGAAGGTGGACGCCGTACAAGCTGTCGTTGGCGGACGGGGGGAGCGGTTCACCGGGTGTGTCCTGCAAAAATAGATGCGCATGGGTAGAATACAGATACCCGGGGGGGGGTTCACTTTATCAGTTTACAACTTGTCGCGACGACTTGCGTACGATGAAGAAGAAGGATCAACTAACGTATCCAGAGGCCTTTGCCGGGTTCTCCGTGGCCGCGACGTACCCTGCCGCGGCGTCTTTGTGCTGTCGCGCAGAGGTGTGGAATCGAGCCTTGCGCTGGGACTCAGCGTCGGTACGGAGGTCGTTGGCCGGTCGGGCGTGGGACGACTTGGACGGCAGGTGCGGCGTCTCGGCAGCCTGGCAGGGATGAGAGAGGTGAATTAATGCATGTTGGACAACGACAACGTGGGACAGCGAGTCGCCAGTACTCACGTTCCCCGCTCCTCCACTGTCCGACTCCCCAGCAGACTTGTGCTTCAAATGCTCATTCTGATCCGCCTCCAACCTCTGATCCGGCGTGGCAGACTTGTGCGACCCGGAACTCTTGCTCCCGCTATACGCCTGTCCATCCTCCCCACCCGCCAAGCTCCTCGCACTGGTATGCATCTGCCTGCTCACCCCGGGACCCGTCTTGCTCTCCTGATGCTCCTGCTTGTTCGTCCCCAAGCCGAGCACCTGCTTCACACTCGACGTAAAACTCGGCGCGGCAGCTTCCTCCTTGGCCCCGACTTCCCCGGCGTATTCACCGCTCGATTGAGCGCCCCCTCGGTGGTCCTTGAACGCTCCGGCAGAATGCGCAGCCTGACTCGCCGTACTGGCGTCTCGCAATGCCTCTTCCTTTTGCGCAGAAGGTGCCGCCTGCCCACCGGCATCTTCGGCAGCCGTGTCGTACGGTTCCGCCTGGGTTTGTTTCCCCTCCCGAGCCTGCTTGAATCCGGCTTGCACACCGGCAGACTGGACGTCGAGTCCGCCTTCGAGTGTTTCTCCGGCTTTTTTGGTGGCGTGGCCGGACGAGTTGGGCTTTGTCGGGTCGTCCTCTGTGCGGATAACGGCCGTGGTGCGGATGGTTCGGATGGCGGCGGCGGCGGTGGTGGTCCTCAGAGGGAGCCTGACGGCCTGCTGAGCGGCGATGGATCGGATAGCGGTGAACATGGTGGTAGTGATGTAGATGTGGAATACGTGCAAAGAAAAGCAGTTGCACTTCCCCTTCCCTCATATACCCCGGCATTCGATCCAGCCAAGCCAAGCTGTAACCCCGCCAGTGACGTCAACCGATCCAGCATCCACCAGACTTCCAGCGGGCGCACCCCGGATGACGCAAAACCGGAGGGCCGGACTCTTCCCGCTCTTCGTCAGCAATTGGCTACGGCTCGCACCTGGCGCGCGTGGAGCGGAGATATACACATGCTGGCAGTCGTTGCAATACAACCCTGTCTCATGCCCCTACATGGACCGCACACTCCCTTCATCCCAACGACGATACATCCCCTCCCTATCACCCCTCACTTCCTCACTCAGCGTCTCTGCTCGTCGACTCTTTTCCGGTGTTACATCTTCCCGTGCGATCGCAGGCAAGGTCGTGCACACTGCCGTTTCCTTAGTCTGGGACCGGGATGGCGTTGCCGATACCTTGTTTCGATCCGCCGTATTGTCCGTATCATGCCTTGTCGTCGACGTTTCCACGACTGTCGACACTGATTCCGTCTTGATTGGTATATCCTTTCGTCGCGCTTGGCTATCCTTGTAAATCTTCATCGCATTCGGTAACAGCTCCGCCAGTGCCTTCATTACCCCCAGGATCTCGGATCAGCAAAGTTCACACGTGGTTCGGAAGACGTCAACTCACCCCCTGGCGCACTTGACTCGTCGGATGGGTATGCAAAAATGTCAACCTATCTTGGATCGATACCGGCCTCCCCTGAGCGGCGGCATCAGCTTCCACAGCTGCCATCAAATCCCACAGGTCCAATGCGGCGCGTGGGTCATACCCGGCCGAAGCCATGAACTGACAGAAAAGGGCCCTTTTAGCGACTAGACAGATGAACAGTAACGAGTCCCACGCACGTTGAGTCCTACCGCATCAGCTTCCATCTCCAATTTCCGCGAGTAGGCGCGTTCGGCGACGACGTCGTTCAGCCAGTTGATAAACACTGCGGCCGAGTCGGTGATCCTGACGACAGGAGAGAAGAGACCTTAGTTGGATAGTGAAGGACAGTGGCAGTTCGAGCGGTACGCACACTGGGAAGGAAATGGTCAAGGCGAATGAAATACCTCGAAGAATGTCAAAGCCGACTGCTGCCACGTTGAGAAACTGGCCGGGAGTGGAGAGTTAGTTTGTGGCCGTATCATTTGCATGCGAGCGATGAGCTCACGCCGAGCTAAAGGAGTGGTTACGTAGCCGATCAGCAAAAGCGCTCAAAACCCGATGATGTAACACTCACATTCTCCACCGCATGGCGTTGCGTAACGTGCGCAATCTCGTGCGCGAGCACGGCAGAGAGAAGGGTATCATCGTCGACCAAATCGACCAGGCCGGAATACACGAAAATTTCTTTCGACGGGAGCGCAAACGCGTTGATCTTGGACTGACCGCAACGATTAGCGTGTCCTCTCGCGCGCAATCCTAGCCTGCACTCACCCCTTCCACCACGTAGATGTTCCAATCCTCTCGATCAAGATTCATCAACGGATCCCCCGCATCCAATCGAAACGGCACAAAACTATTCAAAGCCGTCGCACTCGGCGCCACATACTTGTAGCCTTTCTCCCGCTCATGCATCACTTTCGTCAACTCGGACACGCGAAACGTCGTACTCGGGGGCCAGGTGGCGCCATGGATGAAGGATTTGGTTTCTTCTCCAAAGGCGGTGATGAGCGCCGAGGAGACACGGGCGACACGAGCGACGCGCGGGTCTGTGGAGGGGAGGATGGCGTCGCCTTCCGTAGCGATGATCTCGTCGAATCTGGCGAGTTTTTCAGGGTTGCGTTAGACGACGATATATATAGCGCGGGACACCGGGGAGGCTTACTTGCGACGTGCCCATGCCATTTCCTCAGATTCGCTCATCAAAAGTAATCGCCATCGCTGTGTCCGTGGGGCTTGGTCGAGGCCGAGCGCGAGGACGAGACTTAATGCAATGATCTGCCCATGACAAGGAGTCAGTGCATAGGGCGTGTTGCAGAGGATACCGTACTCACGGGAATATTTATCAAGATCATGGAGAATCTACGATACCGCTGCCATAGTCTGCACCTCAGGCACCATCAGCCGAATCCCCTGTCTTGCATCTTTTCACTCCTGACAGACGTACCGCCATCTCCAGACAAACGGGAGCGCAATCAACGAGACCCGCGTTACATTCAGCAAGGCGCCCTTTAGCGCAGGGAACGCAAAGAAAAAGACATCTCGACGTGGGGATGATGAGTGGAATGTCCTCCGAGCGGTTTGAGCAAGTTGATGTCGTGGTCGAGACTGGAAAGGTCTTGAATATCCCGTGAAGCGCGGTCGTGAAAGAGCGGTCAAGGCGGAGCGTGGGCGAATGGGAGCGGAAAGAGAGCGGAACATCGCCTTGTGCTTGGATGCATCCGTACGGTTCGTGGTGCTAGACAACTAACCGAGGCGTTGCGATGGTTAAATGATTGTGAACAGGTGTCAAGGGTGAGACAGAGACAATCGCAAGGAGCAAGTTGGACTTTCACCGCACATTGTAAACAACCGAGTAAGGCCGACAAGTAGAACCGGACCGGTAATGGAATGTCATCATGGGTATTGAATCAAGCGTCAAACGTTGTCAGATGCGAATGTTGATGGACTCCTCTTTCCATTGCCATTAGTGTGTCGACATCGGGAACAATGACAAAGGGGCTACGCGGCCCGTGCGATGCGAATGGACCTGAACGCGGAGGCCGAGGACACGCCTTAATACTACGCAAGTACTACGCAAGTACTACGCAAGAACGCCCTGCAAGGAGGGATCACTGCACCAAGAACAGACGACACCCGAGGGTCTGTGGAGCTCGACACCCTTGAGAAACGGGAGCGAGCAAGAGTCGCTGCTACTTCCATAGGCTGTCCAAGGTGATCCCCGCCGCGACGTCGTCTGCGAATGAGCGATCGGAAACACACTAACCGGAAAAGAATGGTCATGCAGCTCGTTATGCCTGCTCTAGTTGAACTTGCGAAGATGGATCTACTTGGACGTCCTGCTGGAACTGGGCAAGCATGTCCCTTCGCTCCCTGCGCCGTGGTATTCGAGAGGTATTCCACGAAAGGTTCGAACACGCACAGGGTTAGCCAGTCGAATGCCTTGGGCAAGTCAGAAAGGATGCCACTAGGTACCGTTCGTCCATACGTCGCGAGTTAAAGCCTACGCTGATCACCTTTAAAGAGGCCGAAAGCCGCCTGCTGCTGGCTTTGGTATACTTGGCCAGTCTCCAGCGCTGGGTTTTCTCGTGCTTCCTGGGGAAAGAATATCGTTGTCGATGACACTCATATTCAAACTCGAAAGACGGTCAACGGGTTGCGGTTGATCATGTCGCGTCTACAATGCTACTCGACCACGACCTCTGGAAGGTATATGTTGGAATACACGTCATTCCGAATGTCACCCGCCAGCAATCATGTCCCATCCTTTCCATCAAAATCAAAGGCACATCAGTGCCCTTTCACCAATCAAGGCTCAAGGACAACGATACGCCTACGCGGCCTGCCCATGATGGGGCCATATATAGGTAATCACTGTCTGTAGTTTTCCCTCTGTAGACCTAACGAATCCCTCACACGACTCATTGTGATATTCGTTAGGTGAGTTGTTCCTTCTCTAGCTCTTGTACAACACACGACTCATTGTGATATTCGTTAGTATAACCCCTACATCCGAAGACCGGTCACATAGACATACCCTCTTTTCGAACGGTAAACGTCAAGTCGCCCTCATCGTCCATTCTACATCTCGTCTCAATCCCATCTTCTGCACTTCCCCCGTCACTATTGGAGGAACGACAAGATGGTTGCGTACAACTTTACCGTCGATGATACGTCCCCCATGATCGAATACTCAGGCGCATGGACCAGGAAACATCCAGAAGGTCTGCCGGATGATTTCCCCCTTTCCGCCTCCTTCACCGCGTAAACTTCGTCCAGAACGTCCGCTGATAATCTTCCCGGTGTATGTATCTAAAACAGATACCAAGGTCCATTTGTACTTTTCTAGCAACTTTGCAAAGACCAAGACGGGAGGGGATACAGCGACTTTGCGCTTCAATGGGTCTGCTATCTGGGTTTTCGGGAGTAAACGGTGGAACCATGTGAGTAGCCTCGCTAAAGAGAGATCTGCTTTGTCATCGTACTTTGGGACGTATGGCCTGATTGCTTCCTGGGAATATTCTCTCATTGCAGGGAAGGTACAGCGCAATACTGGATGGGACGAGAACCGAGTATTCAGGGCTTCAACCGGAGCCAGGTATCATTCAGGCCGTCTTGTTTAGTCAGATGAGCTTGGATATCAAGGCGGAGCACTCGTTGGTGAGTTTGGCAAAACCTACGGCGTATGGCTATACGGTCCACAGCGTTGCAAAGGCAACTTACCGTCGGTCTTACCTATCACGCAGACGCTCACCAACGAGGAATCTGACAAGTATTTCGATGTCGATTACTATGTTGTTCAACATGAGGAGACAGATGAAACGCAAGAGTACGTCCTGATCGTGCCTGTCACGTTGATATGCCAATAATGAAAGCTTTCGATTCCGATAGATTGGATCTTCGGACGGCTGTCGTCGACTCGGGGAGTCCCGATTTCTTTGCTTACGCCGGGGAATGGAACCGGAATTATGCCGGCAAAGAGTATCACAACTCGACGGGATCGTAAGTATGCCAGTGGCACAAGAACTTCTCTTGAATCCGGGAAGGCTTACTTGATGTTTCTGCGACTTTAGGATGGCGTATGCTGTCGGCGATTCCGTGTCGTTCTCGTGAGTGTGCCCATCGATTCCACACACGTGTCCGGTGTCTGTGTTGATAGCAGGAATTGCCCGTATACAGGTTCACGGGAACGTCCATCGCGGTCTACGGAGCGGTAAACTCGAACCACGGTCTATACACTGTCACGTTCGATGGCATCTCTCAAGAGTATGCAAATCCTTCTCTCTCACCGCTGGTCGCTCAAGTTGACTGACATGGTTTGCACTGGAATTTAGCTATAGTGGTTACTACGACGCCGGTTTGACCGGTAGAGCCGTGATATTCCATCGAGCTGGACTGGAGAATGCGACTCATACGGTAACGCTCGTCAATCTCGGGGCAGAACCTACCCATTACTTTGGCATCGACTATGTGCAGTATAACTACTCGATCCCGCGCGCCCCAAAAGCATGTTCGACGTGCGCCTCGAGTGTGGACCCGATGCCTCCGGCTCCGACTACTACGCCTGCACTTTCTACTTCATCGTCGACCTCGGCCAGCGTGCCTTCAACTTCTGCTTCGGATGCTGTCCATGTTCCGGATCCCTCAGACGGAGAAACAGACTCTCCCGCCACCTCGGGCTCCATTGCTTCCGCCGTCAAGGGAGACAACGGTGCGCTGGCGGCAAGTCAAACCAGTCACGGGTACGTGCACACGTTTCGGAAAGTGGCGGATTGGCGTTAATCTGGTTTCGTGACAGGCTCAGTAATGGAGTTTTGGCGGGTATCGTGATCGGCGCCGTTTTGGGAGTAGCCGTCCTTGCCCTCCTTATCTGGTTTCTTGTACGCAAGCGGAAGAGAGAGGCAGCAATACAGCCT
Source organism: Naganishia vishniacii ANT03-052 (assembly GCA_015708705.1). Classification (NCBI taxonomy): domain Eukaryota; kingdom Fungi; phylum Basidiomycota; class Tremellomycetes; order Filobasidiales; family Filobasidiaceae; genus Naganishia; species Naganishia vishniacii. The sequence continues at coordinate 1,100,338 of MU158397.1, read as the reverse complement.
TGGAGCGATCCGCGTAGACTTGCTCACGGAGGCTCCGACGGAAGCGCCCTCTCACCTATGGGATCGTTAGGGAGTCCGATCAGCCCGTACCAGGATGCGCCATTCTCGGCTGGTCGCTACCATGCTGTTCCTTGGCCTGCGCGAGCACCGCCGCAGATGGCGCAGACAGGTCAGCATGATCCATTTGCGACGGGAGCTATCCTGCGATCACCCGAGATGCCGCGTCAGCCCGCTTCGAACGCGACGTCGTATTATCCCTATGCTCAATCTGTTTCGCCACCAACAGAAGCAGGAGCGCCGGGCAACTCGATCGCAAATACCACTCGTCCTGCCGATCGAGCTTATATTGGTATGCCCACAGCGCCCTCTCCCAATCATACTGCCCCTTCTTCGGGTGCGATCCCGTCAGAACTGGGAGATGCGGCCGAGATTAGGATCGCTAGTCAGGTTTACTCGAGTCGTCCCACCTTGCAGAGCCTGAACAGCACCAACCGAACGACGAGTCTAAGTCCCTACCAACTGTCAAGTCCACTCAATATAAGCTCAGCCAGGTTGGCTACGCTGTCGCTAAACGGATCATCAGCCTCGTTCGGACGGCGGAAACAAGTTGCCCCACTTCCAACCACCTCGTCGCCGCCGTCATCCGTGCTGTCCCGGGATCAACTCAGCCTGATCAGGTTAAACGTTGACGGAAGGCCTCAGGACTTTGGCCCGGCTTCACTGAGCGAGGAAGATACATATATACTGCCACCTGATTATAGTCAGGTATGTCTGCTTTCTCATATCCACAAGCGAAATCAAGTTGAAGTCATATTGTTTCGCAGGCCACTCAACCTTTACCAGGACAATCGGTGGCGAGCTCTGATTTGTTACAGGAAGTACGAGCCGGCTACGTCTAGGTGCTGGGCAGCTTGGGAGATTCCGGAATGCTGGTTGCGATTGTAATGGCAGTATATCTGTTATTCAGCAACCACTTTGTGTCTTTGAACATGTATTCATGATACCAAACCGCATTTAACGTAAATGACCCTGATCTCTCCTTTGATCGAGTGAAGGAGAACATCTTCAAAGGATATCATAAAGCTGAGTGTGAGCCTTAAGCATTTACTCCGGCTTTTACTGCTGCTTCACTGGCAGATATCCATGCCGTGATGCGTTTCTCCTCAGCAAGTTAAAGAGCGTAGCCTGCCGTTCTGCAAACCCACAACCCTCTCAATATCCTCTCAATATCCACAAACTGCACGAGCCTGCTCACGAATAGCGACTGTTACTCAGCATGTCGTACCCTTTTGATTTCTCCACAATCCAAAGGGCTCTGCTGATGACCAGCACCATGACCATCGGTGAGCGATAGCGTACGGTTCAACGTCATCGATGCTGACCTTGCGCTCTTCATTGCATATCGAATATCGAAGTGATGTCCCAGTTGGACCTGAGCGAGGAGACAATGGTGTTTTACCGCTTGATCAAGGGTGTCACCATTTGTGCTGTATTGTGCGTTCCAGGGGTAGGTTTCTGCCGACAAGGGCTAACTCTCAAAAGAAAACAGAATGGTATCTCTGGCTTCTGTTTTGATCGCTTATGACAAGTCGGAAAAGGCTGCTGGAGAGGAATTACGAAAGGGAACGCAGACCAAGGAAGAAGATGAAAAGCGCAAGGACGGAGGTGCTCAGGCGCCTGAATTGGTCAAGAGGGCTCCGGTATGGGAAGACGACGGGAGTCATCCCTCCCATAAATTGACGACACCAGACGCGAGACCGAAACTGTAAGTACGACTCAATCGCATTCCAGCGAGGCGTTTCACACTGTCATCTCCCACCACAGGTGGCCATTCCCTCTCGGTAAATCAGCCCCCGACAAGTCATCACTCTGGTTCGAAAGCGGTACAGCGCCCCGGATTGGCCATTTCGGTAAACCCGGAGAGAAATGGGCCGCTCGACTTCAAGCTGCGCAGAAATCACGAGAAGCGGCGACGTCGATGGATAGAAAGCGTGTCGAGGCAATTCGGGACTACGAGTATGATCAGAGGCGAAAACAGTGGAAGAGGAGGTTGTCGCATCTCAAGGCGCTTTGCATCGTCATTATTCTTAGCTACCGTACGTCTTTCGTCGAACTTAAAACCTTTGCCTCCCTGAGCTAACGCAAGTGTCCGCCTCATCAGTGAGCACAAAACTCTCTCTTGTTGCACTCGCCCTCCTGATCTGGCGAGTGATCAACAGCGAAACAGCAAGACTAATGAGCCCCGATCCTGGTCCTGGAATCAAGGAAGCCTATGCGGCTCGATGGGGTACACAAACGCAGGGCAGGAAAACGCCTTATGGAGCTCAGAAGAAGGCTGTGCGTATTAGTTTTGCGTTCGACTCGTCGCCGACCCGATACTGGAAACTGATTCACTCTCAAACTCGTCCCCTAGACCTATCCTGGCGTTGGCATGACCTATCTCTATCAGCCAGCGGAATCAGCCGAGGGAACCTTCCTCCGTTCCGCTTCTATTATTCCACTCAGGCAACACGCTGCGATTCAGCCACTACTTACGTCGACAGACGAACGACTTGCTGGGCGCGATGGAAGTCTGGGCGATGAAGCTAAGGGCCTTTGAAACGACAGAACGCCTTCGATGGGAAGATTAGGCGCTGGGATGGGAGGGTCGGATATGAGTTCGCTTGGTAGGCTTTGAGGAGGGGGATCGCTGAGTGGACTGGGCGGTTTCTAAGAGGGTGCCAACGCGCAAAGGATGCGAGGGCGCCCGCGATGTCGGTGTGAAAGAGAATGACGGAGATAGTTCAAATACCAGCAATGTCACAAGCAACACAGGGACATCTTGGCGTGGCGAGGGTTTCAGGAAAGCGTTTTTGTCGAACGAGCTCCACGGCCTGAGATGACTCCTCTTTCTGTGCGGGTGAGGGTCCGAGCTCGGTGTGCAGCTATGCGATGCACGCATTTTGATTCTTTGGGTTGTCGATACAAGCCCCTTTGGAACCGGATGTACAACACTAGGGGACACGAATCTGCTCGCCCGTACTCTCTTCTTTCCCCGTCCGTGTCTCTAAACTCTGTTTTGAATTGGTATAACGATGGTCACCTCGCGTATCTTCGAGTGTCCAGCTCGGGTAGGTTGTCTAACGCAGGGAAGCGACGAAATCGGCTTCGAGGTTGGATACGCTGCGCTTGAAGTATTCGACTTCCTTCCAGCAGTCGAGCGGTCGTGGGTGGTGTTTCCTGTCAGAAGGGAGATGAGCGCTCACGCGAGGTAGGTAGGTAGAAGAGGGAGCGACGACTGAGGTCGTGAAGGGATATACTCACAAGTAACACTGAACGACGGCATCCCGTTGCTTCCTCACTTCTGCCTTTTCCCCTTCCTCCTCAAACACCTCCTTCCTCTTCTTGCCCAACTTTTCCAGCTTATCCTTGACCTCTTCCATATCCCGACTCAACAACTCGCTACTCATCCCGGGCTTTTCCTTGTCCAGGTTTTCCTTTTCGAGCGCTGTGGAGATCTTGGCCATGATTTCGGCTTCCTCGTGGCGCAGACGTTCGGTTTCGGCTTGGAGACGGGCCATGATAGCCGAGTCGTGATGGGTTCGTGCGATGGGTTCTTCCGACGAGTTGGTGGTAGCCGAGGCTGAAGAGAGCTGAGAGATTAGGGAAGGGGCAAACTGTGAGGTAAGGGTAAGAGGTGAGTGACGAGGAATATGCAGAATCTTGCTTGAATTGGGAACTAACCTGAACAGAAGTACTCGGTTCTTGCGGTCGAATGACCTGTTCGACGGGCTTCTGAGGCTGGTCGTTCTGACCAGCAGTCGAGGTGGATTGTGCATTACCCATGGTGCAGTCAGGATGGTCTTTCAAGTGAGGTAGGACAAGCTAGAATGAGTAGGATTACTTGATGATCATTACAGGTAACGGGGCCGACCAGCTCCGGCTTGCGCTAGAGTATGCGCTTTCTTTCTTCTGGGGGTCATACGATCACCAAGTTGGCGCGATCGAGGAGGAAGGTGCCCCTCGACTGGGTTATTGGCAGGTCCGTCGATGGTAGAATATATGATACAGGTCCGGTATAGATAAGGTCCTAAGAAATCCTGCCAAAAGAGACCGTTCCAGCACCCTTGAACCCCGGACCACCCCTGGTATTCATAAAAAGTCACCCCGCGATGGCTTCCCAGACGACTCCAAAAGCACTGAGACAAGCGCTCTCTACAACATGCAGAACCTTGCCTGTCCGTTCTAGATCTCGTCGTGCTTCTACGCAAGTCGCCTTTAGCACTCGAATCGCCGCGGGCTCACAAAGAAGTGGGCCGAGACCTCTCGGGACTCTCAGCAAGGTGGCGCTTACGACACGAGGGTATTCGACGGTCATTGAGCCGCCACTGCAACCACCCATTCCTGAGATTTCCAAGCACGATACGTACGACATTGTGATCATCGGTGCTGGAAACGCTGGTCTTGCTTTAGCATGTACCTTATGTGAGCTGATACCCCATCTCACGCGCAATTGGGAGTTGACGGCATTCTTCTTAGTATCGAAACCCGCCCTGATGCGAGATGATACCCGGATTCTGCTGGTTGAAGGTGGATCCCTCGATCGGGTACGCTCATGGACCGGACGCGGAGAGTTGGAGAATAGAGTGAGCAGCTTGACGGCGGAGAATGTTCAGTTTTTGCGAGGTGAGTCGGAGAGTCTGGATTGAAGGGTGCTTTGGGTCTTACAGCTTGACATGTAGATATTGGAGCTTGGGAGCATGTAGAAACGTCGCGCTCGTGTCCTGTTAGCGATATCATCGTGAGTGACCTTGTCGACCATAGCCATCCCGTAAAGCTGACACGCGTTGCGCATCAGGTCTGGACATCAAACGGCCCGTCCTCATCCCAGATCCACTTTCCGCAACCCAGTGCCGCGTCGCCCATGGCATACATGACGGAAAATACGAATCTCCAACGTGCACTCTTGCGCAAGATCGAGCAAGATGGCGCGGGGAAAGTCATCGTTCAGGAGGGGAGAAGGGTGGAGGAGATGAAGATGGGTGAAGGGGGACGATGGGTTGGCCTGAGGTTTGGCGAGGATTGGGTAAAAGGGGGTGTCGTGGTCGGCGCCGATGGGTATAATTCCCCCGTTCGGGTGTTTTCTCAGATCGAGTCTTTTGGACACGGATACGATACCCACGCCGTCGTCGCTACGCTTCATCATTCACCGATCGATAATCACACTGCGTTCCAGAGGTTCCTGCCGACGGGACCGATTGCGTTTTTGCCACTGAGTGGGGATTCAACAACCATGGTCTGGTCGACAAATCCGCAGTTGGCGGCGGCATACAAGGCTCTGGGACCGGAACGCCTGACGACGATGATCAATCTCGGATTCTTTATGGACGAAACACGGTTGAACGAGGTTAACACTCAAGTATTGGCGTCTCATTCCCGTGGAGAGGCAGTGGACGGTCAAGTGCTCGCCCAAAAATGGGAAGACGTTTTGATGAGCTTGACGACGGAACAATCGAGATCCCTCCCGCCGCCTATCGCCTCGGTCGCTCCGAAATCAATCGCGTCGTTTCCGTTAAAGTTGTCTCATGCCGAGAGCTATATCGGGGATCGGACGGTGTTGGTAGGGGATGCGGCGCATACGATCCATCCGTTGGCTGGGCAGGGGTTGAATATGGGCTTGGCGGATGTCAAGGTGCTGGGAGAGGTTTGGGAGGGGGTGAGGAGTAATGGAGGGGATCTGGGTGAGCGAGAGTGTGGCGTAGCAGGCCAGACTTTGGGCTGATGTTCGGGTGTCATTGACTAGGCGCATATACTTCCCTCCTGCCGTACACCCGTGAACGGTACCCAGCAAACCATCTTCTTCTCTCAGCAACAGACAAGCTTCATTATCTCTTCGGCACACGGATCCCGCTCGTTAACTGGGCACGTTCCGTCGGCATGGACGTCATCAACGAACTTGGACCTGTCAAGCAGCTCCTGATGGGTCGCGTGGGCGCGCGTGCGTCCGCGACGGGGAAGAACGAGTCCTCGGGGCGGCAGGAAGGGAGCGCGTACGAGCGTGTGGCAGATGGGATGGATGGGTGGCGGAATGTCAAGATGGTTGCTGGGTTAGCGGCGTCCGCGGGAGGACAGTTGGTCAAGGGTGCTGCAAGAACGGTGTTGGAGCGTTTGGGAAAGTAGCATGCCAGGCTCGGTGCTGAGATGGACATATGCCGATTCAATTGGCATGCAAAGGACAACCTCCTCGGCATGGTCTTCAATGCTGTTGTTCGGCATGTGGGCACTGCGTCAGGATATAAGCACAGCTCGAACACGCGATACGAAGCTTGAAGCTCGCCGCATCACAGATTTCGCTGCATTCGTTGGCAAGTTGAACTTCGCTGCGGGTCCGGGCTCAGGTTGATACATGCAGGACAAACAAGGCGTAATGAGCCATGTCACGAGAATGGCGCCTCCAACCAGTTTTGACGTGGCCGCGCGCTCCTGGTCGGATTTTGACCTAAGGCGCGATGCTTCCGATCGCTTTGCGCATTCTCAGGACCTTGCTCACCTTTAACCTTCTACACTATCTGATGGTTTCTATCTGATGGTTGTTCTTCAGGGATCAATAATCGATTGATATAATGAAGATAGTATCTTACTACAAAGAACTTCAATTACATCATTTGCTGCGGTTTACCACCAATCCATCAGTGTTCTCCTCTCGTCCGGTAGATTGTGGCGCGGCGCGCCCACCTCGGTTGCTAACTTCGGGCTCCTCGGTATCCGATCGACCGGGAACCCCCCGACCATCTGCCAAATCCCCAGCCGCCGTCACTCCCTTCCCGTCATTGGCCTCCGTCACTCGTCTCCAGTCCCGCTCATCTTCCGACGTCGGACTGGCGGCCTCCATATCCCACTCAGGAGCCGATTGTGCCAAGCTCTGATCGTTTGGCCATGGCGAGCCGTACTTGAGATCGTCAGTCATAATATCATAATTGATCATTGCGTGGTATTCTTTCTCGTCGTCCGATGTCGGCTCGGGAAACATGTCTCTCGTCCTGTTGTATTTCGCCTTCTCGGATACAGTCGTCACTTCACACATTGTAACATCTTCCTCGCTCCGGCACGAAATCTCTGTCTGTGAAGGCGAAAGGGCGGGTGGTCCCGGAGAGAATGTGAAGAGAGTCTCCACAATGTCAACCATCTCCTCGTCAGCTCTTCCCAAAGATTGCATATCTAGCTCGTTCAACGTCCAGGCTCGAGGGCCGATCGCTGCCGACAGAGCAAACGACAGCGGTGATGTGATAGTGCGGCGTGCTGCGGACGTTTGTATATATGACCATAAGCTGAAGCCTCGGGAGGTAGCAGGCCTGATTGATATCCACATTCTTCACTGGAGGACATAAGGTCGCCGCGTTGGTGAGTACAATTTCAACACTTATGTCCTCCTTGCCTGACGATGACTCTTCCATCATCAGGCTTCCTCGTTTGAAAACTCCGACTCGGTTGCTTGGGTTGCCTGAACGGCGAGAGTGTCGACTCGGCGCTTGGGACAAGTGTCTCGACTCTGACCCGCTTCGCCGCAGATGAGGCACAAGTTTTGTCGAAGTCGTTATTGTGGAACTTCAGCCCTAAGTCTTCCGGTTTGCGGGTCGAGCACTGACTGTCGATCATTCCCCTGACAGCGTCGATCTCCATTGGAACGGGACCCGGAATGGTGACGGCTTGAGCGACGGTCGGTTGTCGTACCTGCGAGGTTTGACTGAAGACGGCGGTCACGGGCCGGGTCTGGGTAACGTTATACAACTGTCGATCGTAATCAACAGCTTCCCTGGCAAGAGCGGGCTAATTGGCGAACTTCGTGGGGTTGAGCAGTCTGACTCGAATGTCATACTTCAACCCGTCGAAGTAGTGGTCCCGAGTGTAGGTGTCGTCGTAATCAACATACGCTGCATACTCCTGGAACAACCGGGAATAGCCGGCGACGGAGCCGGTCTGCTTGAGCTGGGCGAGCTCTCGACGGTTGACCTCTCGACGATCGATATCGGCATATCTTTCGATGAGGGCATCCTTCAACGCTTCCCAAGTTCGCAAGAATTCCGGTAAGTCCTCCTTGTTGGCCATCAGGAAGGGTTCGATCAACTTATGCGCCGAGCCTTTCAGCAGGTTGCATACGAAGGCGACTTTCTTGGACTCGACGTTGAAAGAACGAGGGTAAGACTCGAAGACGCGGTCGCATTTACTGACAAATTCCTCCACACTTTCCCCGCTGGTACCTCCGAACTCGTCAGGACTCGCGACCTTGGGACCCGTCTCCGTGGACTCGAAGTTATCGTCGGTGGTGGATCAAACCGGAGTGGTGACGACCGTGGCAGTGGAATGAATAGGGTCGGTGGCAGAGGGTTCGGGGGGACGGAGCTCCCGTAAGTTTGCATGAAGAGCCGCATTCTCGGCGTGAAGAGCTGAAACCTCCCCTACCAACACGGCATTCTCGCCGCGCAACTGAGCGAACTCAGTCGCGAGACGATGCATCTCGGCGACGATGCTGGCCAGATCCACGGCGGGAGCGGGGGTGTCGGGCACGATTGGGTCGATCGGGGGGTCGGCCATGATGACGTCGGTACTGTGGTAGGAAGGAAGGGATGACGTTGAAACGGAGGCGGAGAGGCAAGACTGGTGGCGCGCCTTCTATCCGTGAGTGAAGGCTTGGTTGATGACTTGGGTTGAGTGGTTGAAGTCGACGAAGGAGTGCTGGTTGTTGCGCTGATGTTGCGCGGCGGGCCATACACAACGTTGTCGGTTTGGAGAGCGAATATACTGTCAGGACCGCTGGATGCGACTGACACCGATGAGGACCAGAGTTGAGAGTTGTAAACCAGCAGTAGAGCTATCCGATTGATAACTTTAAGACTAGCAATATTCGCTCTGAGGCTACAACAGGAGTGCTCCAACTTGACTGGTCCTGATCCTCAGCTCCTTATACCATTCGTCAATAGCACTCACGTCTAACCCCTATGTGAGCTGCTGACGACAAGGAACGCGCGAGATTTGCTTCCTGGCGACTAGCGAACGATCCGCGTTATGGTCATGCTGTAGGCATGACACCTAGAGAGGTTCAGGGCATTCGGCATGGATCGTACAACCGAAAGGAACGGCATTGGGGGATGGATGGCGTAGAGTGGGTAGCAGGGTCAGGGGAGATAGGTGTAGCCTGCTCTAGCCTGGACAGTTCTAGGTACGGAATGTGTACCATTGCGTCAGATATCACCACTATAACATTGACTGACGGGTTGTAAGCTAGACCTGATCAGAAAGCCAACGTGGCTATTGCGCAAGCTTTATATGGCGGTACTAAGTGCCTTTCGGCAGACCGCGGTCGTTCTGTTGAGCTGTTTGGGAAGCGAAGAGGAAGTTGACTAATGATATCATAGTGACGGAGGTAAGGGTTCAGCCACAAAGGAGATCTACGTTGCGTGCTTGACCTAGGTCGCCATCTTTTCTACACGATCTGGCCAACTGGGGATAAATAGAGTAGGTCGTGTCATCTTCCTTCTGCTCCGCCTTTCCCTAGCTCAACAAAAGCGCTATCGAGCAAGACATTTCTACCATTACCCCACGCAGATCCGGTTCACAATACGATACAATGGCAAACTGTGGCGACTTTCTTCTCTACCTGCTGAGCATCATCCTCCCGCCCCTGGGTCCGTTCGTGATGGTAGGATGTGGCGGGGCTTTCTGGCTTTGCGTCCTCTTGACAATGCTTGGCTGGCTTCCTGGAGTAATCTACGCTTGGTGTAAGTGTGTCAACTTTGAGCAGACATCGTGCGTCTCTCGATACTGACATCGATTGCGGTATTGTAAGATATCATTTCCAAGCATAGCGCAAGGCGGGCGGGAATACTACAACCGATACTAGCCGATTTCTAGTCTCGAACGGTCCGGTAATAGGAGGGGGAAATCGCGGAGGAAGAGTTAATACTTATCAAAGTATCGGCTTGAAGATCATATCAAATAAGTACGACTAGGACCTGGGGTGAAACCCCTCCAACCCATGCCGTACCGAAGCTGGAGTAGCTAGTATGAAACCCGGATAAGCTCCTCCCGTTGTGACAGTCGTTGCTTGTGGTGTCGAAGGTGGTTTACAACCTGATCTCTTGACTTGCGGTTTCCTTCCTAAAGATCCAACGTGTGCTTTCCGACTGGACAATACATAAGGATGTTGAATCTGCATATCTTGAATCTATTGCTATATGACCATAGACCAAGAGATATCTTTGACATTGTGTCGTTAAACGAGACTAAGGCTATAACTGTAAGAGGCGGAGGTTCCGGATTTTCGGGTGTCGCACGAAACTCGATATCGCGCATTGGTCTGGTATTATGGCGAAAGATGCGCGGCAAAGCTTTCGGGGGACGATTTAAAATAAACCCCCCCACGGCGATGGCCTAACTTGCGAGACATTTTCGACCGCGGCTTGATAGTTAAGGGATGTTGCTTGGTCATTCGTTCACTCACTCATCCAGTTACAAGGCGTCTATTTCCATTCTACCCATCCATATCCACGACAGCATGACTTTCTCTGGTGCACTAGTACGTGGACATCGCTCTTTCCTCTGCCGTAACTAATCCACCTCTCTATCGCAGACCCTCACAGACCTTGACGATTTTCTCGCCCCGAGTCAGGCGTGTATCTTGCCTGTAAGGCAGAGTAATAAAGTAGGCAAGCAGGCAGAGGGAGAGAATGCAGAGGTGAGTCGAGAGATGAAGGGGTCTGGTGTGTGCCAGTCCGCTGCTGTCGAGAGGGATGTGTGACGAGGAACGAGGCGAGTTGCGCAAGTGAAGCGGGGAAGTCGATCGATCAAGGACAGCGAGGAAGAGTACCATTCGGGAAAGAGGGAAACAACTTCATGTTGGGTGTCGAGGTAGTCGTCGAACGGAGTGAGGCCCTCGAGAAACTAGCAGAGACCCTTCGAGCACTGCGGAAGGTGTGCGAGTAAACCACCTCGAACCCAGCCGAGTACAAGCGAAAATGACGCCTCCATCCCGCTAGCAAGAGGTCTACTAGAAAGGGAGAGAACCTTCACCGAATTTGACAGACCGGGTGATAGAGTTTGGGAGCGGTCCTACCAGTTTACTGTCTGCCGGACGAGATTATATCCGCTGCAGTCACCGCTTCCGTATTCCTTGTAGCATTAACCTCGCGTTCGCCTCGGTTCCTTGTGCTAAATCTCCACTTTCACTTCAGACCGAAATCCACATCGACGAGAATAACAATTACTACGAAGTCGCCATCGCCGCCAAACCAAACACAGCTGCCGAACCGCCATCCCTCACATTCCCCAAGAACCCTTCGTCAAAGCTATCCGATGGCAATGCGGCAATTGCACTCGACCGTGCTCAAGCGGGCATCCAAGCGCTCGAGGGAGGCGTCGAGAGGTCCTTTGCCGCGGGAGAGGCGCTGCAGAAAGCCGAGATTAGCTTGAACGATTGTTTGGCGTGCAGGTGCGTGGCACTTCCATTGTCTGTCTATACATAGCTAAGACGATCTTCTCCTACAGCGGATGCGTTACATCGACCGAGTCCATGCTCATCACGCTTCAGTCACACCTAGAGGTCCAATCCTACATTGCCGCGCATATTGCGCACCTCACTCACGCCTCGGAACCGACGCCGGACACGCGAATAGGCATCCTCTCCATTTCGCCACAAACACTGGCATCCCTCTGCGCATCCTACTCCAGCACACATCCCCACCGCAGCGAGCTTTCCCCAAGGCGTCTCCTCCGTCGGATCCGGCGATTTCTGACCCTCGACGCGAACGGCGGATGGACAGGGGTTTGGGATACGACGTTTGCGCGGCATTTGAGCTTGTTGGAGCATGTTCGGGAGTTTGAGGAACGTCGTGCTATCGGCAACGGTAAACAGTCCGCCGAGCGCGTGCGTTCGTCGTCTGTCATCCCGGATAGCAACACCAACTCGGATGCTACCAACGGCGCGGATCCCATGACCAGTCTACAAGGCAACGGGCTTCCCATGCTCGCGAGTGCGTGTCCTGGGTGGGTATGTTACGCCGAAAAGGCACACGGGGAGCTTCTCGGGTTCGTGAGTGCCGTGCGGAGTAGTCAAGGCGTTATGGGCGCGCTCGTCAAGCAGTGGTGGGCGGCGCAACATGGGAAAACGTAGGTCCCCTGTCCTGCCACTACTTCGCCTTCCTGCTAACTTGCGTGCTCTTTTATGCAGACCAAACGAGATCTACCACGTATCCGTTATGCCGTGCTACGATAAAAAACTCGAGGCCTCCCGTTCGGATTTCTATTCGTCTGCCTATCAGACCCGGGACGTGGATTGCGTCCTCACCACGGGGGAACTAGATCTCTTGCTCCGTGAGCGAGGCTTTGATCCGTTCGAACCAGTCCCGGAGGGAGACGAGGAAGATTCGCAAGGCGTCTTTCCGGACTTGCTGCAACATCCGGGAACCTCGTCCGGCTCCTACCTCCACAGCTTGCTCTCCCATCTCGCCGCAAAACATCCCAGCCCAACGACAATCATTATCCGACCAATTCGCGGATCACAAGATCACGTCGAGTTCCTGCTTGTTGACCCGTCGTCGGGGGAGATTCTGTTCAAGGGCGCCAAGTGTTACGGGTTCCGTAATCTGCAGAATCTCGTGAGGAAAGTAGGCAAGGAGACCGGAGTGAAGGGCGCTGCTGCTGGAGGAAAAGCAGGTGCTGGAGGAAAGCTGGCCGCGGCTGTGGCCGCGCGGCGGCGTGCTGGACGAGCAGGGCGTGCGGGAGGTACAGATACAGCACCATCCAGCGGCGCTAGTACACCTGTCAGCGATATCTCATCCGAAGAGAAAACGCTCGACTATGTCGAGGTCATGGCATGTCCAGGCGGATGCGTGAATGGTGGAGGACAAATGAAGCCTTCCGCCACACCAACGACAACCACCACAGGGGAAAAGGACGAAGAAGGATTCCCGAGGGTATGGGAACTCGAGGGTGTGGAAACTCATAAACCGCAAATCGAGGAATCGATGCGCTGGTCGACAAAGGCTTGGGTCGGCCAGGTTGAATCCAGCTACTGGTCCGGTCTTCCCACGCCACCAGCCTCGCCACCGCCGACATCGTTAAATGCCCCTCAACCAGATTACTTGAAACCGTTCGAGTCCCTCTCGGAACTATCAGTGCTCTCGTCCCTTCCGGAATTCGCACGAGCCGACACTCTAGCAAAGCGCATCATCGTTGAGATATGTCACCCGCGCAGCGGCACGTATGCGGAACTCATGGACGACGACGCCGAAAGCAGGCGGCGCGAATTTCTGCGGACAAGGTACAGAAAGGTAGAGAGTGATGTAGGGCAGATGACGGCAAGTGCGGTCAAGTGGTAATATACAAAGGAAAGGAGGGTTGTAGGTCAGGGAGCAGGAGGTATAGATCATCGATGAGAGTATTGAAGGTGACTGTCTACATCAACTCACCGAGCAAGGTCCGCGGGACATAGTGCTACGCAGATATGCGGTAAGACAATTCCGTATACGATAGCTATTGCCGGACGCGCCAAGACGGCTCAGAGTCCTTTGTGGCTTCGCCCCGTAACCTCCCTTCTTCAGGTAGGAAACCAGGGGTGACTCCTCACCATCTCAACACAGGCGGACATGAAGCGCAATTATATAGGACGTAATCGAGATGGTCATGTTGTGGTTCAGGTCTTGTATGCTACGCCAAATCATTGATACACCACACAATCGGTACTTGATCACCATGACGTCTCCTCAAACCGATCACGACGACCAGAATGCCATAATTTATGGCACCGGAAGAGCGGGTAGCTTGTTCAGTAAGCTCAGGAGTGAAAGGAAAAATACATCTGCTCATGGACTGATTTACTGGGCTACCAGGTGCGGCCAGAACGGAGGACAGCGAAAAAGCCGGAGCGGACAAGATCTCTTCGACCGAAGTGCAAGTTGCCACCTGCGCACCTCCACCGAGGGTACGAACTCCCGTTCAGCAGACCATCGCGATCCAAGAGTCTTTTTCCGACGCACTGGAATTCATGGCTCTGGATGCAGAAACTTCGTTCTCTCCAGAACAAGCCAAGCAAAAGGTTTTGCGCAAATGGCTGCTTCACCTGCATAATGACATTCTCGAGAGCGTTAAAGATTTGAACAATAGGCGTATTCCTCTACGATACCCTGGGCCTGCTGATCCCGTCAAGGAAGCCCGGGACGCCATGATCTTTGCCGAGGGAATGTTGAAGGCGGGAATCATCTTTCGACTACCGCCACTCGAGAACGAGGACCCCAACACCGCAACTTCGAGTAGCCGTTTCAACTTCATGTACCATCTGATGAAGCGTCAACCCCAATACATGAAGAACATGCTATACTCTTCCTTGTTGCTGTCACGTGGATTGGATATGTACAAACGATGTACGCCGGGAGGAAAGCCTGTCTACAAGACAGACGGGACCCTGAAGCTTATCGTCGAGTTGGCGGGAAAGATCCAACGAGCTGCCAACCGCATCGAACTAGAAAAGGAGCAGCAGCTGTTGTCCCTGTGCGCGTTTGTGGCGAAGGAGGCGGAACAACAGGGGTTCGATATCCGACCCCGTTCACCCCATGCGATACGATGCGCTTTGGAACAAGCAAAGACAGTAGGGGCAATGAAACTCGACGTCATGTTTGGGTTCCTCGATTCTTACATGCTCCGAATGGAACGACTGCAAGGGGCTTCAGACGAGGTGAGAAAGGGACATGTCATGGATATCCCCCGAGATCTTGAGGAGGACATCAAGGTTCACTGCGGCCTTAACGTGCACATCTCCATCTGATGGAGGTAGCTTTTCCATGACCGTCTTAGCATCTTGTATCTTTGGCCCGTGTGCGGGCGTTTAGCATGCGAATCCTTCTCTGCGTCTGTACTATTACGATCTGTTTGGCTTACTCGTCCATCGTAGCGTCCGGCAGCTAGGTGAAGAGATCCTGTGAAATCCTCGTACAAGCCGGTACCTCACTGACTACAACGCACAACGGCGATCATGATCAAGGACGTTTACTCGGAGGGACAGCTCTGGAAAGGCCGAGGACCATAGGCTGCCATCTGATGGCGCAAACGTTTCGCCTGGCACACTTTCGCTGACGGTATCCCCGCCTCCTCAGTGCTCGGTCGGCGCCATGTATTGCATATTGTCAAAGAGACATCCTGTCAACCATTATGTAGCAGAGGCAAAACGAGGTTTTACACCCCACGACAAGCTGCTAAACTTGCAGAAAGAATTCTCGGGACCCCTGTGGACTTGAATGTTGTGAATGTGGCCCTTGTGATTGCCCCCGGACAAAGGCTCCTGTCAAAGAGGCCGGCGGCATTGCTGTTTCGGTCGCAAGAATCTGAGAGCACTCCTACAGGGGCTGCTACCACTTGCACTCAGCCGACAGAAATTATACCCACCGCAGGGACTTCCTGAGTCACCTGGAGAGGCGTGAACCCCAGATCATGGAGGACATGCTCCACTCGTCATTCCTGCTATCCAGAGGCCTGGTCATTTTCAAGAGCTTGCACAGTACTGTTGGCAGCATGCAGGTCATTATCAGGTTGGCCAAAAAAGTGAAGCATGCTGGGAAACACATCAAGCTTGAAAGGGGAACACCATTTACCAGCCTTGCCCAAGTTGGTCTCAAAGAAAGCGAGGAAGAACGGGTTCGCCATCAAGTTCGAAGAACCGCCTGGGATACGATATGTCTTGGGGCAAGCGTAGATGGTGGGCGGCACGGAGACACATCGTATGTGTGGGGTTTTCTCCAGAACCACTAAGCGGATGAAAGTTCACTTGCAACGAATCAAAGAATCTTCGGAGGAGGCAAAGGAAAGTCTCGAGATGGATATTTGCACGGACCTGGAGAAAGATATTGAAGAACACTGTAATCGCGATGGGCATATCGTTGCATGATGGCGTTTTCCGACATGTTGTACTTTGTTCGAGGCCTACGTGCACGCTGTAGCATCTAGAATTTGTGTTCCGTTGTCCTTTGAGTATCTAGAATCTTCTTTCAATGGGCTTGCTGTCTGAGAGCCTCCACGATCCCTACCGCCCTCTCGCTCACCAGGCTTTTCTCAGCACAGCTCATGGCAGTATCGACTACCTGATCAATCGAATGCCACCAGTCGTCTTTCCGATTGCTTTGCGACAAGAGTCCCCCGACGAAAGAATCGCCTGCTCCCGTAGTCGAAACCACTACAGGCATTGTTGTCGCAGAATAATGCGCCAGGACCAGTTTGCGTGGGGCTTCTCCGTCTGTGCCTTGGATGTTGTAAGCGATCTTTGTGACTACGCGTGTGACGGGCGGTAGGTTGTCAGTCGACGAGGATGCCGGTTGAGCGCCCAGATACAAGATCCCTTTTTCTCCGCATTTGAGCCAGATGTTTTCTACCCAGGGCAGCAAGCTGACCATCATCTGCGCGACACCTTCTTCACTGATCCAGCCTTGTTTACTCTTTTTGGCGAAACGTTCGATGCTGTTCCTCCAATCCTGTCCGAGTTGCAAAGAGTCGATATAGCTCCACCAGTGTTCGCTCTCTAGGAGGCCCTTGCTGCCTAACGCTTTGTACAAGGCCTTGAGTTCGAGATTATTCGGTGTATAATGTGTTATCAGCTGCCGTTGGTGCACTGAAGGTCGATGCTGGTGGATGGCAGGCAAAATTCGTAGCATCTTTGGCAAAGATGTAGGGTCGTGCACGACTGGGATGTCACGCCGAACACACTCTTGCAAGATTTCGGACATGACTTGCGGCGTCAGGTTGGCATCAAAGGCCACCGTTTTGGGCTGATGACGATCCAAGGCGTCTGTGATCTACAGTGTAGGTCATGATCCTCAGTTGACGTCCGCTAGACCGTGTTAAGGGTCCCCCCACTCACATCTCGAGTGGTGATACTCTCAACGATATCCATATCCGCCACACCAATTACCAATCCCGCCTTGTCATCCAGAATCAAATTACACACAGCCGTCCTCGCTCCCCCTGCCTTTTCCCCCGATGTCCGCTTCAATAACCCGTCTGTCCGCATACCCGACACCTTCATCTCCCGATCCAAAATCAAGCCAAATGAATCGATCAAGACCGTTCCATCGCTCGCTTCCTGTGCCCCGACCGCAGATACCAACATGACCTTGCCTTTGCCTTCCAATAAACGACTAGCGCATTCGGCGATATTTCGTCCGACGCCTCCAGGGGTGAGTTGGAGTTGTCCCGGAGCAGTAGTATGCATCGCCGAAGACGTATCACCGGAAGCGATGCGAGAGGTGATATCAATCGCAGCAGAACCAAAGACTAAGATTTCAGGCGGCGCACTAGACGGATGGGTTTCGGAGTCGGGATCGAGAGATGCTGGCGGTGTGTGCGGAAGATCTACGCCTGTATAATGAGACTGGTTGTAAGCCGTCAATGGGTGTCCGTCGCCTGGACTATCCAAGCAAACTTACGCTCAATGGCGCTACGGCACCTCCCCGTTGCAGATGATTGAGTTCTTGGGCAATCTGCCCGCCAATCCTCGCGTTATTCTCAATGAGGGCGATATCTGAGAAGAAGGGTTAACCTCTCCGCTACAAGGTTGAGCGAAAGCCACGACATACTAGACTTCAACGCGCTTCCCTTGGTCAACTCCCCGACCCGTTTCAACAACCAAGGAGTGACTTCTTTTCCCCTCTTGTCGACGCCCTGCTCAACAGACTCCCGAACGGCCTGCTCAACGGCTTGCTGGATGACTTCACCCTGCACGTGATACTCTGCGGGAATCGGGCATGCAAAGAGCTGTGCTTGGGGAGTTGGAAGGGAAAGCGAGGTGTCTACGAAGACGAATGTCAGACAGATGATATACGGTTGAAGGCGAAGGCTTACGTAGCAAGGACGCGGCTTCGGCTGCAGTCCGGACGAAGAACGAAGACTAGATGGCGAGCAAGGTGAGCGACCGTTCTCCTCGCAGCGGAGAAAGACGCAACGCACCTTGAATCCAGACTTGGGACTGTAAAATGCAGGAAAGTCGTTGCTTTCCCCGATAGTAGTCACGTTGACACCGAGGGTTTCCTACCCATTCTCGAACCGTCAGCCCGTCTGTCCGCATCAAAACATTCCGCCTTCTACTCACCAACACCTCGAGCGTCAATCCCAAATCCAAGATCGACTTGGCACCAGCACACACCACGCCCATCGGCGTCCTCCCCAACTCGTGCAAATCCGCACTAACGTCCATACTCCTTTCGGCACCCCTATGTACACCGCCAATCCCGCCCGTAACGAAAACATCAATCCCCACCTGCCTCGCAAGCATCATCGTCCCCGCAACCGTCGTCCCCGCGTCGGTCTTTGCGTATATTCCACGGGCAAGATCCCTTCGAGAGAGTTTGATCGATCGCGCATTGACTGCCGGATCAGCGAGGTGAGCTAGTTCCGCATGGGAGAGGCCGATGTGAATTCGGCCAGAGAGGAGGGCGATCGTTGCGGGGATGGAGGATTGTTCTCGGATGAGGGATTCGACGGAGAGTGCGCAGTCGTAGTTTGTTGGATGGGGCATACCTAACCGGAATCACAGCATGTCAGGAAACTTCTTCGTCTTTCGTCTTCAGATCGACCTACCATGAGTGACAATCGCGGTCTCCAAGGCAACCACGCCCGAAGATCCAGTTTCCAACGCATGCTCGACCTCTTCCGAAACCACCAGTTTATCACCCTACACCAGGTCTCGTCAGCAACATTCCGGCAACGTCAGTATCAACAGGACAACAACATACCCACGCAGCCTTTGCTTTAGCGAGGGAGGCCACCCCTCCGATTGCGAAAGATCGGAATGGCGCGCTGGCGCGGAGAGGCAAGCTGGACTGAGCAGAAAGTCGGCCTAGCATACTGGAAGGATGATTTCGCGATGAATTCAAGGCTCTCGAAAGAACTCAAGTTTGCAGCCTTGTGTATCTATACGGTTAACCCGTAGTCAAGCGAGAAAACAGTCTTCTCGGTTGCGTAATAACAATCAATCGAGCAGCCAACCAACAGCTTTCGGACCGGCGCGGCCGCCTCGCCATCGTAACATATAAGTCAAGTCGTATTCATCCGTGTTACATCTCCCATCCCTGCGTTCCCCTCCTCGCCGACGATACGTTTGCCCTACTTACGTCTCACAGCTCATCGCCCCGCTCAGAGCCTGTACAACCGCCTCAAAATCCCCGTCCCCATCCATCCCCGTCCGCCAATTTGATACCGCAATCCTCAACGCCCCGACCCCAGCCCAGCTCGTAGGCGTGACGTAGACCAACCGCTGTCGATTGATTGCATGAAGAAGCCGAGCTGTAGACGTCGGTCCTGCAGGAGAGAATTTTGAGGTCGGTAGGCCGCGGAAGAGGACAATATTGAGCGGTACTGTGTCGGGTTCCTGGCATGAATCTTGACTGGCTTGGGCGTTGATAACAGAGTACCACTGTCCACCGGCCGACGGGTCCAACATCCACCGACAAATTCGCTGCGCAAACTCGCAGTTCCGACGAACGATATCTATCGCAACGAATCAGCATAACGCATCGCCCTCCATCCTCAATTTTCACAACATACCTGCATATCCACTCCTCCCCTGCTCCAGCAGACTAGCATACAACGGCAAAGCCCTAAACCTCCGCGAATTCTCAATCCCACAATTCAGGGGACTCGGAATCCCCGCATGCCACGCTCGAAGCTTGAGAACGTCGTCCGAGGCGTCGTTGTCGGTAGAGGAATCATCGGCGTGGACTTGCAAGTAGGCTGGCGTGCCGAGACGTGGAGAAGGACCAAAGCTACGGATCAAGTCCGAGGCGTTGCGGGTGTAGAACATGGCCGTGTCGTATGGTACCTGAAGGTGTCCCGTAAGGTTCCGTGCTGCGGGCTCTCAAAGTAGTCCACTCACATTCAGCCATTTGTGTGCTGTTATTTTGGGACGAGTCAGGTGAAGCCTATGTACACGTCTGAGAGACTTGTCTGACCTACCATCTAGCGTCAAACTATCAGCCAGCTGCATCTCCTCCGACAGATATCGATATCGCGTTCGTAGCGCTGCGAATCCTCCAAATGCTGACCGTAGAATCGCATCAAACTCGATCAGCCTCTTCACATGGCGTTTCACAAACTGGACCCACCCGCATCGATATGAAGCCACGCGTGATACTCCTTGCATAGTCTCGAGATGGCAGGAACATGAGGTGTAAATCCGCCCTGCAACCGGAAAGGACCCCCATCACGATCAACCTTGCCTTCGAGTTTTTTTCGCCTTGTCAGTGCTTACGGTATTGACCTCGCCAAGCGTTACCACAACAGTCACCCCCTGTCCGACCTGCATCGACCGACTCAGTTCCTCCTCCAGCATCCGTAAATCAAATCCCAACCGGAAAGGATCCTCCATCCCACCCTCCTGGGCAGGTAAATCAACCACGTTCATCCTTCCGATTCCCGTCACTGCCGCTGCTTTCAGTATCGATCCATGAGATTTGACCGTGAGGACTTTGATGGCGGGAACGGTCTTCCCCGGGAGGGAAGGCGAGGGTATAGCGGGAGGGAAGCCGTGTTCGGCGATCGTAAAGCCTTCTGGAACGTTAGGTGACCGAAGTAGATGAGCATCACGCGCGCATGCTAAGTGCAGAACGCTCAAATAAGTGCCAAGTCGAAGAGTGTTGTCTGTGGCGAGGCTTACCCAAACCCATGATATTGCTGGCGGTAGCACCGGTTGTCACCGACCTTCCCTGGAACAGGTTCGACGGAATTTCTAGCAAGTCAAGCACCATGTCCAGAGCCTTCTGCTCCAATGCGATCGCCATGGTTGCATCCTAGTACACATCATACTCAGTATCTCTGCTCGTAGGGCGGAAAAAATGAGCTGCTCACCGGAAAGTTAACCTGTAGACTCTCATCATCTACCGGCGAAAACGGCTCAGTCATCAAACAACCTGATCCAGCACCGAACGCACATACAAGAGCTACCCAGTATATCCGCCAACTGCGCCGCTGGTGTTACCCCTCCGGTCACCAGACCAAAAAATCGAGATCCTGCATGACCCGCCAACAGTCCTGGTGCGATATCCTCCAGTAGATGCTGGACCGTCGCCTTGACTCCTAGTCCGGCCGATGGAATGGCTGTAGGTAACGCTTTTAGAGCTGCATCGATTTCTTCCCGTCGTGGAATGGGCTCCGAGCTGCTGAGCGTCGAGAATCGCTCCTTGACATGATGAGTGACGACCGCCAAGCTGACTGCAAACTCCTCAAGGTCCGTGGGTGAGGGCATGGAGAGCTTGCTTATGTGCTCCTCTGTGTTCTGACTTGATCTGACAGTATCGGATAATATCTGTATAGTATCGAAAGTCGTTGTCTCAAACGAGGAATAGACCAATCACCCGGACTGTCTCCTGGTGTCTCGCCCGATTGAGCGGGTTTCACAAAGTAAACAAGGGATCCTATAATGATCGGAAATGAATAAAGATGTTGATCAGTGAAGAATGTTGCCATCATACTTCATCCAAGACATCATCTCGTACACTTATAAGGTACTTCGGTCTATCGCCCGTGCACAACAAACATGTCCTTTGTAAGAAACGTTCGCCTCGTGCCGCACGGACGGCGTCCTGACATCTTCCCCAAACCTGCAGGCAATTCCCAGATTCCCGTTCTGGTCGACAAAGGCCACGGAAGACCCATCTACTAGCGATATTTCTGCAGAAAACGTCAACTCGACAGACCCATCACCTCAAGATGACATCGATGCTCCTCCCGCGTTCCCCATGCTCGATTCCGCGCAGCGAAGTAACGTCCCACAGCTATCTCTCCCCACCACCGAAGCGCCCGAAATGAACTTTGACGTCGTTCCGCCATCGCCGACATCCAGCTCCTCCTCGCGCACCCTCTCTCCACCGAGACGACAAAACCATCGCCTCAGCTCGGCTTCCACCTCCATCCCACCACCACCCACAGCTACTCTCCAGACTCCACCAACGACGACGAAAAAGCCGAATCCGGCATTAAAAAAGCGACAAAAAGTAGCGCTTGCGCCGGGGTGTAGCCCGCTCGATTGGGCGAGGGTGAAGAGTAACGGGGATCCGAGCCTGAGAGCGGGTCACATGATGCCGATCAGGGTGACATTGGAAGAGTTGAAAAAGGTACGCCTTGCATTCCCCTATCGACAGCAGAGCTGATCTGTAACGTTTCCTTTGCGGCAGCACAATACCCGAGAAGATGCTTGGTCCGCTTTCAATGGCAAAGTATACAACATCACGCCGTACCTACGCTTTCATCCTGGTGGAGGAAAAGAATTGATGCGCTGCGCAGGACGTGACGGGACCAAGCTCTTCAGTACGTCACAATGCCCATTTACTCGGCGGAAGCCTTTGAGCTGATGCTGTCGCTTCTCTAGTGCTCACGCATGCTTGGGTCAATGTGGATTTCATGATGGATACCTGCATGATCGGCTTCCTAGTGCCATCATGAGGATTGTATCCTCTTTCGACGTTTTACGGCCCCAATACCAAACTATGCAACATGAATAGGTATGTCTTTTGCGCCTCGTTTCATGTAGTGTATGTAAACAACCCGGGTGCATCCTCTTCTGTCGCTTCAAAAGTACAAACTGGCCGCAAAGACGACTGAAAAGATAGCTGAGTGAGTCCTTACGTACTCGTGCATTTATATTGGGAGACTTACTGTCTCGCTTGATCAACGCTTGCGCCTCCTCCATCTTTTCAAACAAGTCCCGGTCACCGATCACCCGGGCAGCGTCTCTCACTTCCCGACAAGTCTCGTCAAGACGTGTGATGCATCGGACGATTGTGCCTTCAGGCACGTCGGTAAGATCCGTGATTTGGTCGAACGGCTGGACGGAAGCAAGGATATAGCACAGCTTTTATGTAGCAGCAACTCATAACCACGCACCATTCCCTTTGCCCATTCATAAACGACTTCCACGAGACCGTGTTTGAATGGCGTAACGAATTCGTCGTGGCGAACAGAATGTGCATCTTGTACTGCTTCAATGCGCTCCGCTATGCCGTAGATGACGTCCAACCCCTTCACGGACAACCGCTTAGAAGACTGCTTTTGGCTCAAGACATAGTATGGACATACCTGTCGGATTTTTTCAGGAATCTCCGGTGCAGACTCCGTCTTCTCGACAAAGATAAAGACTGAAAGAAGCGCCACGACTTCCTCTGCGGTGTAATCCGCCAGAGTATTTTCCAAGATTAGTTCGGTCAAGACGAGCTCGTTGGACGAGTTGATCTGAGCAGATAGATGTCCCGTTAGCTATCACTGTCGTTGCTCCCAAAGTTCCTCCTGAGCTTACCTCGCAAGCCACCCGACCCTTGAGCAAAACAGTCGCATTGTCGTCGATGAACTGCATTGATTTGAGTACATCGACCCGCTGTTCGTAGTCCGGCAACAACTCCAGATTCTGATCCGACAGGGCCAGCTTAAGTTGCTGTAAATCTCCTTCGATCAATTTGCGCTCGTGCAGGATCTCATACTATAGCCGATGGCTGGTCAGCATACGGACGACTTTATAATTCCAGGCCTTACGTGTTCGGAAAAGTCTGCACAGAGCTTGCAGCTCATCGGCTTGAGTCGGTCCGCGAGACTGTTCCTGGCTTTCAGAGCTTCTTGGAAATCAAGCTGACGCATCCTTGTCCACTCCACCTCTGAAAGGCTGTCATCTCTAGAGAAAGCGTCGTAGATTTCTCGGAGGGAGACGAGCGTAGAGTCGATCGCTTCTTGACTATTTTTGTCCAAGACGCCATTTACGTCCACCTGATATCAAGTCAACCTCTTGCTACCTGTTTCTTAGATTTTGCGCATTTATGCTCACTTTTTCGACCCTGTTGACCACCAAGTTAATGCTGGATGTCGCCACCGTTACAATCTCCCACGTCGGCTCGACAACAGGATTCTCCTTCACGGAAACCCTCCATCGAGGTGGTGCGGTCTTGGCTTCGAAGTCTATAAACAGGAAAACATAGTCAGCATGCCGTAATAATGCACTTAACGCATTCAGACTTGCCGTCTTCCTTGTATTTTGTACTCTGGGAGACGAGCGCAAATACCCAATAAGTCCTTAGGCCTTCATTCACAGGTTGTTCAACCGAGTCGGGATCGATCAGGCCGGGAGAAGGACGGAGGATAATTCCTAGGTTACCGCGGAAGTGCTACAAATGGCCAGTCAGCGAAGTCTGGAACTCGAACGATAGGAAGATCATTACCTTGTCATACAACAATACCACTCTGCCAGAACTCAGGGTCTTGTTCCCTTGATGATGAGTCGCGGCAGCCTGGACTAGCAGAGTGTTTTTGCGTGCGATCTCGGCCGAGACGTCGTAGAACGCCTCAATATCGGCTGAGCACACTCCACAATCCACTCGAGGCAGTTTAGCAAGTCGTCGTTCGGTCTGCAAAGACAAAGTCAGAAAGGCCAAGCTTCAAATGATAAGTCTTCACTAACTGCTTCGACCTGGCGCTGCTGCTCTGGAGCAAGGGCCTGGGACGCATTCTCGGAGAAACTCCGCTTGATCATCTCTTCGACTCGCAAGGCTTCGACTCTCAACAAATTGAGGATCATATTGTAGGTGAGACGGAATTGAGAACTGAGCTTGTTTGGTGTGCCAAGCATCATTTCCGTAAGAGTGGATTGCTAGTTGATATGATGGAATCAGACACGATTAGCTTACAATATGAACGCCACTCACCTCGGGCAGCTCGTCACCACCGATGATTACGACAGTCCCCGTCGTGTCCAAGCCTCTTCGACCAGCTCTTCCCGCCATTTGAGTGTACTCTCCCGGCTCCAGAGTTCGGAAATTATTCCCATCGTGTTTTCGTATGTGCGAAAAGACTACGCTCTTGGCGGGCATGTTGACCCCCATAGCAAATGTCTCTGTGGCGAAAAGTACCTTGACGAGACCTCGGGAGAAGAGAATCTCGACAACCTCTTTGACGATCGGAAGAAGTCCTCCATGATGGACACCGATGCCTCGCATCAGAAGTTCCCGCATTCGTGAGATCTGGGGAAGCTTTTTATCGGAACCTGTTCATACGGGTCGTTAGTCTCGATAACGGCAACCAGGTACGCATGACAAACCCTTCAGCCTTGTCAGAGCCTTCTCGACGGTGACGTGAACTTCGCTCTTCTCGCTTGCTACGTTCAAGTCAACGGCGGAGACACTAGCCGCATTGGCTTCACATCGCTTTTTGCTAAAGGTGAATACCACGACAGGCAGAAGATCGATTTTCTTCAGGTGATTAACCAATTGCGACCACAGATTCTTATCCATCGATCCCGCGCCGCCGTACGATCTTGGAGCGCCGTAATGAGTGACCCCGCTAGATCCACCACGACTGGCTTGTGCGCCACCTCTGCCGCCTCGTGCAGGTGGATTTCCACGACCATTCGGAAGCCCTCGAGCACCGCCTCGAGCTGGCATACCCCTCCCTCCTGTACGCTGGAGGGGTGGCAGGCCTGCAGCTTCCCGTTCCTTTTCTTGTTTTCTCTTGAGCGATTCGCCTGCGGCTTTGTACCTTCCGAGGATACTTGTCTCAGGTACTGATGATTATGGACTACGGAGGAAGACAACTCACCCTTCCGATAAGAAATGACTGGTAGAGTCGACGATCTTGTGCAGTTCTTTCCCAGCCCAAAGGTAATGCTCGAGCGGAACAGGTCGTTTCGGTGTCGAGATGACGTAGATATCCTTCTTCTTTGTACGCCTAAATGCGTTCTATCATGAGCCGCGCCGAGGGGAAAGGTTTAACCGAGGCAAACCTACCCGACCCAAGAGGCGAATTCGTGCGTATTCGGGACCGTAGCCGACAGTAAGATGATGTTGATGTGTTCCGGCAGCATAATGATGACTTCCTCCCATACCACACCTCGCTGATGACGAGGCAAGACTATCAGTGCGCATCGGTTGATTTCCAACCTCCAGCGTTAAAGCTCACCTCTGCATCGTTGACATAATGCACTTCGTCGAAAATAACAAACTCTACGTCCCGGATCAAGTCGGCACCTCGGTAGAGCATACTTCGCAGGATTTCCGTTGTCATCTACCATGTCAAAGCGTCCATCAACAAAGAACATCCGGGAGCCGGATTAGACAAAGGGAAAATTCACAATCAAGCAAGGCGCTTCGGGATTGATCTGCACGTCTCCGGTCAAGATTCCCACATTTTCCGCCCCGTACGTCGTTTTGAAATCTCGGAACTTTTGGTTTGACAGTGCCTTGATAGGAGAGGTATAGATCGCTCTATTCGGTAAGAGTCAAGCAATGTGCCCGAGTCAGCATTATCTCTGCTCGTTAAGAGGATGATGCATACCTCGTCATGTGTTTCATTGCCAAGCTGATAGCATACTCTGCTACGACCGTCTTTCCGGCACTAGTATGTGCCGCCACGAACACCGAATCGCCCATTTCGAGATGGTAGACTGCCTCTTTTTGAAAAGTGTCCAGCTCGAAGGGGTACTATTCCCCGGCAACCGGGAGGTCAGTCCAGCTGAGAAGAGATGAAGCCGTACAACTTACCTTGTGAGCCATCTCCGGCACCATTTCATGGAACTGCAATACAGGTCCACGGTCACCAACAGTCCCCTTGTAGCGATACGAAGATGCCTTACGTTGGTCATTTCCTGATTCACATCAACGATATGCGCCCATTCCCTCTTTGGCGGTCCCCGTCTTCTCCTCATTGTAGGAGGCGCAGGCAGGCGCTACAGAAGAACCGGTCGACATCGAAGGCAATCAGACTTGATAGCTGGGATGGCACATAAGGCACGCTCACTGAAATGGGCAACAGGTCATCAATTTCACTTCTATCCTCGTTCCTTGCTGCCCGATGAGGTGCGACCTAACCCAGCCAAGACCCAATCCGATAAGCACAGAAGTTTCCCCTACCCGCCCGAGTGCATACTCACCGCCATATTCTCGTCTAGCTCTGGAACGCCGTTCTCCATCGCAGTATTAGAGACGCCAATCTGCTGTTTCGGCCTCTTCCGTCGCTTGACTGGAGCAGTAAAGGAAGCTTCTCCCAATACAGACCGCAGAAATTCGTCCGCTAGCCGAATTAAGCCAGCTCCGTCAGATAATCTGCGCGCAGCACTCCGCGCACGTCATGCACATACCTCCCTCGAGCTTCAAACCTCTCTTCATACCAGGCGCAATCGTCTTCCAAGTCTTCCCCATGGCCTCCTCCTCCTCCTGCTCCCGCCTCACTCTATCCTCCTCACTCTCCTCCTCCCCCTCCGCCTGATCATTCCCAGCGGCAAACGCGTCATCATCCAACCCACCCGGCCGAAAGGGCACATAATTTCCCTTTCCCCGGACAAAGGTCATCATTCCCCCCGGCGCACGGTCCGTCGATGCAGAGGCCGTCGGTGGAGGTGCAGGTAGCGGAGCGTAGACTTCTTTCCAGCCGGAAAAGGTGCCGTCGAGACCGCGGAGCATGGGGATGACGGTGTGTGTCGCGGGGAGGGTGGTGAGTTCAGGCTTGGGTATGGGGATCTCTACGGGATTGAGCCTTGAATAGGGGCAAGGAATAAGCCGAACGCGATATAATCGACAATGGACGATTCTCACTACGAGAACCCCAAAGCTTACATCTGCCAATGTCCAATATACTCATCCTCCAGATTCCGAACGGGCTGCAAAAACTCGCTCTGCACCTTGCGCCTCGCAAACTGCTTCATCTTGACCAGATCGGTTGGATCCTGCTCGAGCCCAAGCAGTTCCGTCAAGACATCCTTTTCCACCCCGTGAGCCGAGCTGGGCTCTGCTATTGCCCGGACGAGCTGTGTAAAGTCATACGGCGCGTCTAACTCCATGGTGCTCTGAGTCGCAAGTATGGAAAGGGGTGAAGACGAGGTCAATTCCAGAATCTTCATTCCCTGAAATCGAGTGACGTTTCATCTGGCCAAGCTAGGACGATCGATGATATCACCGCGCGGACATGCCAGCTTATTCATGTCCGGGCAGTCACGTGAACCCTACAAGTCTGGACCAGGTGCTTCTCATGAAGCAGTCTTCGCGGCAGTACTTTGGTCATCTATTACTTCAGCGCTGCATTCCTACTTGTTCCCGGGATACACCATGGCCGACTCTACCAACATCCTCCTAGACCACCGGTTCAAGGTCGCTGTAAGTCCAGTCGCGCTTGTGGATTCCACCATCCCTCACGCTGCATTCATTTCCCGCATAGGAAATTGACAAGGAGGGCAAGAAATTCGATAAAGGTAACACCCCATCGGCTTACTACTCCGTACAGATCCTCCACTGATACATTCTCTCATCTCCTTTCTCCAGTCTCCCGTGTAACCTGCTACACCGAAGGCGCAGAACCAATCGAAGTCACCCTCGACTACGCATCAGAACTCGTCACATTCACACCGCAGAAATACATCGTCATCGCCATTGCTCGATCGTTGGATGCCGGTGATTCCGGGTCGGCAGAGGAAGTAAAGCAGGGCCGGAGGGAGATGTGGAGAGGAGGGGAGCAGGGTCTGGCAAAGGACTATGAATATGTGATGTATGGAAAGGTGAGTGGCCGGGGGTTTGTTTTCAGAAGTGGCTTCACCTGGGAGGGATCGGTCGACCGGAGGCAGTCAGAGATCTGCCGAGAGAACATATTCCCGTCTCGTCAAGATGGAAAATGTGTCACAAGGACGAATACGTAAAGCACTGGTAGACCAGTCTGAAGTCGGTCACTTTGTCGCGCGCTTTGCATAGCGTGCAGGAGATTGGCTCGGGAAGGTGACAAGGTCCTATTAATAATGGGTTCAATGGAAACGATGGGCGCGGGGGTAGCAAACAAGCGAACTCTTGGAGCATAGGTGACCAAGGAACATCCAGGAACATTGAATCAACGCAGAGTGTCGCATTCGAGTATTGTTGCGACAGTCAAGCCCACGAGACCACGTCTCGCATCCTCGCGCGATCGCAGACGGCGTCACATTTTTGCCCCAGTACTGATATCACTCTACCACCGCAGATCTACAAGTTCGACGAATCGAGAAAAGGCGACAACCAGACGTAAGCCCAACTTACCTTTACTCGATGACTCCCTTACCCTGACCTACAATCCTCCCCGCAGAACGGCATACCTCTCCTTCGGCGGACTGCTCATGGCCATCCGAGGAAACTACCGCGCACTATCCAACCTCGTGATAGGTGAAAACGTTTTCCTCCTCGTCCGAACCAAGGAAGTCTTGCAGACGGAAACGCAGTCTCGGAAGTAGATGTGGTGGACGGTCTTCCCGCCGATCGGAATGAAGGGATAGTGGGTGAGGATGCAGATGCGGGGAGTTAGACTGGTTCCGCGTGGTTGCGAGAGCACATACGTCGGAGCCGGGTGTGACTGACTGCGGGTGGAATGAAATAGAAGGCGTTGCGGTGGATAAGGCAACGTCTTTGGGGTTGTACATGTTGTGGATTTTTGCATTGATTGTGTACATTGTTAGATAAAGCCAGGGATCGCTTGTACAAAAGCCGAGGACACGGGCGCAAGAAGCGGTGGGGAACAGCTTGACATACCTCTGCTTCAAAGCTCCGGCAAGAGGCCATGACAGACGTGGCTTCTCCCATCGTCTATGGAAGCCAGCGATGGAGGGTTGGACTCACAATATCCAGCTACAAGTTCCTCCGGCTCGACGGCACCTCAGCCGGAAAAGTCCTCTCCATACAGGACTCTTCCTGGATGAAGCCAAGGCTTCCGATCTGTTGGTGGAAAGGGGTTAGCATCCGCTCGGGCATTCACTCGAGCTGGAAGGACGATAAGGGAAAGTAGATATATTGTTTTGTCGGTCGCCTTTGATTTACCTGATGTCCTGCTGTATGTATTCCCCATTTAATGATAGATTGGAACAGAAAAGATGGAATACCACACACCCCTTAATGTCCACGGTTCGTAACTCAGCCTAGCATCCACTTCTGGCTGTGCTTGGAGCAAGAGGTGTATGATGTTAGGCCTTGCACACATCTTCTTCTTTTTGCACTTGTCGTTTCGGACGTCTCACTCATTGCCAAATCCATTTAGCTGGGCTTTCGCTAGGAATACCACACGAATTATCCTATGCGATGGACATCTGGCTGTGTCCTGATGATGCATAGCATATACGCTCAGAGTCGCATCGAAAATGTGTGCTAGGATTTCAGCTACTTCCAGTGATACAACCGGAAGCCACATTGCCTTCCAGGACGATATGTACCCTACAGTGCATCAATGGCAAGCAGCATCAATCGTGTGTTGACGAATAATCTACAGATCGTCGTGAAATAACGTCAGCAAACTTCAAACACCTAGTTCGACACCTCAACTCAAAAACCTCAAACACCTAGATAGATATCTACCTGAGATGAAGTACCGCAAGACTCTCGGGTCGATATACGAGAATAGCGCGAGTATCCCATTTGTAACCTGCGATAACTGCAAGAAACGAGGGAGAAGGGGGGTCGTAGTTGAACGTTATCTAGCTGAAGTTTGCTTTACCAATTCACGCATAGGACAAGAAGCTTAGATAGCTATATAATTCGAAGGGGTAGAAGATCCAAGCCTCCATGGTTTGAAACGTAAGTGGATAGAAGGGGACTCTTCGAGAGCGCGAGCTTGAGAAGATTGAGAGGAGATGAAAACACAGTGTTCGCTGTGTATGATCTGCCGCCGGCTCCAAGCTCGCCCGGCCTTCTCATGGAAGTACCTCAATGAGCCAAGCGGGACTTGACGCCTCAAAAGGCCGCGTTGACACCGTGGTGATACCTGATGTGAATGTTGTATGATGCAGGATGCTACGGCCTCATATAAGTTCCTGTCCTCCTATGGTAATGGCTTGTCATCCGTTGCTCCGGATCCGCCCATTGCTTCGTCCGCAATTTCTTGTGCGTTGGTCAGCTCTGCCGTGACCTAGAGAAGGTACTTCAGCATTCTGGTTACACAAACTTGTACATCGCGACTAACCATATCAGCAGCTTCTATAGCCGTTCCCGCAGCGTTCTCCTCGTCATCGTCATCACTTTCATCAAAATCTGAGAGATGAGGCGCATTACCCTCATCGGGATACTCGTCGTAATTCTCCTCATACCAATGTTCCTCGTGGTCGACAAACTCCGTGTCCGCTTCAGCGTTTGCATCCCGCACACGCCTGACACGTTTAGTGATCCTCTCTCCATCTCCCTCTGGTGCAGTGACAGCTTCACTAAGTGCGGATTTGCGTGGGCGTTTCTTGTTTGGCGTAGGCGGCCGGCTGCACAGAGCTGAAATTAACAAGGATAACATAATGCAGGGATGCACAGGGATGCACGACACACCTTTCCTCGAGACTCGTTTCGTCTGTATCGCGGTCCGTTGCTTCAGAACCCGTGTCATCTTCGTCGGCCAACAAGTCTTCCATTTCCTTGTCCATATCCTCCAACTCGCTCTGTTCCAACATGAAGTCGCCTTCGACTGGTACTACCCTATCACCAGATGGTGTTGAGGGCTCTGTAATGACGCCAGGGCTGTGAGGCGGGCTAGCCGGAGGTGTTTTGGATTCTGCGAATGGCGCCTTGTCCGATTTTGCCGGTGTTGAGGAAGGTTTTGAGACGGGTCGTATTTGATACGGCAATTCCGGTTGCCGAAGCCACATGTCGATGGAGTGTTTGAGCCAATCTCGCCAGACAACCTTGATACCCGGCTTCCGTAAAGCCTCTGCAACCTTTTGAGTATCGGTCTACAAGCGCCGGATGAGTTTCGCACCTTGCAGCATCTGTCCGCGCACTTACCTGCCCCGTTACCAGATGCGTTACATCGGATGACAGTCTCCTCGTACAACGCGCTCCAAACATGGTCGCCAATATCCAGTATTCATTCCTGATATGCAGACAGTCAGTACCTTGTCGGCAACACCATGCGCATACAACTCACTCCTGAGGTGGTTGTTGTAGCGGAATAATCCCTGAAAAGCAGATCACGCAGCCTTTCAAGACCTTTCTCTGCATATGAGGTATAATGTGCTGTGCGCGGGCGCCAAAAAGTAAGAGTTGGATTCCTGTTGATTCCCGTCTCCAGGACTCACCCTGACATCGAAAAGAACATTGGGATCTGGTTCTGAAGAAGGCGGTATCCTCAGTCCTCCTTTCGTGTGAGACAGTGCATCGAAGAATCTTCCGTGTATCTCGCGTAGAACCTAAGGGTCGAACAGGTAAGCGATGCTTGACGAGGAAGAAGCGAGAAACATACCACATCAAGTCGTTTGAGTTCATTATCATCATTCTTCAACAGTGCCTGTTTGTGATGTAGAGAGCTTTCGCTGCTTAACCCATTGACAGTCGAAGCGGTAGGCGTTTCGTCGCTCGTCGCCGTTTCCTTGGACTCCACCGGCGAGATCCCTTCCGCTGGACTCTCCTCTGTTCGTTTCTCCAACTCTTCCTGTTTCTTCTTTAGTGGCCTGGCTTCCATCTGATCCTCTAGCGCTTTAGCCCTCTTGATTGCAATCTGATCCTGGAGCGAGGCGTCGTCATCTTCCGCGATGTCGGGAGGAATCGTTCCTCGCACGGCTGGAATGTCAGTCGCTCGTGGTTTCACAAACGTTGCATTGATGTCTCCCATGCCTACGAAAAAGTCGACTACAGATTAAAGTCAGCACAGGAGACACGTCGAAATCTACGTCACTCACACGGAACGACCTTTACCAAATTAGGGCCGTGACTCCAAACTTCCCATCTGTCGTCGATGATGACGACCATGCTTTGATCCGTAGGGAAGAGCCGCTTCAAGTTTTTAACGGCGGAACCTGAATCATAAAGGTTAAAGTACTGCTCCTTCGCGGCTCATGAACGTTGACTCACTTCCACTCTCATCTCTGCTCAGAATCCTCTCGCTAAAGTACTTGCCGTTCGGATCGATACCTTTACACACGGCATTGGCGTACGAACGAGAACCTGCAGTGTAGACGTGCATCTCGTACAGCTTGGACATCTTTTCGAGGAATTCCGGAAGTCCGGGTCTGGCGAGCATGCGTATTAGCGGACCGGATAGCGTAAGCGTAGTTTTGCGCCTTACCTTGGCTTGATATAGTACCAGCACAAATCTTCGTGTCGGATCACCTGTCTGTATTTGCCCTTCAGATGCGGTGGCAACTCGTTCGGCAGCTGAAACCTAAATACATCCTTGATCGCATCGGCATTTGGGTTGTCAGATTTCGTCGCTGTTAGTGTTGTGGCTTCTCCGTCGCTCGTGCCTGAAGCACTTTCTTTGGCCTTTGCGTCGTCCACGTCTTTATTGCTAGCTTCAGATTTTCTCGCCTCTACCGCACCCGTTTCAGATCGTCCCTCGGCAGCTCGTAACTCGCACACGTTCGAGCCCTTCCCAAAACACTCGTCCAGCCATTCTCCAATTGTCGGATCAACCGCCGCATGGATAATGGTCTGATCAAGATCGACTACCAAGATCAGCCGTTTCTCTGTGAGAAGCTTGACTCGAGCTTCAAGCGCAATTTTATGTGCTTGCTGCGAATTCATAGAATAGAGTCAGCAACAGAGAAGACAGCAAAGCGGCATCATAGGCTCACGTCATAAGAAACCTTGACCCGGGAATCATCGTGTGAGATCTCTATTCCTTGATTGGCGCCTTGCTCTGTCCTCGCTGAACGAGATGGTCCTCCGCCATACGAGGATACATCGATGGCCTGTGATGATGAAAGGTAGTCTTGCCTGTGTGGCGGAAACTTATCAGACTCGTGGCTAAATGCGAGATGGAAGAGCTTACGTGGAAAGATCTTTGCCGCAGACGGCACACATACCGCTGAACTGGACAGGGTGCGAGCAAGGCTGTTGGATATGTATGATCCTTTGGCTAGAGAAAGACAAAGAAAAGACCAGCGCAAGTCAGCCCGATCTCCCACGCCACGCAGCAAGTCCCTACTCACCCGGGACTGTAGATTGTCATCTTTTCCCTCACACTTTCATCCCATTGGACGACTTCACCTTCTATGGAACTCTCCCACATGGCAATCAACGTGTCATCCCCTTGCTTCCTCTTCTTCCCCGTCGATGCGCCGCCATTTGGATCTCCTGCTTCGCGGAGCAGCGATCCATCGACGATGTAAGAGTAGGAGAGGACATTCTGGCCTCGCGATACGTGTTCGCCTGGCTTTACAAGAAATTTGGAGATGGTGATTGGGTAAGGGAGGTTGGAAGGGAGGGAAAGGACGGTGGGGAGTTGGTCGAGTTCGTCCATGGTGGAAATCGAGATGCGCTGATTCCCGTGGGTGTTGATGTTTCTGTTACTGTTGGGCAATGTGTGTGTATGTTAATGAAGTAAACGGGAAAGTCAAGGAGACGTATTCAGCCCAAAGACATATCAACAACTTGTTCGATCGGCCTAGCTGGCTTCCGGGAATGGTGTTTGCTGACGTCATTTCGCGACCTTCATCTTCAGTTCAATTCGTTCCCATCTTCCATCCTCCGTCGATCTGCCTTTCTGTCACTTCTACTCTTCATCTCCGCTCCTCGTCATCCGCCTTTCCTGCAGTCAAATACCTTCCTTTTGGAAACCTGCCTTTGCCTTTCGGAATGCAGAACCTGGGCAAAGAAGAACAGGGTACGGTGAGCATCCTTCACGAGTATTCCGCCACTCCAGAGGTTGACTATATTCCTTCGGTCCCACAGGTCGACAACGAACTATCCGATGTCACTCGACAGCTCTCTGTCAACAATTGCCCGGACCTTCCGATCGAAGTCTTTGGATAGTCGCCCAAATACTCCAGTCCCAATCCTTGTTTCGAACATGCGCAAATCTGAACGAGACCTGCCGTGCTGTTCAACGAAAACTCAGGCTCCAAATACATAGAGTGCGCACCCCTAATACCTCGAGCTGAGACACACGCGACTCATCATTCGCGCCATCTCCTAGATTTCTCGTGACAATCAACGCCGATTGGCAGAGCGAAGAGTCCGGAGACTACGGGATACTTTCTTACAAGCTCTCTCGAATGCAAGAGAACCGTCTGAAAGCATCGATCGACATCGTCCACCACACAGATGGATTGGAAGCTTTCCAGGATACCTACGTGATCGCGCAAACCACCGACGCCTATGTGCTTAACTCTGTGGATACAGTCAGGCTCGGCACAGCTATCGGTTTGCTGTGTTCGAGCCCAGAAGTAGCGGGGTTTTCTCGACTACCTACCTGGCGCCATAAGTTATACTTTATGTCTGCTAGCAATGCCGCCTGCGCAACTTCTCGAGAATTGGCACCCTCTGCATTATTCCCTTACCGAAGTCCGTCGCCTCCTATCCATGGCATCGTCTACGCTCGCACATCTTCGCCAGCAGAAGATGTCAAAACCGTGGAAACGGTTCTCCTCGATTTGACGAGTCTCCTCGATCGACCACCTTCTCAAGAGGAGTCGTCTAGCCTCCTATCCAATGAATTCTTTCTGATGCTGGACGACAAAGCTTCACTCCAAAATGTTGTCGCTGCGGTGAGTACGATGTTTCCCCCCGAATTGCGCAAAAGCTCAAGAATCTACAATTTTAGCTAGAATCCGCAATACGTCAAAATGTGGAGCTGGCGACGATTGAGTTTCAAGTTCATTCCCCAGATGTGAGGCCGATAGACGAGTTGATGGTCCTCGTCCGCCCGCTGGTATCGACTATGAACCGTGCCTCATCTTTGCACAAGAGGAAACTTCAGACAACTGTCAGCACTGGCAACTACGACCCGAGCTTAAGGCACATTTCTTCTCCTGAGGGAGAAGCGCAATTCTATATGGAGGACGGAAACCGTCGTCGAACCAAACTTCATTACGAGTTTGATCAAGAAGGAGTCGCGATTCCGGGATCAGAAGTTCGTCGAGTTTGGTGAAGAGTCAGAGGACTTGCTTGAAACTGGGATCGAAGAGGAGCGAGCGTTGTGAAGCTTTTGCCACTTTTCAGCTCAAATAGTTCAAGTACGTATCTACCGTGTTTAAGCCGGGCTAGCGTAGACGTTCTCCCTCGATCTCATGTATAGCTTTCGTTCAAATCACACGGTTCTGATAGACGACCACCGGACCAGACACCATGTATATGTTCTGCTCCCAATGCCTACCGCTTACTTTACAATTGATCTACGACGCATACCGTAGCAGACCTGCAGAGAGTTGACCACTAGAGCCATATTGCTGGCCTGGCATTTGCCGCGTGACGCGTTTCCTGAGGTGAATTTCATTTGTTCAGACGCGTCGATCAGGAGCTATGAGACTTCGAGTGATCTATGCCAAAAGATCTTTCAAAAGCTCTCTTTCCTCTTTGAATTGGTGCCAATACCATACATTTAACTTACGTAGCATCAAGGGCAGGATGTTCAAGGCGACTTCTAGGACAGCTCCGCCGCCGCAATCGCACAACGAAGTCGGCACCTCGCGACCCGGCGGTAGTCGCAGGCGATCAAGCGATGGAGGCCACAGAAATTTGAAGTATCCATATCGGTTGAATTTGTGAGTAGCGTCAGCACTCAAGGCAGCTGTAACTCAATATGTTGACCACGCCTTAATTCCAGCTACACGTCTCCCCCTGCTTTGGACATTACGCTGGAAGAGTTCGAGACATTTGCCATAGCTCGACTTAAGAGTTTGTCGGCTTGTGACCCTGCCTTGTGAGGAATCTAATATAGAGTATGCCATAGTCTTGACCGCCATTCACTCTCTGCAAGAGAGGTCGCTGCCGCACGCACAGCTCCGAGAGCTGATAGCGACACAAGTCAAATCTCACCTACCGCTATCGAGCAATACAGCAAGAAACATCGATGTGGACGAAGAAAGGCGAGCAGACGAAATCGGGCACTGGATTCTGCGTTTGGCGTTCTGCCGAAGGTGAGTCGATTACCTGGACAACATTCCGGTCTCTAACGAGTCTACTGCTAGTCCGGATCTGCGTGAGAAATTCATCCGTACCGAATTGGAGCTCTTCAAGCAGAGATTCGACTCTGATGATCAGTATGAGCGTTCTCAGTTTCTCAAGAGCTTGAATTTCGATTGGACAGTCGTGGATGAGACGGAGAAACGAATGTATGAAAAGCAACTGAAGGCCTGCATGCCGTGGGGTTCGCAGAGGGATAGCCAATTTGCAAGCGAATCATGGGTCAAGGTATGCGCACGTTGCGAGCTCTGCATGCAGGGAACAAGGCTGACGAAACTATTTCAGGTGCCCTGGTTCAACGTTCCGGACCTTGTTGGGCCACGAAAGGTCTTCGTCAAGGGAGGAAACGCATACGTCCCTCAAAGTCATCAGATCAGTCTAGTACTGCAAGCATTCAGGAGCAACCTGGAACGCGCTTTGGAGGTACGTATTTGCCCCTTGCGTGTTGTCTTTTTATTCACACTCCTGTCATGAACAGCTGACGGCAAAGTCCCTGCCCCGGATGGACGAAGACGATCGACTAATGCCGATCTTAGGACATCTCGCACAGTCCTTCCTCTCGAACGTGTCCATCGAGAGCAACTTTTTCGGTGACAGCGATGATGACCCCAACAGCACAAAGGTGACAGCCGATATGATCGACGCGCTGGCCGTCAAGCACTTCCCCGCCTGCCAGTACAACCTTTGGAACAGGTTGAAACGAGATCACCACTTGAAGCATTTCGCAAGGCTGCAGTTTGGGTTGTTTTTAAAGGTATGTTTGAAGATCTCGTGGTAGACGCCCTACTGAGCATGATGGCACAGGCATTGGGACTACCCCTCGAAGAAGCGCTGGTATACTGGCGCCGCGGATTCAGCCAGCTCACCGATGACAAGTTCAACAAAGAGTACAAGTACAACATACGGCATAGCTATGGTCAAGAAGGTAAACGCATGAACTATCCTGCCAAAAGGTAAGCTGCACGGCCTCAAGAATCGGGATACGTTTCTCTGACCTGGTCTGCACGCAACAATAGCTGCCAACAGATTCTTACGGCAAATCAACCGGGACCTCAAGACTCGCACGGTTGTCCATACCGTCACTTTGCACCTGAAACCCTACAAACCTTCTTGTCGCAACATTATTCAATCAATACCGGCTCTTTGGAAATGCGCGAGATCATGGACCAAGTGAAGAAGCAGCACTACCACCTCGCGTGCACAAGAGTGTTCGAGATTACACATCCGAAAGATGTCAAGAAAGGCGAGGGATTAGGGGAAGGCGTCAGTGTCAGTCACCCGAATGAGTATTTCAACAAGAGTTGGGGCTACGAGCGGTGAGTGGAAGATGGGATATCGAGGTCTACCTGGGTGGGGAGCTGATTCTGGATGAGTTGATAGCGGCATCGCCAAGCCAAAGACGGAATTGGCATCTGATGACATGCAACTGGACTAGATGAAGGCTTGATGGGCATTTGTAGTAGTTCATGAGATTTTCGCCTTTACGTCGACGGCCTTTATGTTACCCACGTTGTATCGCAATCCCTAGAAACCGTTTGCCAGGATTTCCCAACAGCGCACCACACCTACTTGCTCAGATATTATTGAGGCTGGTCGCGTGCTCCTTGACTCTCGTTTATCGAGGGTTAAAGTCAGGGGTTCGGAGGGTGCATAGTGCAACAGGGGGACATGATTATTTCATGTTGCCGTCAGCCCTGACGCTTATGGGCCAACCCTCGCCCGAGTCCTCCACCCTTGCGCGTCCCAGGAATTCTCGAGCAAGACGCGTTCGATCAACCAGAGCCAGAGCCAGAACGAACTCCTTTTTGAATGTCTGCTGCCGTCATCTCTTCGACCAATCCTTTTTCAGTAACAAGACTCGGACATACGACATCTTTCCGTACTACTTCAACCACCATGTCTTCCATCGAGCTCATCAACCCAAGAGCGGAGAGTATCCGCAGAACGCAGGCTCTTCAGGTCAACACCATGGGCGCAATCGGTCTCGCCAATGTCGTCAAGAGTAACTTAGGTCCTCGGGGCACAATTAAAATGTTGGTGGATGGCAGTGGCCAGATCAAGATGACAAAGGACGGGAAAGTACTGCTATCGGAAATGCAGATTCAAGTACGCTTTCATGAATAGGTTTCAGACTGCAGCGCTGACGGCTCGTCCTGCTTACTTTCAACAGAACCCTACTGCGGCAATGATTGCTCGGACAGCCGTTGCGCAGGACGAACAGTGTGGGGATGGAACGACCTCCGTCGTACTCTTGGTCGGGGAACTGCTCAAGCAGGCTGACAGGTATATCTCGGAAGGAGTACACCCTCGTGTTGTCGGAGAAGGATTCGACATTGCCAAGAAAGAGGCCTTGAAAGTGAGCTGCAGGCGGTTCCGTAAGGTGGTCATTCTTGCTAAACATGGCTTTTAATGCAGTTCCTCGAAACCTTCAAGATGACGCCTGAACTCGACCGGGCCACCTTGATCGCTGTCGCGCACACTTCTCTTGCTACCAAGCTTCACGCCGCTCTCGCCACGCAGTTGTCAGCTGACATTACGGACGCCGTCTTGGCCATCCGCACGACTGATCCTTCCACCGGCAAGCCGGAGCCAATCGATCTGCACATGGTCGAGATCATGAAGATGCAGCACAAGACCGATACCGATACGACACTAATTAGGGGTTTGGTGCTGGATCACGGAGCGAGGCATCCGGATATGCCAAAGAGGGTGGAGAATGCCTACATCTTGACTCTCAACGTGTCTCTGGAGTATGAAAAGACGTGAGTAGCACAACGCGTCGTTCGAGCGCTGCTCTAATCAATGCCATTACAGCGAGGTCAACTCTGGCTTCTTCTACTCTTCGGCGGAACAACGAGAAAAGTTGATCGAGTCGGAACGCAAGTTTATCGACGATCGACTCCGCAAGATTATAGCGTTCAAAAACGAAGTCTGTGACCGAGAATTGGGCAAGGACGGCCAGGCATCAGATTCCAAGGAGAAGGAAAAGAAGTTTGTCATTGTCAACCAGAAGGGTATCGATCCAATGAGCTTGGACGTACTTGCAAAGAACGGGATTATGGCCCTGCGACGAGCAAAGAGGAGAAATATGGAACGGTGAGTTATTCTTCGGGAACGCATTGGCAATTTGTGCTGAACTCTCTGCCCAAGTCTGCAATACGCATGTGGCGGTACGGCTCAAAACTCTGTGGAGGATTTGACACCGGACGTTCTCGGTTACGCAGGACTCGTCTACGAGCACACCCTTGGAGAGGAAAAGTACACGTTCATCGAGCAAGTCAAGGAGCCCAAGAGTGTCACCCTTCTTGTCAAGGGCCCGAACTCGCATACCATCCAGCAGATCACCGACGCGCTCCGAGATGGCCTGCGATCAGTAAAGAACGCAATCGAGGATGAATCCGTTATTCCCGGTGCGGGAGCCTTTGAGGTTGCGTGCTCTGAACACTTGACGAGTGGTTCTACTGATGCCAAGGGTAGGCAAAAATTGGGTGTCAAGGCCTTTGCAGAAGCATTGCTATGCATTCCCAAGACTTTGGCGGCAAATGGTGGATTTGACGTTCAGGATGCTATCGTTGGGCTACAGGTGCGCATCGTCCTTCCGATCGAAGCACGGGAACCATACTGAATGACCTGATGCTCCTAGGAGGAAGCTGCTGAGGGCCACGTTGTTGGTTTGCACCTCAAAACAGGTGAACCATTTGATCCCACTGTGGAAGGCGTATGGGACAACTACCGTGTCAAGCGGCAGATGATCCATTCTTGGTAAGCGCGAATATTAATGCTTTATAAAGGTTTGAATCTCATATTTTGTTATAGCTCGGTCATTGCTACCAATCTCTTGAACACGGACGAAATTCTGCGTGCGGGGCGATCATCGTAAGTCGATGAGTTCGTTGTATCCTGGTAATAGCTAAACAGTTACTACTCTGCTTGTAGGCTAAAGGCTGACGGACAATAGTTCTAGAGTCGAGGCAACGCCGAATGTATATTAGCAATGGGCTACATATTGGCAAACATCGGCGTCGGACTACGAGCGAGGCGCAGCGGTTCGAGGGGAAGCGTGCATTTGCGGGTTGATGCAATCATAAGCTGTGCTCGCGCGGAAACCACGCAGCTCTTGGTCATTTCTGCTTCAAAACCAGTTCATTTACATAATGGGTATCAGGACACCAGTCGATCAGAAGTCACAGCTGCTTGACCAGCGATCCAGCGACTCTAGGAAAGCACCGCGAACGCTTGACATTTTCCACTTCGCCATGTGGCTTAGCGGGCGAGACCCAGTGCGTCCGCGCATGTGGGACGGCTGCGCTCGACTGCGATTATTGTTTCATAATCTGTCGTCTCCGGCGCTTAAAGTGACCTTAGCTGTTCTGGGAGCTGTTCTCAGCCACTGTACATATTTGGAAAAGCCAGTCGCAACGAGACTTGATAGCGTCTCGTAAGGACCAGCACACCACGTTCGATAATAAGAGCCCTAACGATAAGATAACAGCATTGATGCACCTCACAATTGCATGAGCGCTACGTAAGCATATTCAGCTGCTGCCTCGATGGAGCGATACAAGCAAAAGCCTTCAGCTGTACTACGACCGGGACTTCAAGTGGATCATTTCAACGTAATGATTCGCAGCACATCGCAGCCATCGCTGCTGCACCACCACACCTCTCTGAAAATTTTACGAGGTATATATACAGTCCTGCGAGTTGGTCGCTTAATTCTTCCTTCATCGAGGATATCATAGGGTCAACAACACCGGCGAAAGAGGTCAAGCAACATCACCACCATGCTAGGCCAGAAAGGTACAGAAACCGAAAGAGACAACAGATTCTCGCACACTTACCCCCCTTGGTGGAGAAGGGAGACATCGAAGAACAAAGCACGGCTCAAGCTCCTCACCCGAAGATGATATTGACATCCAGATTGTTCAACAAGTATCGAGCTTTACCCTGGTTCTCGAAAATTGTCAGCATCCTCGCCTGCACTTGGCTCGTCTTCACCGGCATGCGATTTGTCCATTGACTTCACGCTAGGCATACAAAGGGTTTGAGCGACACCACTGGAATGGTTTTGAAGAGTTCCCGGACTGTGCCAGCCCTTTCGAAGATGTGAGTAGTTTGAATCAGTAAACGCGACGTCGAATTCGCTGACGGCTTACTTGCAGCCGGTTACTATCCGATTCGTGTTCAACCCGACCGTACGAATTGACTCTGAAGAGTTGTCCGATGGCAAGGCCATTTTGCCCCTCTACTTGAGGCGCTCTCAAGCTTTAAACATCACATGGGACCGGGGCGTTGCCGGATCGCTGTCCATCCAGAAGGAGTCCGACTCGGAGCGAAATCAAGCATACGTTGTGGTACAAACCGATGACGACCGCGACTTCATCGATCTAACCTTTAAGGTAGAAGCCTCTGCTACGTCTGATCGACTCTTGGTCCGATTCAACGCATCCGACGCCGACGCCGCCAACCCTAAAGCCTATAACGTTGTCCTCAGGATCCTTCCTCCACTTATACCATCCCTCCTATCAGCATTCGGGGAGCCGGAGCGACAGCCGACATCGCCTAGGGCTTGGGGGATCAGATGTTTCCCTATCTCGAGGTCGAGAGTCAACTCAGCGAATTCAAGGCGGAGAATCTTCAAGTCGATGTTCTGCGTGTCAACAGTGGGACTGGTGACATCTCGGGCGCCTTCAACGTCAATCGTGAGCTGGACTTGAGAACCTCGACGTAAGGTTTCCTTGGTCATCTTATTGTCTACCGCCAGTAATGTTCTTGACTTTTTCAGAGGCAACATATCTGCCAAGGTGTCTTTAAACGCACATCATCTGCCCCATTTTCCTCCTGACCATCATAAGCCTGGAAAGCACCACAAACATCACAAACATCACAAGCACGACGACGGGTTTGAGAGGCGACATGCTGAGATGGACGACTTCGGAATCTTCGACGATG
Source organism: Naganishia vishniacii ANT03-052 (assembly GCA_015708705.1). Taxonomy (NCBI): domain Eukaryota; kingdom Fungi; phylum Basidiomycota; class Tremellomycetes; order Filobasidiales; family Filobasidiaceae; genus Naganishia; species Naganishia vishniacii. The sequence goes on along the minus strand of MU158397.1, from coordinate 1,057,523 downwards.
ATGAACTCGATGTCGATGAGAAGCTCCCGTTCCCCGGCTGGTGAACATCATCCTCCTAGACCACCGTCCCAACGACGACCTGGCGATGATCGACCACCTTTCCCGCCACCTGGTCACTCTAGGAAACACGGTCATCGTCGTCCTTCGCTGCCACCGCCGCTGCTCAGGGTCCGAGCGGTCTCCACCACCGGCAACGTCCATTTGACATTTAAACCACTTGACCAAGATGTCTCTCGTATCTACTGTATACAGTGACACGGGCAAGGTTCACGTAAAGCTCGCTGAACAATACAAGGTGAGTGTTACCTGGACGATCGCTCTGCCTTCATAAATAGGGCAAATTCAAGGCAGGAGTAAAGGTTGGACAAGTCGTACTCGCGAACGCACGAGACAAGACAGTGATCGTTGACCGCGAAATCAAGACCCCGACCGGTGCTTTGGTCGAAGGATTTGTCAAGTCATCTCGCAACCACACTGCTTCGCCTCGCGGGGTTCAGGAGACGCAGTCTCGTCAAGGTGAAAATCATCTCGGTGTCGAGCGCGAGTTTGAAGTCGCTCGAATGATCGCACAGGGACCGTACGTATTTGCGAGCTCTCTTCTGACGTCCAGCGCTGATTCCTTACCCATACAGACCTCGGTCCCGTGTTGCTCCTCGGTTCCCTTAAGCAGACGATGCCAAGTGCCGTTTGCCGGAGGAGCGAGGGCCGTTCAATCTTGGACGACACGAAGAGCGGCCTCACCGAGACGAGCCTCGTCAAAGACCAGGTTCTCCACACGGTCCAGGACATTGCCCACCTTTCCCGCATGACCGACCTGACGGTCCTCAGGGACCTCCGCCCCAGGAACATCCCCCTTTAAGACCGCGCCCTCACGGCCCTCCTCCTCCTTGTGGTCCCCCTCCGCATGATGCACCGTTTCCGCCTCCCGGCTTCGGCTTCTCTGCTGCGTTTAGCACAGTTGGTGAAGTCGAGCTCGTGGTCTAGAGCGATGTCAGTCCGGCTAAGCCTTGAAACTTTCTGTGTTTGTGGCAATTCAATAAGTTAGAAGACCAAATGTTGTAACGCACTAGAACCCACAGGGCTGAATTGAATATGTAAATGTATACCCCGTTGATCGCGCTTGGTAGCCATGTAGTCCCCGTCCCAGACGAATGATATCTTTTTCATGTAGGAAAGTATGCATGTCGACACGCGTAAGGGTGTGACGGCGATACAAGATCGATCACAAGTGGTAGATACCTGATGGCGCGGCCATCACACGACGAATCACCCTGGTCACCAACAATGCCACGGGACGTCTTCCGGTCGACCAAGAACGAACGGCGCGCCATGAAGCCGATCCTACAGCGTCTAGCCCTTGCCGACTTCCGACTGATACGCAATCGACGACTTGACGTAAAAGAGCATGTACGCCTTTTGATTCAGCACTTGTGCAAGTGACGTCGACGTCACTACCGACCGGGCACAGCATCCACATGGTCAGCCTTGGGACCCGCTTTAACCCGCGGCTGACAAGATCACAACGTACCTCTCTCATCATCACAGTGAAACCACTCGCACCCACTCTTCACATTCGCCCAATAGTGCCCGTTGTCGAGTTTTCCCTCGTGCGTGACCACAGTGGAGAGTTGATACCGATACATCTCTCTCGGCAAGACATTGTCTTGTCTGCATGATCCGAGCCCGTCAGTGAGGCTAGGGTCAATAGGTGGGCGAGCCGGTCCTTACCCGTTGATGGAATCGTGCATGTACGGCCGCATATCTAGCTCGGTCGGAAATGTCACCATAGTTTCCACCTTTGACAAGTTGCTCGAATTTTGTTCGAAGCGCTATCAATCACCGGTATTAACCTGCGCGTTTCGCGCGAAACTGTCGAAAGAGGGCAGACGACGTACCTTGAGCTGTATTGCAAGCGTCGTTGGGAGCTGCTTGAACGAAAGCTGTTTGATAGCGCTCTATAGACCCCGTTCATCAGCGTGCCTGCAACAGCGCCCCGGGCGACAAAGCGGAAACACTCACGATTCCACTAGAAGCGGCTTTACACCGACTACAAGTGTACGCTTTCCCGCTAAGCGTTTCCTCGGCCGTATACCTATACATATTTTCGAGCCGCGTCAGTCTACGCACGCAATACAAGCGAATCCGAGGAAACACGTTAAAAACTCGAACCCACCGACGAAAACATTCCCCGAGGGGCAACGACTTGTTTGTGGACCCTGCCACTACGCCTCGCCCACTCGGCTGCAGGCCAAGACTGATATCCAGGATCGGGTCCTCCGTTCTCGTTTGAGCTCCGCAGTTGGCGCAGGTAACGGTCGAGAGCAACGTCCCGGCGAATGCGCGATCTAACAAAGGAAGCGCAGGAGGTTGATGATTTTCAGGTGGGTAAGCGGTATGCTTGGTGTTTGGTAAACTCACGGGCAATACAGGGACAGTGCATATGTTTCGTGTCGTCATTCCCGCTATGGCTATGCAGCTGATTCAGCGCGGCAAGAAAAAACGCATGTGCATCTGGAGGAGGGTCATGCCGTTCGTCGTCCATTGGCGGGAAAGTATTAGCTTTCGACGCTTGACCAGCAGCCTTGACGGCCCGGATGAATCAAAACACTGGACTCGCCTTGCTGTTCGTGTCCTGCCAACTCGGTGCTCGCTTTCCACATGCAAAGCAGCAACGCGGTCGGACCAAAAGGTGTCCCCTCGCCGTTATACGCCTATCACAATTCACGGGGAATCAACATGCCGTCCGTCTGCGTATCCCGCGCAGGGGGAACACTCACCTCTATAAACGCAGTATCCATCTCGCATCCCATACACTCCCCGATGGCATGCGCAGGACCTCCACCCCCACCGGACAGCACGACAACCGACTCATCCTTGCCATTATTCTTCCCTCCCGCCGCCGTTGCCGCCCTCCGTACCTCACACGCTCGCCTATTATGCCCCTCGTTGAGAAAGTACTGCTTGAGGAGGGGATTATGGAAGAATGCTTGGAGGATGGCGGAGAGGAAGCATGTTTGTGAGAGGTTGAGAAGTGGGCGGATGGCTGGGAGGGGATGTGGGTTAGACGGTCTTTGTTTGGCGGAAGCATCCGAGGGGGGAACGTACAGTGACAGCGTATCGGGTCGCTCCTTTCCACTGCTGCCTTTTCCTCGGGAGAAGGCTTCCACACCTTGAACTTTGCGCGTTTCCCGTTCTCTACCCCACGGCAAGGACGATCTCATCAGTGTCACGCAGGAGAAGGGGAAGTACAGGCGCTCGAGGTGTTGCGCGGCGTACCATCTCGCGAGATATCGGACCGCTCTTCCATCGTCCGGAGCGCTCGACTCCGCCACGTATCGATGATTTCCGCATACACGAAATCCTCACACTGATGACAATAAATGGTACCAGTCAATCCGTCCACAGCTGTCAAGCACGTCAGGGTCATGTCTTCAGTACTTTTTATCCAGGGTATGTAGGGAGGAAAAGAACTGACAAAACATGTGACCCGACGCTTTCGCATGTAACCCCGGATGATCTACGACGACCTTCTTCATCCTCATCTTCCCGGACACCACGGCCGCAGCAGCAGCACCGGGAGGAGCCCGACTCGCCGCAGCTCTTGCACTATCCCCTCCGGCTCCGGACGACGACGCCAGAGTCCGTCGGACACTGATGCTCTTTCTGCATGATACCGTATCGCATTGAAGGCAGACAGAGGCTTGATGCGTTGTCTGCTTGCAGTGATGACATTTCGGGAGATGTCTCTGACGCTATTCAAGACGAGAAGTGGTCAGAGTTCCCGGAATACCTGGTTACCCACGACGGGCTCTCACCTTGCTACTACCACCACCCGCGATCACGATCGGCTCCATCTCCTCCGTCACGGACCAATTGACGACTTTGCGATACCTCGCCTGAAGATGCTTTATTTCATCCGACGAGCATCCCTGGAGATGTGCACAGACGCCTCCACTTTCCGTCGTCACTGTGGGTGCGCTCATGGCGGGGCGATGGTTGCGTGGGAGACGACGAGTAGGGAAGATTAAGCAAGGGACTGCCTGATCCTCTTGGATGCTCGGGGATCCTCTGGTGTCGGATGCAAAGCATGCTCGGCGGCCGGTTGCTTACCTAATTCACTCTCCTCGGTTGCGCTTTGCCTGGTAAGCGCGGTGGGCGTATGGATGTTGATCTACTGTATCAATACAGCCGTTCATCTGTCACTCCTTCCCATCCTCGATCCCCCAACCACCCACAAACCTAAACACATCCCACATTATGTCCGCTCCCACCCACCCTCTCCTCTTCTGCATGGGCAACCCTCTGCTCGACCTCCAGGTCAGCAACGGTGAAGCCTTGTTGGAAAAGTACAACTTGAAGGCCAACGATGCCATTCTCGCAGAGGCAAAGCACATGGGAATGCAAGTCCACACGTGGGCTGAGTCAATTGCCTTGCCTTTTACTGACATCTCCCGTCCACCAGCTACGACGACGTCGTCAAGGACTACCAAGTCGCCTACGTCGCCGGTGGAGCAGCTCAAAACGCCGCTCGAGCCGCAGCATTCGTCTTGCCCCCCAAGCACGTCGTCTACGTCGGTGCCGTCGGAAAGGATGCATTGGCTCAGCAGTTGGAAAAGGCGAATGTCAAGGAGGGTGTGACGAGTGCTTACCAGGTTGTAGAGGATGACAAGACGGGTGCTTGTGCGGTTGTTTTGACCGGTCACGATCGGTGAGTTTCTGGGTCTTTCACATAATCCTCCTTGCTGTCGCTGAATTTTACATATCCCCCTTCCTAGATCCCTCGTCACCACCCTCCGAGCCGCCGAAAAGTTCTCCCCTGCGCACCTCGCCAAGCCCGAGATCAAGGAATACATCGACAATGCCAAATTCTTCTACATTGGTGGTTTCTTCCTGACCCACGGTATCGAATCCGCCATGGAAGTCGCCAAGGCTGCGGCCGGACGCGGAAAAGTCGTCGCACTCAACTTGAGCGCGCCGTTTATCCCCCAGTTCTTCAAGGTCCAGCTCGATCAGCTCTTGCACTATGTTGATATTTTGATCGGAAACGAATCAGAGGCCGCGTCGTACGCCGAGGCGCAGGGTATGGCTGTAAGTCCACACTCCCTTGGTCCCCTTCAACTTTTCAACTAACCGCTCGCTCGCTCGCCCCCACTCCACCAGGACTCCTCGATCGCCCAAATCGCCACCGCCATCGCCAACCTCCCGAAATCCAACGCATCCCGCCCTCGACTCGTCATCATCACCCAAGGCGCTTCCTCCACCCTCGTCGCCTCCTCCTCGCCCTCCTCCACCCCGGGCAAATGCAACCTCTCCACCTCGGACCCGAACCCCAAGACGTTCCCTGTTCCGAAACTCGCGGATGAGCAGATCGTCGATACGAATGGTGCCGGGGATGCGTTTGCCGGTGGATTCTTGGGCGCCCATGTGTTGGGTAAGAGCTTGAACGAGTGTATCGAGGTTGGGCATCGGCTGGGTCAGCGATGTGTGGGCCAAGTCGGACCGACGTTTGGCGAGCGGGTCGACTTGTTGAAGGACCTTTAAAAAGATGTCTTGCGGGGATGTCTTGTGTAGACCGTACGTTCAACCATTGTAGGGGTCACCCACACTGCCGACTTCGACTTTGTGCGTGTTGTGCACATCGTTGGGGGAGCGCGAAAAGAAAAAGAGTAACTTGCATGTAGATCAACTTGACATGTAGCTATATCATTACAATATTATCGTCGTTGAAATGGCTTTTGCGAGGTTTCGCGTGATCCCCGAGGTGGCTCGCAGACCCGCCGGTCAGTCTAGCAGTTCCTTCCGCCTTGCAAACCCGCCCCTACCGAGTCTGCTCGTCCTTCGTCCTAAACGCACACTACTGATTCACGGTGCTCGCTCCCGGCATCGCTAAAGACGACATCCACTTGGCAACCGGACGCCGCAACTTGAACGCAAGCATGTACATCTCGTTTCATCCCATCCTTATCCACCTCCTCCCCTCGATCCGCCGCGCTGGTTCCGCCGATAAACACGGCGCCGATATCATTGAACGATACCTCTTGTTCGATGCATAGCGACGCATAGGCCGAGCTTATAGGGTAAAGGATGTAAAGTGTTTCGGTCAAGTCAAGGTTTTGAACGAGGTCCGTGCCGAGTAACTCGACGTTGATGCAGCTGAATCTGTTGTCTTCCGCGATAGTATGCGAGAACTGTGCCGTCGTTACAGATGAGCACAGTGTACACAGAGACGACCTCGCGCGACGCCGGTACTCACAAGTTCAGCGCAACATCTGGCCAACTCTGCGTCAACACCCTTGACCACCAGCTCGGGCCTTTTTTCGTCGTCACCCTGCCACCAGGCTCGAACTGCCGGAGTGAGCATCGTCAAGCCCTCGATGATGACGACCGATACGTGATCCATGTCGAATTCATCCTGGTTACAGATGACGAGTTCGATTTGTCGGAGCCAGGGGTACGTGTATGCCTCTAGGGTTTTTCGCGCGGCTTGCTGGCCGCTCTGTTTGCTGTACCATCGGACGGGATCATCGTGTGTCATGTCGAGCAGAAGTACAAGTCGAGTATGATAGTTGTTCAGCGATGACGCAGGGAGTTCTTCGTTCAAGTCTTGCAAAGGCGGTTCGACGGCGTCCAACAAGTCGACCACGTCGCTCGTCCCGAACCTATAGTTGCCACAGAGGAAAACCTCGAGCTCGTTGTTCAGTTGCTTGGATTTTGCCGTTGACGAGTCGATCTTGTAGGTGATAGCGGCTTTCAACGTGTCAACGAGACCCTTTGGAATCCACTTTCTTCGATTGGTCCAAGGAACGAAAAAGTGTCGATGCAGCGGTGGTCCCAACAGGAATCTATGCAGAGGTTTGGCTCGACGTTCATCCTCACCGGCAAGTCTGGAAGACCCACCTTATTTGACCTGCACCCTCACAAGATTCCAGACGCTCATCCCACCTCTTCTTGTTCCACTTTAGATCTTGATAATACGCAACACTCCATCCATAATCCTCCTTCTTTGCCCGCCTCTCCGAATCCGACGAGCCACTCCAGTTCCAGCAGACAGTTTTGTACGTGAGGGATAGCGTCGTCTCGTGTATCTGCCGACAAGTAGCATTGAGAGCAGCGAGCGAGGCAAACGCGTGTTCCGAGGCGAGGTGAGCTGCGACGAGACAGACGACTTGGATCGAAAGGGAAGGTGGTCGCGGAGTCTAAGGCAAGTAGGTATCAGCATCGCGATTCAAAAGAGGAGAAGGGGAGACGTACCTGTCTCATTCGCTCCGGATTACCCCTTGCAACGCCGCTCCATCCAACATCGACTCCAAGCGGTACGTGAGTGGTTGCAAAGCGTGCGACGGGTGGTGCATAGTGAACGAAGGAAGGATTGATAAACGCAGGATTGACAAATGCCGGATTAACAAATGCCGGATTGATGGAACCGTTGTTGTTGAGTCTATTGTTGAGGAGTCGGGCGTTCTGCGGTGCAGCGTGGTGGATCCTCGAGTTTGGAACGTGACCGGCCTGCCATTGAGGCGGGAACCTGTGAGAGGGGAACACACCTTGGCCCATGACGGGGTCTCTAACTGCAGGGAATTTACGCTCGTCCGTTTCTCTGAATTGCATTCCTCTATTGCTGATTGGGAGATGCCAGGGTACTTTCGCTTCTTTCCCTTCGGGCGATCATGTCGGGCACCCCTTGATGCGGATTCAACCTGAAACGCGGATTAAGCGAGTTCGGGCTGGTGATCCGTAGAATCTCCGCTCTTGAAGATGGAGAGCTACCTCGAGCTCGTATGACGCATGCACGTATGAGCCTTTTGAGCCCTCTACATGGCGTTCCGTTTCAGATCAACTCCCGTCACTTTTTGTAGGTAGTCCGTAAAAACCCTTGCTTATCGCCAATCATGATACTTTTACAACCCATGCTATACACGCTCACTTCCCTGTTGGTCAACCCCCGTCCCACATCAGGCGAACTACAACATGTAGAAGATCAGCGGATTTGCAGATGCGGCTAGCTTTCGCCAGGTACATACCGTCGAGAGATAGGATTCCGCTACTATTCGTGCTCGAGCGTTGAGCGAAAGCTTCATCTCGCTTATTTCCTTGTCAACGTCCTGCATGAATCTAGACGTGGAAAGCGGTGTTGGTCGGCAAGAACTAAAGCTATTGCCCAGATATCAACTTACTCGATGATAAAGTCGACTAGTTTATGCTTGAGCATGGTTTCGCCGTGAAAGTTGGTGATCAAAAACGAAATATCATATCCCTGCGTAATCACCGTTCATCAGCCACTGTCCCAGCACCTCACCTTGCCGCCCGACAAACGAAAAATACTCACCTCTACAGGTTTCCTCCTCAGAATCACAAAGTTCTCGGCACGCATCGTCATAAACCTCGTAAACTTCTTACACAAGATCCGTTCAATCTCATCGGCCTGCTTGATCGCGATAGATATTCTGATAGAGTTGATGGATGGTTCGACGAGGACGCGTTCGGTTTCGTTACGCGAGATGACGAGCGGGTTTAGAAGGACTTCGACGGATGTTCTAGAGGTATCCGAGGTAGGGTTGGAGACGAGTAAGTCCCGATCATATGTTAGCGAGCTAGTGGGAGGCGCACCTGGCTTCAATCTCCGGCAAGTTGTGCCTCTCTACCACTTGAGACGAAAAGTTTTCCAGGGTGAGAGCAGCCGTGAGTGTGCTCCTGACGGCGTTCAGGTAGGGACGTAGTGTGTTGGACTGAATAAAGCGTTGCATGTTAGCCGTCGGGCCAGACGAGTAGGGGTTTCCCGGGACTTGCCATATTGGATCAAAGTCGCCGCTCGCTGACTCGGGAATGTGCCGCAAGAGGTCCTTGTTGGGAACAAATGTTAAACTCCTGCTTGACTGCCATCGTTTGGGAAGGAATTCGAAACGAAGGAGCTGGTGATGACGAGTACCTCCGCATCGTCCCTACCACAGGTGCGCCCGCAGCAGGTATCCGCTTCTGTTTGGCCAAGTGGTCCAGAGTTGGATTCGTTGGCGGCGTGTTGTTTTTGTGCATGCGAGACAACAACAGATCGCTCTCATAAGTATTCCTCTTCTTTGACCCTACCTCTCGCCAACGAGTCTTGTCGGCTCCCAAATAAGCAGTATGACATCCAGCATTCCCGTCCAAACCATGACTCCCTCATCCGAAATGAACGGCAAGCACAAGCACGACGGGGATGCTCTCATTGACGGCGGATCGCAGCCTAAAAAAGCCAGACTTGGAGCTGGCGGCAAGGAGTTGCCAGAACTATACAGGTGCGGTTGGGGTGGTATCACCTTATGATCATACAAGCTGATCCTTTGTGATTCGTAGATCGACTGGAAATGAAGTTAAAGATCGCCTAGCGTTCCTGCACATGCTCGAGCAGCTCAAGGTATCTCTCCACTCGCTACATCAGGCCAATCAACGCTGATCCGTTTGACTAAACTTGGTAGACACAAAAAAGGTCTGGATGGATACGAGAAGGTGTGCAACAGCCAGAAAGGTGAGGCTCCTTTTCCTTCTTTCATCCAGATCTGCTAACTTATGCCCCTGGTCGTGTCCAGCATCGCCGACCACATGTACCGAATGGCCATGCTCTGCATGTTGATCCCGATCCAAAACACCGAGAGGCCACTCGATATCGGTCGATGCGTCCAGGTACGTGGAATCAATCAATGGTCACACCGGTGTTGTCTTCGGTCTGATTGGGATTCCCCCTCACAGATGGCGCTCGTGCACGATCTAGCAGAGGCACAGTAAGTCATCCTTGTCAGAGACCCCTTCCGGTGCAGGCCTGACCTGACCTCGACTTGCAGCGTGGGAGATATTACCCCCGTCGAGGGCGTCTCGCCAGAGATGAAGCACAAGCTCGAACAAGAGGCGATGCATGCTTTCCTGAACGAAATGTTGGGCGGGGACGGATGTCGAGAGGCGCGTGAAAGGATATCGTCGTTGTGGGATGTACGTTTCCGGTTTGTCCTTCTTGAGATTGGATTATTGACATTGCCGCGTGTGGTGCAGGAATACGAGGCGCGAGAGACACCCGAGGCGAAACTCGTCAAGGATCTGGATAGGATAGAGCTTGTCCTTCAAGCGGTAGAATATGAACGATGTGGGGTCCTTCTCATCCGTCTATCGTTCAATGTTGCTGACCCACGTTTGACGACACAGCACAAGACGTTCGATCCCTCGCACCATTCTTCACGGGTTCGATACGTACGTATGTGTGGGCTCTGCTACGTTCGCGACTCACTTTCTATCCATTGTTCCCGCAGCGCATCTTCATCATCCCGCTGTCCGCGAATGGGCGGAAGCACTGCTGGAGGAACGGCGTGCGTTATGGGAATCGCGCGGGCTAGGTGCAGACGAGCGGGAGGGGATCCAGGGTTTAAAAGTCGGCAGTCGCGTGGACGCGATGGACAATGCAGCGGGAGAGCAATGAACGAGGGAGTATGCCGCGATGATTCCGGACTTGGGTCTATGGTAGAGGATCGAGAACGGACCTATAGACGATCGGCAGAAAGAAGCTGGGGTCGGGGATACAAGTTGTGGAAGCAGTATTCAGCGCTGCATGTCAGCATCAGTAACCATTACACTGTATCATATCAATACGCATTGCACGATAGGCAGTGTAGAGTGGTTTGCGAAAGGGTTGCAAATATCCGCAGCGGGAAGAAGACGAACAATTCTTCGCTCGCCGTATGCTACAACGCCCCGCATCAAAGGCCTTACCAAAACTCTTTCCTAACCTCCCTCGCATCCCGCGCCAGCCGTTTCCTCCACGTCCATCCGCTCCGAGCAACTTGAAGCTCATTCTCTAGGCGCTCTCGATGCGCATGAGGTGCAGGTGCGAGTCGGGCCAAGAGATGTGATTGATTGGTGGGAACCGAAAAGCTTCAAGTGGAACCAGGAATGAGGATGAGTTTGGTAGCAGAGAATTCGAGGACAGCGGCGACTAACCGCTCCGCCAATGCTTTTCTCGTCCACTTTACGGGATCTTCCGCACGCAACTTCTGAATCTCGGCAACCACCTCCCCCGTTAGACTCTTCACCGCCTCCAGCCCAGCACCATCACTGCCCGCCTTTCGACTCTTGAACGGCGCTCCGGCCTGAACGTCAGCTCGAACGTCTTTCGCTCCTCGGGACCATCTCACGACGTCGGGAACCACACCCGTCGTATAACTCGGCGCCGATGGCGGCGGGGCGTAATGAAACGTCAACCCGGGGACTGATGAATTCTCCAGCAGTGAACTAGGTGGCGGAGATACCGTCTTGTTTGATGGTTGGGGTCGCGAGGTTCCCGCGGTGGGTTTGACGGCTAGTGGGGTGAGCGGGGAAGGGTACTGGGGTCGTCGTGGAGGACGGGCATGGTGGATCACGGAGCGAGTGAATGCCGGGTTTTTGAGAGCTGTTGTTGCTTTGCGACTTGTGGTGGGAAGAGTGAATGACATGGTGGGTGGGCTACTGGAGATAAGATGGGAATCCTGGGCGTGATGGGAGTGAATGTTCATGTTGTTCTGACTTTACTTTGCGGTCGATCATTAGGGAGCCAAGCGGAGTATGGGCGGTCATGTCCGCACATGCAGAAGGAGCCTTACGTAATCATGTTTGCCGTCAGTCCTTATGCTCTAAGCTGCATTCTGTATGAATACCTTCTCCATAGTAATTCAGGTCACGAGCACCTGGGCCATAAATCCTTCTTTTCAATGTCCTCTGCAACATACCACCGCCTCCCAACAACGAACAACCAAGACTACCCACCCCCTAATCCAGATGGGACCTCTCCACCCACCGAATCGGCGATATTCAACCCTCCTCCGCCGCCCGTATGGCAGAGAGTAGGATTGATCCTTGCCATCTTGGGTATGTTTTGGGTTGCCTTGAAAGTTGGTACTTGGAAACGAGAGTAGCCGTGCAAGGGAGGGTCGTTTTTCGAGATGGGTAAGCGGGAATCAGTAGAGTTGAGCGTGGCTCCGGGAAAGGGTTGCTGACCTTGGCGTATGACAGTTCCAGTGTACCACGGAAAGCAACCTGTGCATCAAAAGAGAATGAGGTCGTATCGCTTTGCACACTCTCGACTTTCGTCTCGAAGCAATGCCCGCTATTACATTCTTGTTGCAGATTTGCTCCGACTTGACTTTGGTGGACGAGCAGATCCCTGCTTCATTTTGGGACTGAAGGGCGGACGTGCACGCTTGTCAGGTTTCCGGGGAGCTCGAGTAACCATAAAGGTGAGTCGCCTCATCTGTCGTGCCATTCACTACTCTATTGATGACTCCCGACCTATTAGAATGCACCCGAGTCATATCGCAACGTCGGGCCATGTCGCCGCCCTCGTCATATGACAGTGCTTCCGCCGTTTGGGAAGTATTCGACTTTCGTAGCACTCGACAGAACGAATCCCTCAGCTCCGAGTCAAGGTCGCTCGTGGGCATGTCTTGCGTCTGTTTATCGAAATCGACCTCTCCAGGGGCCTCGCTCTCGCAGCGGGGCGAAATCAGCTTGAACAGGACGATCGCTTGGCTATGCAACGATGGGGTTGATGAGCGGACGGACGAGATAGTAGGATGTTTTCGAGGTCGTAAAGGCCGATAGGAAGTAAGGCGGAAAGGAAAAAGGACGATACGAATGGGCATCATCTAGACTGGCCGTTCTACCCAATAACTCGTCATATCTTCGATACTCGTAGAGAACGATACGGCGTGCTGTTATGAATATCTTTATGCAATGACAGACGCATTTCTCCCTGATTTGATTCATGAGGAGAACGATGCACGTCTCGTTGACTCGATTCTTATCGCGTCTCGCGTCAAGGCGGACGAGGCCGCCTTGTTCATTGTTCTCTCGAGAGAGTATCAGGGAGAGGCCGAGTAGCAGCCCTTGATATACGTGTCTTGCTTGATCTCGAGTAGTTCCAAGGGTTGAACAGACAAGGAGGTCGCTGGATTATATACCAAATCGTCTCATGCCGTAGAGCGTAAGCTCATGCATAGATGACACCTGTTACATTGAATTTCATCTGCTCTTGTTCTAGGTGCTCGCCTACTTGAAATAGCCATCATGCAGCAATACATGTCCTGTGCAAGCTACGACACCATCTGGCCCCTCTCGAACCTGCTCATTACCCTCGACGGAAAGACGTACAAGGTCTTCCCCAGTGGAATCTACGGCACCTCGGAACCTGCGATTGAGGCGGTCCTAAAGACTCCCCGTAACCCGGATAGCCTCCACCGGAATCATTTTGATGGACATGGGGAGTATTTGTCGGACACGTTGATGCGGTGGCGGTTGATCCCTCTTCCGATAGAGAAGGACGGTGTGGTCATGCGAAGGGAAGGAGATGGAGGGGTTCAGGTGGGGGAGATGGAGTTGCGGTGGACGTATGGAAACAGGGAGGGGATGAGCGGGTTGCCTCGGTCGTTTTGGTTGCTTCGAGCGAGGGTTCCGGGGGATAGAGTGGCCGTGTAGTGTACTTGTAGTCTGCTGTTGGAAGAGTCCAATCAAGCATATAGTCGAAGCATCAAAGAGAAGAGCAGCTGTTTAGGCTTGAATGGGATTTAATCGAGAGCGCGCTGGGTGATGTCATCTTCCAAGTTCAACTTCATGATCATGAATGATAGATATACTCGTACATAAATCAACGATTCATCTTCCGGTTGTTTCCTCTGCACAGACGCCATGGACACTCAACAGCTGCAGCAGGTCCTCGCGCAGCACGAATATGACGCCGCTCTCGACCTCGTATCTCAGGCACCGGAACAAGCTCGTCCAGAACTAACAAATTACATCCACCAACTGAAATTCGCTCATCTTCCGATATCGTCGTACACTCCCTCCATCCTCCGCTCGACCCTAGGCCAAGTGACGGACGAGACATGGGTTGCAGAAACGTCTGCTGCGGTGCTTGTGGATGACGTTGAGGCTGTGAAGGAGAGCGTCAAGATTGGACTGGAAAGGACGACAGGGGTCAAGCGGTGGCTCGAGGAGCGGGGGGAGGCAGAAGATTGGAAAGGGCTGGAGCATCTTGCGCAAGGAGATGAGGAACGGAGCAAGATGGTACGGCTTCGATCTATCTTTCTGGGTCGACACCGCAGACTTGGAGTCTATACCCGGCTTCTCGGAAAGGCAGCGGCGCTTTCGGAACCAGGGACGCAAAATGACGACGACAGTATAGAGATTGATGATCCCTGGGCTGAAGCTGGGTCGGATAATGAAGAAATGGAGGTCGATACACCGCCTTTAGCGCAGACAGCGGCGAGGATTCCTCTCTCGACCTTTCTATCATCTTCCATCGTTCAAGTTGCCGTCCTCCTGGCAGCATCCGGCGATATCAACTCCCTCAAGCAGTTCTACGACGCATACCGCGAGCTCTATCCGTACCGGTACGCTATTCTGGAGACGGTACCGCTCCATGTTACGCCGCAAGAACTGGATGGGATTCTTCCCGTCGTCGACCGTGTTACCGGAAAGGAAACAACACCCTCCACATCCGCAGCGCCCTTGCATTCCGTGGACGCAGTACTCGAACACAAACCACTTGACACGACAGAGTATACCCCATCAGAGCCGCTGACTGTCGACCAAGTCTCCTCGTGGTACCGACAGCGAATCTCCCGCATTGAATCCGGCCTACTCATCGACCTTGCCCTCGAATGGTGCCAGATGGCAATCTCCCACGGTGCACAGGGACTCGAAGACACTGCGCGAGATCTCGGTTTTCTTTCGAAACTCGTTTACGAGGTCGGGTCAGGCACAGAGGTGTACAACCTCAATTCGTGGCAAATGATGGACGATTATCAACGTGTTCAAGCCTATCTCTCTGCCTCTTCCGCCGCAACGCTCGCCACCAATATCCGGCGCCTTGTTTTTCCCTACTTGGAAGCCCGGCATCCAGACTCGGGCGAGACGAGACGTCGAATCTTGCAGAGGTATACCTTGGAAACGCCACTCGAGAAATCATTAGCCATATTCGCGGCCTCGAAAGCGACTTTACCCCTGCACCAACGGATCATTGACAATGACGTTGATGTCGCTCGACTGGCACTGGCTCGGCTGTATGGCGATGATTCCGTCGACAAGTGGAACGTCAAGAGTAGTATTTTCGAGTGTTTACCTGTGTGGGATGTTGCAGGGGACGAATTGGACGATCAGACGAGTCAAGAAGTCACAGCAACAACGTTGGAGTCTCTAGCGTCGTTTATGCAACCTTCTGCGACAGCTCCGGCACCAGGCCCAACCGATCTTCTCCTGTTCTTTGAACCGCTGCCGTTTGTCGCGCTCTCCCGTGCGCTGGACATTCTCGACGTTCACCTCGAATCGGGCGAGATCCTGGCAAAATGGAACGTGCCGGCGCCGTTGAGGACTTTTTTACAAACGGCGTTTGACAAGGACGAGCAGCGACAGTGGGCGGTGCGCGCGGCTCGACAAGCTGGGAATGGTGGGTTTGACGAGGAAGATGAATGGGTGTCGTTGATGGATGATATGATCAAGCTTAGTGGTGGCGGGGATGGTTTGCTCAAGGGCGCGTTTGGGTTGCTGGGCAAGGAAGAGGTACTGAAAATCTTTTTCGGAGGTGTCTTGAGTTCTGGTTGTAGGTCGTGTCCTTTTCGGCTGGTACATACGCTGACCCTCCTATGTAGACTTTGACTTGGCGAAACGACTGCTCAACGGCTCCGAGCTCGAGGTTCCGCTTGGACCGGGCGTGGTGGAGAGCCTGGTGCTCGATGCGAGTCGCGAGTTTTACGATAACAGTACCTCTGGAAACATGCATACGAACGGCATGAAGATGGCTTATGACTGGTAAGTCCCGGCGTCCTTTCACGTCCGGCCATAGCTTACCCTTGTGGTAGTCTCTCGGTGGCACCCCCGACACAGGCAATCAGGCGAGAAAGGGAATTCATTGAAGCCACCAGCCGCATCACCTCCTTTGGCGTCAAGTCGAAACGTGGTGATCCGATCTCGCCTCTCGAAATACGGCTCACCAAGAACCGGCTCGACCTTGTCGCGCTCGTCTTGTCGACGAGCGAAGACGCGTACCATCACGTTGAAGTTATTCTCGACTTGACCAATAAACTTGGATACCGTGGAGACGCTGTGGCGGAAGTGCAAGTGCTGGGCATGCTGGCCGAAGCGGCGATGCAGGTACCCGACTACGAGCCCGCGTCCGAAATATGCGAGCGCATGATCCTTTGTGTGTCGGATGCGGCAAAACGGCAAGCCAAGGAGGGTGGCGGGATCTCGGTCGAGGATGTTTGCTGGAAAACATGCTATCAGCTCGGCAGGCAGGCAGAGTTTACCGACCTTACACGGAGGATGAAGTTTCTCGCCAAAGCGCTCGAGTTTTGTCCTCCCGAGATGATGACCGAGTTGTTGGCCGTATGGCGCAAGCTCGAAGACGGACAAATACGACTAGAGGAAGCCGCTCGACATCGGAGGGTCGCGCGTATTCCCGAGCCCGAGGGCAGTACCAGGGGACATCGACGCACGGGCTCTGCAGCATCAACCACGTCGTCTGTCGATGCAAGAGGCGGAATGACGGAACAACAGCTGCTGGGCTCTCGTACGGCCGCACGCGCGGCAAAAACGCTCAACAAGGTCGCCCAAGACTTCTCAGCACGAGGCTTTGTTTTGCCCTCACTCGCGACGCCGCACTTTTCGCGTCCCTCGAGTGCACAGAGTCGAACGCGGCCGGAACGATCGCCCGTGCGGTCCGAAACGGGCACAAATACACCTCAAGCGATACGAGAGCAGCTTGCCGGGCTTGGGGATGGTCAGGAGATCAAGCAGCAGGCGAGAAAGGCGTTGGTCAAGGGTGTGGGCTGGTTACTCGGTGCGAATGAAAGCGAAATGAAGCAGATGAATGGGTAGCTTGAAGGAACATGTCAGTCATGAATATCTAGAGTGCATTCTCGTCCGATGGTACAGCTGCAGAGTCTGCTGCCTGACGCGGCCCCTCCGACACCTGTGATGCCGTCGCTTGATCCACATCCATCGCCTCTCCCTCCTCAGGTGTCGTTGGCTCCTCGGGCATCGGCTCTTCAGGCCTGCCCGTCAGCATGCTCATCACTCCTCCAGTAGCTGCCAGCTTGGCTGCATTGGCTGCCTTTCGCTGACCCTTGACAGGACCCGGTTTCCTCTTTGGCAAGCCGGTCTTTGTGTATCCAAAAGGTGCATTGGGGAGCAAGACACGTTGAACGATGGAGCTCTGCTCGGCCTGAGCATCGAGAGGCTGTGACGACGACGGTCCTGCCACGGCGTTCTCCACCTCTTTCAACGGCGACGTCGCGCCCTCCCCTCCCGCCGGCTCCACACCTTCCGCTCCCGGCGTCTGATTCTCCCCTTCCCCCTCCGCCTTCTCCTTGGCCCGCTTGAATCCCTTCCTCGGTCCCCTCCGCTGCTTGGGTATCTGCTTCCCATCGATCCGAGGAATCCCGTCGGCTGAGATCTCACCGAGCTCGGGGATGATGAAGCGCGTGCTGAGGGGATTCGACCGAGTGGCTGAATCGGTTTTCTTGTTCGCACGACGGCGAGCGGGGGCAGCGGCAGCGGCGGCGGGGATAGGGGTAGGAGTAGGAGATGTTTCGGCAGGCGAGGAGGGAGCGGGGACTGGTGTTTCCTCGGGAGTGGGGTCGCGTCTGCTGGGAGGTTGAAGGATGACGTCTCGTGCGAACATGGGTGGACGTTCTTTCACGGCCTTTGTGGTGGTTTCCGGCGAATGAGCGACCAGTTTGACGGGTTCAAATGCGATTCGGTGGCTGGTGAATCCTACGGCGGGATGTGAATGCTTGATTGGGTTTTCAGGGTCTGTCGCGGGACTCGTCAGTGTGCGGATGACTGTTTCCAGGCGTGACATACCTCTTGTATCTCTAGTGATGATCTCGCTACCGATGAGCTGCTGCGGTGTCCCACGGAAGATGTCGTTCCCAATCTTTAGAAATGGTGTCGGCGTATCTAGGCCCTGTAGGCAGGGTCAGAGACAGTCTAGAGCGGGATAGGGAGAACGTACGATAAGCTGATAGTCTATTCCTGTACCCAGCGTTAGGGGATCCGCGTTCGGTCCTAGGTCTAGCGTGACGTATATCTGCGGACATGTCGGAAGGGACGTCAGATAAGTTCCCTGAATAGAAGGCGCGCGCACACCTCTTCTTCAATCTCTTCATATTCGTCCGACTCTGCACCAGTGTCCCCCTCTTCCGTCGTCTCCGGTTGTCCCTGCAATCGACTGGGACCTGCTTGCGGCCATTCCTGCACGTATTTCCATTTCGGGCCGAGCAAAGATCCCGTAACGTAACCGTTCTCGAGTACCATGGTGATGATGGGGATCCGATAAGCTGGCGAAAAGGAGTACTGTCGAGGAGGACGAAACGTTGAATAGGGGATATTTCGAGCGACCATGATCAAGGAGATTGGCCGAGTAGCGTGTAAACAGTACGCGGAGGCACCCCGTTTCCAGACATAGACCATACATGGAATATCCCTGGCGATGACTACACATACAGCTCTCTCGAGCCCCTCCCATTTCCTACACTCTTTTGGTATGAAAGTTGGCGAGGTGTTGTCAGGAGTATGTCGCGAGGTATGAAGAGAGCAGGCGAATACTTGCCTCCCGACCGCCGTTAGAGGAATCCGAGGCAACGCCAGCAGGGTTTGATTGCTTGCCGGACGTCGCTGATGTCGGCCCAGATGGGTTTACAACAGATTGGTCTGTTCGTGACCCTGTCATGTCAAGGAACGGAGCAGGGGCAAGGCATGTCAAGTTCAGCGTTGGGATGCGGCGATAGTGTAGCGAAAGGCGATGAAACGGTTTACGACCATGGGATGAAGACATAGTGCTCCGAGTAGGACAATCCTAATGGAGTTGAAGCTGTGTGAGCTATTACCCAAGATCTCACTTGAGGATGTACATGAGAGTCGCACGTTGCCCGACTACTTTCACAGCGCCTCTCTCAGCCATTCAATCCCATCCTGCTTTCGTAGACCTGACTGGATCGGTCGACCACTGTACGCGCCGGATCAAGCATATCACTGGAAAGATGGCTAATGATATACTTGAGTAGCCCTGTGCAATATTCTGCGTAACTTGTGGAGGATCTTGGATTATGTGGTTCGGAGTACTCCCTACCTTCGAGAGTGCCGCTATTGCGCAGGTCTGAGCGGGGAGAGCACGCCGCTGACTAAGCGCGGACATCCCCCTTCCCTCGCCCACCGGCTTAAGCGCAACCCCCGCGCTTCCAGCCGTCACTCGCGCGCCCCCCCGCCTGCCATCAAGTCGCTCTCTCCTCCTCAACCTGAAGCCCGCTACGGCAATCTTCTCCCCATGCAAAGGATGACGGCCGCCTACTCCTCCTCTACGCCGATCATGCCACCCACCATGGATGACGCTTCCTCGCCCCCCCCGCAGCAGCTCAACCTCACCCACCAGGACTTGGTCAACACCGCCAACGAGCTCTACCGGAGGATGGAGGACCCGGGATTCGCACAGGACGACGCGTACTGGACGTCCTTGCCCGTGCATCTGAGAAATTTCATCCGGAATGCCTTGCCGCTTGCCGGGAATGTCTCGCAGGGGAGTGGCGTGTTACCTGGTGGTGTCGGAGCGGCGGGCGGGCAGAGGGCGATGTATGCCCTTGCTCAGCAGATCGTTAGTGCTGCCAATACCGGGATGGGGATTGGCGCCAGTACCGGGGTGGGGACGCAGCAGCAGCAGCAGCAGCAGCAGCAGCAGCAGCAGCAGCAGCAGCAGCAGCAGCAGCAGCAGCAGCAGCAGCAGCAGGTGGTGGCGACGCAGCAGATGAGTTTGGATGATTTGGCGACCATGCCGAGCGAGGCGATGGGTGCGGGGAATCATCATCCACATGCGGATCCGAGAGCGTATGGGTTTCATACGCATCCGGATCATGGAAAGGGGGATGAGTATCAGGATGATGAGTGAGTTGCGAGTGAGCGGCGTGAAGCGTGCGAGTAGGGGTTGCTAACCTCCCCTTGATGCCCAGGGACGCCGCGTCCGAGGACTCGGTCTCGCAACTCCCCATGGACGGACTCTCCATCTCCCACGCTGCCACCGGCGACGCCTCGGGAAAGAAGAAGAAGAAAAAGAAGAAGAAGGCCGGACAGGATGTGGTGGTGGATTCTTTGCCTTCCGTACCACCGACACAGCAGCAGCAGCAGCAAACGAGGCAAGGACAGATTGCACAGCAGAGGATGGCGCCGGCGCATCATCAGCCAGAGTCTGTTCCGCCGCCACAGGGGTATTCGAACGTCGAATACGCTCAGCAGCAGCAGCAGCCGACGCAGCAGCCGATCAGGCCGGTTCAGCAGCAGTACCTGCATCCTGCTCACCCCGCACACGTCGGACAACGGCCACCACCTGCGCCTTCTCCCGTTCCGCAACAGCAGTACCAACAGCAACCTCCGCCCCCGCACCCGGCTCATCAACCTCCGACTCAGCAGCAGCAGCAAGCACCGGTTCACAGCTCCCGCGCAGCGGGGAAACAACCGATGCCTTACCTCCCACCGAATGCACCGTCCCAACCGACACACACGCAGCAGCAGCAGCCGGCTCCGCAGCTACAGCAACAACAGCAAGCAGCCGCTGTTCGATCCGCACGGAGCGCAGGGAAAGCTCCGGTCACGGCTACATTGGCTCCTCCCCCTCCCATGCCGCATCACGGGCATACCCATCCGCCCGGTGCGCAGCCTGGGTCGGCTAGTAAGCAGCCCCCCGGCGGCGGCGCGATGACGACGACGACGGGTACGATGTCGGCTCCGCCACAAGGAACGACGGCTTCGGGGGTGAATGGCAAGGGGAAAGCGTTGGCTGCCGGTGGTGCGGGCGCAACAACGGGGGGCTCTCCTGCTCGTGTTTGGCAGACAAGTACGCAAGAGGAACGTCTCCAGATCAAGCAGTTTTGGCTTTCCCTCTCCCCCGCCGAACGCGGTGATTTGCTTCGGATCGACAAGGAGGTCGTCTTGAAAAAGATCAAAGAGCAATCGCGGCATTCCTGTGCTTGTGCCGTGTGCGGGAGGAAGCGGTCGGCGATTGAGGAAGAGGTGGAGAGGCTTTATCGGGCGTATGAGGATCAGTTGGAGAGGTTTGCCAAGCGGCAAAGGGAAGGGGCGCCGCAGCAGCATCAGCAGCAGGTGGGGCAGCATAGTCAGCACGCTGCGGCGGTGTATTCGCATGTCGGACCTGGACCGTTCCCGGGCAGTGTGGAGCTCGATAGCAGTGGGCACATTATACAACCGGACGAACTGGCACCTCGGCGCTCGGCGCACGTCGATGGCGGAGGTGTGGATCTCGGAGATGACGATGATGAGGATTATGACGAGGACGACGAGGATTATGACGAGGATGAAGAGGAGGATTTGGTCGATGATGAGATTGATGATGGTGTGACGGACGAGGCGGACGATGGAGAGGACGAGTACGAGGATGAAGATGATGTTCATGGTGGCGCGGATGTGGGGTCACCGCCGATGATGCCGCCAGGGACGGATCACCAGCATCAACGGAAACTTCATCTCACTCATCAGCAGACGAAACACCATCGTGCGACTTCCGCTGGAGCCGGCGGGCATCATCATCATGATCACCATCATCACCATCATCATCATCACGACGAATCGGAGGTAAAGTCGGTCACGCAGCCGGGAGGCACGGAGCAGAGTGATTTCTACACGTTTGGAGACGGGTTAACAACTATCAAAGGTGAGTCACCAGGGTTTTGTGTACATTTACTTTCCCAAGCGAGAACCATCAAGCTGAGCTCAAAACCCTTTCCTTTTCATTCCCCTCTCCTCGCTCGCGCTCCTATTCCACCAAATCCCTTTCCCGCCCAGGAGGTGTCCTCACCGTCGCCGACGACCTTCTCAAGAACGACTCGACCCGGTTCCTCGAGATGATGGAGCAGCTCGCCGAGCGGAGAATGTTGCGCGAGGAAGCGGCGATACAGATGATGGCAGATGAAGAGGATCACGATGAGGACGAGGACGAGGATGAGGATGATCTCGATGATGAAGATGACGAGGATGAGTGAGTTGTATCGGCCTTTGGGAGATCCCGGTGCTGACTGTTTCCGTTAGCGACGACGAGGATGACGACGACGACGTAGGTATCGCGGAGGTTACGAATTTGCACACTTGCTAACCCACCCCCTAGGTTTTGACCGACGAACAGCGCGTGGAAGAAGGTCGTCGCATGTTCCAAATCTTCGCTGCCAGACTATTCGAGCAGCGTGTCCACCAAGCCTGGAAGGAAAAGGTTCATCGGGAACAGGCCGAGGCGTTCCTTCGAGAGTTGGAGAACGAGCAAAAGCAAGAGGCAGAAGCACAGGCGCGAAAGGCAAAGGACGCTCAGAAGAAAAAGGACAAGAAAAAGTGAGTTGCGACTGTGTCTCGTGCTTTCGCCCCGGGCTAACTCCCTTTTAGAGCCCAAAAAGAGCGCCAGGAAGCCGACAAGCGGCAGCGTGAAGTTGAAGCGGCTGCCGAAGCTGCCGCCGCCAAAGCTGCCAAAGATGCCACGGAACGGGAAGCCGCCAAGAAACGGGAAGAAGAGCGTGCGCGCAAGGAAGTCGAGAAAAAGGTTCGCATGGAGGAAGCGATGCGCAAGGAGGAGGAAAAACGAAAGCGTCTGACCGAGGAGCGGGAGCGAGAGGCCGAGCGGTTGCGCAAGCAAAAGGAGAAAGAAGAACGTGCCCGGCTAGAGCGGGAAGTCAGGGAAAGGGAACGCAAGGTGAGCATCCCCGTTGTTCCGCCCAGTGCATCAGCCTACTCACCTTCCTCGCTCCGCCACCCAGGAAAAGGAGGAAAAGGAACGTCTAGCCAAGGAGGTAAAGGAAAAGCAGCTGCGCGAGGAAAAGGCGAGAAAGGCTGCCGAAGAGGAAGCTCGCAAGGAAAAGGCTCGCAAGGAAAAGGAAGAGCGCGAAGCGAGGGAAAAGGAAGCTCAAGCTGCCGCTCAAGCCCAAGCAGCTGCTCGACTTGCGGCTCAGCAGCAAACGGCTGCCAAGAAGAGTGCCGCACTCGCCTCTCAGCAACAACAGCAGCAGCAAGTCAAGGGTCCCAAGCCCGCTCGAACCCCAGCGACGCGTCAAAAGTCAAACACTGCCCGCTTGGCTGCCCCCGCGGTCAATGTATCGCAGCCTTTGGCCATTGTGGCTCCCGTCCTGACCCAAAGCTCCATCTCGGCGTCTTCGTCAAAGATTGGCCTGCCCGCTACGACTTCGAGGCCCCTAGCCAACAATGCGATTCGACCGAATGTTCCACCGCTCGCCATGCAAGGCTCTCAAGGCATGCCGTCATCCCACAACATGTCGGGCCAGGCACACATGCAGTCGTCCCAGCAACAGCCGTCTCAGGCCGTTCCTCCGCAAATGATGCCACACATGTTCTCGCCGAGCGGATCAATGCCGCACATGCACAACATGCCACCCTCGTTTGTCAACGGCAACATGGCGCACAATGCCAATCCACGACAAAACATGTACAACCCGCAAGGAATGCACCTCAAAGGGGTTCCGCCTCCGGTCGGCCAGAATCCGTTCCCTTCCCAGGTGCCTGGATTCGGGTCTCCCAGGCAACACATGCCGATCAACAACTCGACAGGCACTGGGTACACAGTGCCTTTTGGCCAACAAGTCGGCTTGGCCCCTGTTGGCAACTTTGGCAGCAACGCACCCGGTCCGCAATCGCAAGTCTTGTCTCCCGAAGGCAGGGGCGAGCAATCTGCGCCCAGTCCGTTCGACATGAACATGGTCGGCGGCATGCGCACTCTCGGCCTCGGTCATCCGGGCAAGATGAGTTCCAAACCTGTCGAAGATGTGTTTTCTCCTGCCATGTCGATCGGACAGACACTGCCTTTGCGCTCTCAGAGCAGTGACCAAACGACGCCCATCATGTCGGCGACTACTCCGGACTTTAGGAGCGCCTACAGCAGACCTGATCCCATTGGTCCCATCGAGCCGATCGGGCGACCGCGCGTTGTCAATGGCTTCGACACGATCGATGAATCCGTACCTTCTGTTGCGACCAGTCGCAAATCGAGCCCGCCAATCGGTTCAGGACAGGCTTTGGGATCGGCTGCTCTCTCTGCTGGTGCAGAAGAAGTCAAGGATATCCCCGCCTCGCGACGAGTGTCAAACACCGCTGGATTGGGCGGGACATGGGCTCCACCTTCGTTGTCCACGTCGACCTCATGGGGTCCGTCGCCATTCGCCATGGCTCCCGGTGGAGGGATATGGGGTGGAGCCACGACAACTTCTCAAGTCGACACGCCTCACTGGCCGACCGGTGGCAGCACTAACAGCTCGCCGTTCGGCAAGAGTAAGATGGCGCCTTCCAGTGCTCAACAGTCCACGCTCACGCGGGGTTTCAATCCCGTCCTCCCTGGTAGCGCAGCGCCCGAGCCACCGACCGCATCGTCTGCCTTTTTCTCGCCCATGCAGAGCCATCATACCGCGCTGCCGGGACACAACCCGTTTGGTCCTCCGGGACAGACGCCGCAGCTCGCACAACAGTCCCTCCATCACCCGCAGCATCAGCAGAATCAGCCTCAGCAGTCTCAACAGCGGTTGCTATGATGCGTTGGATTTAGCTTGAATCTTTTCTGTTTACCCGTACATTATGTCAGGCCTGTAATCAGGCAGAACCACCCTCAGGGTTGTCTTATATCGCATAACGACTGTGCTTCTCATGCGCGTCTCTGCTGCAGGCTGTGCGGTGTTGATAATCACATCCAGTTCATCTGCACTTTCGTTTCGTACAACTTTTCATACGGATACTAGTCCCTTCTGATGTCATAGAATCGAGTAGTTTTGCAAGCCAGCGCTCAGAGCTATTGTCCGGTGAGTCGGTAAGTCTCACGACCATAGGTGTCCTAGAAGCCAGCTGCGTCAGAATAGCGGGCGTGGGACAGCGACACAATCGCAACTTACCGGGTGAACAGGTGTGTTGTTCAAGATCTTGTCAACCTTCTTCATCACTTCGGGCGTCAACTTGGGCAGGACGTCCAAAGCCTTCAAATTGTCCAGAATCTGCTCGGGCTTGGAAGCACCCAAGATACAGGTGGAGACGTTTTCGTTCTTGATGACCCAGGCCAAAGCCAAGTGGGTCATAGTGCAACCGAGTTCCTTTTCAGCAAGCTCGGTCAATTGCTTGACCTGCTTGATCTTTTCCTGACCCTCGGGAGTTTTGAGCTTTGCAACGGTATCGGCGAAATCCTTCTTGTTGGTGGCGTATCGCGAATCTTCAGGGACTCCGTCGTTGTACTTGCCGGTCAACAGTCCAGAGTCCAAGGGCGACCAGGTCGTGGTGCCCATCTTGTACTTTCGGAACACTGGATGGGAATTCAGTCGGGCGCGAGCTATCGAACGGAGGCGCCACAGACTTACACGGAATGTACTCGACCTCAAATCGGGCTCGGTCCATCATCGAGTAGTGCGGCTGTTCCACGACCGGTGCAATCAGGTTGTGCTTGGCGGCAACTTCGTGAGCCTCCTGCAACTGCTGAGCAGACCATTCCGACGTTCCCCAGTAGAATGCTTTGCCGGCGTTGATCAACCAGTCGAACGCTCGGACGATTTCCTCCCTAAAGTAAACAGGCAAGATGAGTCGCAGCGCATACTCGCGCCTTGCCTTCAACTTACATGGGAACCGTCTCATCAGGTCGGTGCGCAAAGACGACATCAACATAGTCCATCTGCAATCGAGCCAAGGAATGGTTCAACCCCTCGATCAAGTGCTTCCTGGACAATCCTCGCGAGTTGAAGTCCTTTCGAGCGGTACCAAAGAAGATCTTGGTGGTAACGATCAAGTCGGATCGTTGCCATCCGCACTCCTTGATGACCCGACCCATCTCGGCCTCTGAGTTACCATCGGCGTAACCCTCGGCAGAGTCGAACATGTTGATTCCTAAAATCCGTAAGCCGTGCATCAGCGGTAGGAACTCGCTGACGGGTTGCTAACGTCATTGATACGCACCATTGTCGAAAGCCAACTGCATAATCTCCTTGACGGTATCGCCTCGCTGGGTACCACCGAGGGTCAACCATCCACCGAGCGAGAAAACGGGAACCCGAAGACCGCAGTTTCCGAGGTTCCGGAAGAGCATGTCCTTCGGGTCGCTGGCAGGGAGGCAGAACGGTAAGTGTCAAGCTCGTTGCAGTATTCTGCCTCGAAAAGGTGACGTACAACGCATTCTCTCGCTGCAGTCCTTGGTCGGCAAGCATTTTGGTAATGTGTTTTGGGTAGTAAGTTTATTGTAGGGCGGGGACGGGGTGGATACGATGCAAGGAAAATAATTGGAGTGGCTAACAGGTGTCGCGCTGAAGCTTATATACCTCAAGATCCTTGTCTGGCCCGTCTACGCCGTAGGGTGTAGGTTCAAGGTTGGTATCACCTCCACTTAAACGTCACTCATACGCATGTCTGCCCCCGTCATCATGGCGATTTCAACGCCGACGAGGTGGAGGAGAGGAGAAACGTCGGAGAATGTTCGGGGAAGTCCGTGCGTTAGGGGAGCGTTTTAGCAGCTGTTTCAGGCGATCGGCGTTGAAGAGCTCGTTGAAGAGCTCGTTGAAGCCCCATATTTATCAAACGTGTGAATAGCTCCTTGCATTTCAACAGCTACTTGGTCGCAAGATGGACCTTCTACAGCGGTTTGCCCATCCCTCATTTCAGGGTCACTCTGATTCTCTGTCAACTTGTTCCACCTGCGATCGAGCGAGCGCCAGGCAAGTCGACGGGAGTACATAATTTACAAAGATCGCTGGATTCGAAAGTTGTCGCCTGCGACTTTTGCCGTTCAGTACCAAAGCGACAACTATGACTATGTTCATGAATGAATATTAGTGAGCCCTGCGAAGACTTGGCGAAAGATCCCAGAACAAGACCGGGGGCTTGTAATCTCCCTACGTTGAGTTCCACATTCGAAGCCCTGCAAGCGTCCATTGAACACCTAATCGCGGTCCTCGGACATACAGGTCCAGCCGTAGGTCGCTATAGCTGCTACCCCCATTTTGCTTGGAGAAAACGTGGCATTGCGGATCCTATGCAGATATTTCAGCAAGGGTGCAGGCCTCAATATTGCGATTTGCATTCGGCCGCCGATCACCTTTTTGTGCGGCCGCCGTCATCGATTCCGCTTGCGGGTCATCTTCTAGCAACTTGTCATGTTGTATAACCGACCATTATGGCCTTGACTGTCTCCCTCACTGTGTATCCAGATACCGTATCATCACCACTATGGCTCAAGTAGACAAGAAGAAACAGTTGGTCTTCAACATGTACGTCGCTCTCTGAGAATCTCGCTTTCTCTACGTGTGGCTCATCCGATCTCGGCCTCGACCATTCCTTGCCCCTTCCCTTACACAGCATCTCCTTCCTCCGGACCTGCGAGACAGACAACTCTGTCTCCGAAGATTCCGTGGAATCCCTGCAAGTCGCTTCCCAATGCCTCTCTGATGCGTTTGAACTTGACCCGGAATCAGCCGAGGACAGGGAAAAGTACGGGGCGGGTGAGGTGGGGTTGATGAATGTCTGGGAAGTGTTCCTCAAGACTCGTGCACAGCAACAGTCGTCCACAAAGCCTGCCGCCAGTAAACCGCAAGAACCCGCGGCGACGTCTGCTGCTGCAGCAACCGGCACCACCACGCCCTCTGCCTCGGACAAGAACCTCGCTGAATCCCTTAAATTGGAAGGCAACGCCCTTATCAGCCAGAAACTCTACTCGTCTGCGATTGAAAAGTACAACCATGCGATTCAACTCGATCCGGAGAACGCCGTGTACTACAGTAACCGGGCGGCTGCGTGGGGTGCGATGGGGGAGCACGAGGAGGCTGTCAAGGATGCTCAGAAGGCTGTGGAGAAGGATCCTGGGTTTGTCAGGGGTTACAGTCGATTGGGGTGAGTCTATCTTGTACACCCGCTGCGCGACGCATCAAACGGCAACAGGATGAAACGCTGACCATGTCATTTCCTACTCCCGCTCTTTCCGCACAGACACGCCCAGTATTCGCTCGGTAACTACTCGGAAGCAATCCAAGCCTACACCAAAGGTCTCTCCCTCGACCCTTCGAACGCCAACATGAAACAGGCACTCTTCCAAGCCACGGCCAAGGCCAAGGAATCCGGCGGGGCCTCATTGTCTCGCGGGGACGACGTGAGTGATGATGAAGACGGCGAGGTCGCCACTGGTGGTGGCGCGGGTGCGGGTGGTCCAGGTGGGGCGGGCGGGATGCCGGATTTGAGCAGCTTGGCGAGTATGTTGGGCGGAATGGGAGGAGGGGCGGATGGAGCGGGTGGGGCTGGAGGGATGCCGGACCTCGCCGGGTTGATGAATAATCCGGCTATTATGCAAATGTATGTCTTGGGGTTTGGGTTGACGTTCGTCGGTCACTGATCCTCGACTTGGTAGGGCTCAATCGATGATGGCTAATGGAGGATTGGAGAGGTTGATGTCAAACCCTGCGATGAGGGGCATGGCCGAATCCATGCAAGGTGGAGGAGGAATGCCGGACCTCGATTCGCTGAGAAATGATCCGGAGATGCGAAACCTGTGAGTTCCGGTGCATATTGATACCTACCTGACGCTGATACCCTTGCTCAGTGCTCAACAATTCATGGGCGGCCAGGGACAGGGACGATAGGAGAAGACGAGTTGTACTGTACATCGATCCATGAAAGACAACTGTACATAGGGCCTGTCCAGAGTCGGGATGTCGCTTGCACGTGACTGTCCCAGAAAGTTGGTGAGGTGAGGCGTTCGTGCTGTTACGAGGAAATCGTGGACAAGGGATATATCCATTCGGTCCACCCTCGATCTGCAGCTTCTTCGAGCCGTGCGACACTTACTCGGCTGCTTGGCTTACGATCACAAAAAACGGCGAGCCAAACGCCCAATTCCGAGACAGGACAATCGGTCGCGTGACACCTTTACCGTTATCAAGCAACAAAGGAAATAGTGCACTTCGACTCTCGACTGCTTGTTTGTCCTCAGCAACAACATGGCCACCGCTCTGCCTATCCCCACGCTCCGAACAACCTCCCTTGTCGGCCGTAAACGCACACGGACCGAGCTCGAATCCGCGTCCTTTGGTACTCCACCGTCTGTCCCGCCACGTCGGACGAAAAGTACGAGCGATGCGACAAGGCTTCGGGAGAAGGATGTGATGATGCGTTCTGCTACAGCAGCGCCGGTAGAGGGTAGTGAGTCCGGGATGGAGACGCCGCCGTTGACTGCGGGTGCGGATAGCGTGGGGGCGTTTATGAATGGGGGGTATAAGCGGACGATTATGAGGCAGTTTGTCCGGAACGCTTTGGAAAAAGTCGTGCAGGTCAGTTCTGGGTGACGTCCTCGTATTCTCGTTTCCTGCAAGTAGATTGATCCGCTCTTGACCTCACACAGGGAGACGACGCGCCCTACCAAGAACTCTTGTCCCACTTTGCTACCTCCCCATCACTCCCCGCACCCGACTTTCCCGCTCTCCTCCCGATCCTGCAAGCCATCACATCCTCCATCTCCCTCCTTTCACCCAGCACCCACTCATCGCTCGTCCGTGCCATCCTCGTTATTCCTTGGGCGACATCACCGGACGAACGGTTCGTAAAGGCTTACACGGCGTGGTGTGGCGTGCTTTGTAGCTCGAGGGCAGAGTGGGTCAGCGAGGTGGTGGTGATGGCCGTCAAGGGATTACGATGGCGTGAGTCGTCCTCGTCTGATTATCACTCTGACGACCTCTGACCGCTCACATTCCGGTCCTACCGGTCCGTAGAACAACGTCTCCCCGCTTCTCCCGACACACCCACTATCTCTCGAGCGCTCTACCACACCCGTCACCAACTACTCATCGCCCACTTGCTCTCCCTCATCCCGACACTACCCACCATCCTCGCGCCCCTCCTCGTCAAGCATTTCCCGCATAAACGGGAGAGCGAAGTAGCGATGAGCGTGTATGTGCGTAATGTGTTGGATCTGGTCGAGGTGTGTCCGGAGGTGGCGGTCAAGGTGTGGGAGGCGGTGATTGATAGGATGATTCGGATTGATGTGAGGCAGGCTCTCGCGCGTCCAACGTATGCGATACTCTCGACTAACTCCGCTTTCCCATAGGTTGAAATCCAAATCGAGCTGGAAGATCTCGATGAAGATGACGAGGTGGCCAAATCATTCCAGGCATCCACATTCAACGACGATCCGCTCAGTAAACTCGTCAGTGAATCCCTCGACCTCGATGATAATGATGATGATCTCGACAAGGCGATGAATGATGCAGAAGAGGACGATCTAGATATCGAAGATATCGAATCAGACGACGGGTCGGTCGATGGTGATTCAGTCGCGTCGGAAAAGGAACTCGATGAAGCACGGTACAAGCGACTACAGATGCTACGTGTCAAGGTTGATGCCTTGTCGCTTCATTTCCTGCGGCACCTCGAGCGCGTGTTTGTCGGTGGCTCGGAAAAGAATGCGAGAAGACGGCAGCTCGCGGCGTATGGATCACCCGCGTCCAGTCGGCCGGTTTCCCCTAGCAAGGTGGATCAACAACGTCAAAGCACGGTCTCGTTTGCACCACTGCCGTCAATGCTACCCTCGCTGCCGCCTATTCACCGATCATTCACCCATACAGATGGGAGACTACACCACTTTCAGACGCTATTGTCACTCTTTGATCGACTCATCTTGCCGACGCTGCACTGTCGCCGAGCGCAATTCATCGTCTTTTGGTGCTGCTCACTTTCGCCCGCATATACGGACCTCTTCCTTGGCCTCATTGTCTCGCGTGCTTTGTTCGAGCAGACACCCGCCGCCGTTTCACGGATCGCCGCAGCGAGTTACATTGCGAGCTTTGTCAGTCGAGCCAAGTACATCGACGATCAACAGACGAGAACGGTCGTGGGATATCTGACGGCGTACATTGACGGAATCCTCACGGAAGTTCGAGTGGATCCTCAAGCCGTCGTCTCATCTAACGGTCTCGCCGTCTTTTATACCGTCTGTCAAGCCCTCATGATGATCTTTTGTTTCCGCTGGAAAGCGCTTCGGTCGGAAACCAGTCGTCGGGAAGCAGAGCACGCTCCAGCGCCCGAGTCGGTTCCGAGCTTTGCGGATGACATGGAGATGGATGAAGAGGATGGCGGAGTTGCAGCCGGTGGGAGTGACGAGCCAGAGTGGATTGCAGACTTGAAGATTCTGCAAAAGGCGATTCATTCGCAGCTGAATCCCTTGATGGTGAGCACATGTCCCCAAGGCCGTGTTTCGCCACGCGTCAAGCTGATCCAGAGCCGTCATAGGCCTGTTTCCCTGGTGTCGTCGACATGTTTGCCAAGGTCGCGGATCTGACGAAGTTCATGTTCTGCTACTCAATCATGTCTGCCAATCGAAATGCACTAGAAAACAGTGCCAGCTCGCGCCCGCATGTCAGACTAGGCAACAACGCCAACTCGTATTCGAACGGCACTACGAGCGCGGGGATTCCGCATTTGAGCGAGTTCCCGCTCATCGGCCGCAAGACGCTGGTGGACACCGATCTCGACCAGTTCTTCCCCTTTGACCCGTACGATTTGCCGAGGTCCAAGGTTTATGTCGACAAGCTGTACCGCAATTGGGACGAGGTGGCTCTACCTGAAATGAAGGGAGAGGACGACGACGAGGACGATGATGATGATGATGATGATGCCGATGATGATAGCGACGACGACGATACTTCGAACGACAGGTCCCTCACACCCAACGATGCCAGCATGAAAAGTCGGTCGGAGCGCCTGCCAATGCCTTCAGGGAGGCGTCTACCGGCAGACGAGTTGCGTTCAGCACAGCAAATCAGCACGAGTCTCGAAGGCATGAAGTTGACGTCGCCACCACGACACGCGCGGTCTTTGGGAATCGTTGCTTGAGGGGTTTCAGGTATCTTTTGCGTTCCGCGGTCAAATTTCAACCAAGTGTATGATCGGTTGTAGGCGTATGAGCCCTTAGTTGTACTTTATCGTTGTGATGTGCATTCATCCGTCCAGTGCGGAAAGGGATATAGAACAATTATCTAGACACGTCGTTCACACCGGGTTCCGGCTCTTCCAACCTTCCTCGCGGTCTATATAGTCCAACGCTCTCTATCCTAGTTATGAGGTCATCTATGATAATCAGTCCTGTGCGTCTATTTCCTATGTCTATGCCAGTCAACACTACCAAAGTTCCGTTGCAAGGAAAGCAAGACCTGCTATCGAAGCCAGTACAGTCTCGACGCGCCCGCGTTCTCCTGAACTTGCCGTCGCGGTCGGCGAGGGGGCGGTACTTGAGGTGCTGCTGGACGACACGGGTCTCGTTGTAGCACCACTAGACTGACCTGCGGCTGTAGCGCTTGTCATAAGCCTTGTCGCAGGAGTGCTTGTGGCGGAAGCTGTCGAGCCCGCGCCCGAGGCGGTTTCACTGACTACGAGCGCTTTCCCTTTAGGACGACTCGTGCCCATTGGAATTGTAGCAGCTGCGGTAGGATAGTCGGGCAAATTGTTCAAGTCGTAGTTTTGCAAGCAATAGTCCTGATTCGGGTCGTATTGCCAGCTGGTACATGGGGAAAGCGGGAACGTCATTAGTGACTGGCGTTCGCACGTGAACGCGACCACTTACAGCGTATCTTCCAAGTCGACCGGGATCCAGCGTTGTGCCACAGACTGCTCATATGACCAGACTGGCGAAATCGCTTTCCTGTCATGAGGAACAACGTACCGGGTCAACCATGATCGTCCAGAAAACGCGGCTGCGAAAGAACGTGTGCGTACCAGTTCCAAAAGATGAAACCTGCCCCGTGGTTGTACGCATGATACTGCGACTCCCATAAAGCTCGGTAGAAGCCGTTGTAGTCCGAGTCGGAACTGCCGGCGCTAACGTTCGCCATGAGATCTTGAGAAGTCAGGTTGAAGCATTCCTTGTAGTCTACGCAAAAGGTTCCTACGCCGAGTGATTGTTCGCCCACAAACTGATAACGACGATCGATTAGTCGATGAGCACGGCACGCCTCGAGAGGAAAGAAGGAGACAACTCACGGTAGGAATCCATTCTTGAGCCGCCGCCAGACTGTCCTTCATCGAACAAGCAGAAACAATGTGGCCGTAGTTGTCGTAATTCGCCTGTGGCGGCCACGCATGGTAAATATGGGTATCAAGACCATAATTGATCCAACTGGCACCATGCGACTCTTCAAACCAATACTTCCAGTTCTCCAGGGACTGGAAAGCGTCGTGCACGATGACCATGCTAACATGATTGCCTGCAATAACATATTCGTGCTCCCGGACGGTAGTATAGGCCCGCTGCATGAAGTCGGCGAGGAAATCCCAGGGAATATTGTCAGCTTGATATGCTTCGACCCAAGGTTCATTCACGAGTTCCCATCTTTGTGCATACGATTGTCAGTCTGCAAGCGGTCAGGCTCCTAGCCGGATTCCAAACTCACGCCTTGACAACGCCATCGTATTTCTCCTGGGTAAACTCGGTGACGAATTTGGCCAAGGCGTCCAGTGCTCGGTCGATATTCGCACTATCGGAATGAAAGGATTCCTGGGTATAACGTCCTGTGTGAACTTGATAGCTTGATTGCGAACCTGTATCAAGGAAGGATTAGCCATGTCGCCAATCAGTGTTCGGTAAAGTAGTCTTACCAGGCAGCGCGTGCAGATCCATCATTACGTCCAGACCGTACAACGAGCTCCAATTCAACGCTTTTTGAATATAGGGAATTTGCTTTCGAGTAATGTACGGCTCATCATCCGTCACATTGTAGACCCAGTAAGGTATCGGGATTCGAACGGTATTGAGTCCATAATCGGCCATCCGCTTAAAGTCGTCCTCTGTGATCCAAGTATCCCAATGCTTCTCGAGAACCTACGGTTGGTCGTTCAGCGTACGACTTCAAGCAAGGTGCAAGGCGACTCTATGGCTCACCTCTTCACATAGTTTTTTCCCGAGGAGCTCACAGAAACCCCACTCGTCCATAACTTGGGCGTCATCATGGACTCCGGGTAAACCAGACGTCCCAAACAATGCTGGCTCCATCCAGTTTTCCTGTAATACGGCACAGGAAACAAAGGGATCAGACACTAGATCCCGACCAGGAATCCCCATCCCAGGATGAAGCACTCACCAATATGAACCAGTTTCCAAGATTGACGCCTCGGACCTTTCCCCCGGTCGAGAATGCGGGACTGTTCGATCCTGGCTCGGTATACCAAGTGAGGTTGGACGCGAGTGAGGGTATCGCCACCATCAAGGCGGCAGCTACCGATACAGCGATTTTTCGTAGCATCTCACGTTTCGGAAGACGAAGGAAAGTTGACGCTGAAAGGAGAGGTGCAAAGGAGAGTTTGTGAACAGGATGACAAGGTCGATGCTGTTAGACAGGTGAACACAGACACTTATGTATAAGCTCATACATACATTCTAGAGGAGCCCGCTCTTATGACCGTGATTCGTCTTGCCACGATATTTTTCCCGTTCCTTCAAGTCCGAGTCCTTTCAAATCTCCTTTGTACTCCCGTTTGTCCCCTTCTCTTGGCGCCTTGACACGAAAGAGGTCCAAGCGTACGTTGAGACTTCGACGCAATCGATTAGCAAATGCGATGTTCTTTTGATTGGCAGTCGTCAATGGGGGGTCGGGAGATATAACGAGTGTTTCTTGGCGGTCGGTGTCAGGCGAGACGTCTATTATTGCACGTCAGCAAGTGGAAGTCAAGGTGGGATGTGACCCTTAAGCCGAGCAGGTCTACTGCTTGTCTATACTCCAACACCCGAAACGAATGACACACCCTCTTCTTCCAACGACGATAAGCGGGCAACTGATAAAAGTGATAGCGACCACAATGAAATAATCAGCTCCACAATAATTCACAGGCAGCCAAAGTTCTCCTATTGTGCAAACAACGCGTTTGTCTTCCGCGCTAGGCATCATTTCCCCTTCGCGTGTCAACGACGCCGCGGATCCCGCTCCGCAATCGATGTCCGAGAAGCATCGCCGAGGTGGTTCCGCGTTTCAGGCTGAAGCCGCGCTGTCCTTGTTAGCTTTTTTCGGAATTCGTTTTCATTGCGGAGTCGAAGGTAGCTTCAGAGGTTAGGCTGAGACAAATTGACTGCTGCAATAGATCTTAGCCTCTGATTGTGCGGTGACTCGATGTTGTCGTATAGAATAACTAGGGACCCAGAACCAAGCTTGATTGACTAATGGCGGACTCATCTCATATATTCAGCAAGGAGAGTAGAGTGGGCATAGCGCTCGACAGTCTCTGTGAGCATTCAGCGGAGATTGAGCATCTACCGTAAGAAGATGCTCGAGAGGACAAGTGGATTGAAAGCTGGGGAAGATGCATATCATACACGCTGCATGCACAGCCATCGGAGTTTCAGAGTGAACTCGACCGGCGAGATGCTCGCGCCTTTGGTCTATGCCGATGAAGGTCGTGAAGTATCCGAGGATTAGAAGGGCACATGGCATTACTGGAGGACCTGCAAAGACGTCCAGGCTAGCAAAGGCCGTGGCGAGCCATACGCACATGGTGTCAAGGTTCTCAAACCCGCCTGCATTTGACAACAGTAAGCCTAAAGGAGGTCCGCTCGCTGTGCTATGCGACGATGTATCTTCCGGCCGATTCACAGCGCCCAGCGATTGGATGCCATATTTTCGTTGTGGGACCGAGATAACACGACCATCTTTATGGGTCAACGTCGGAATTGGGTGGGAAAGCTAGTGAGACCAGCTAGGACGGTGGCGTCGCTGTGGCGGTTGCCGAATATCGACAAAAAGATAATCTATGAGTCAGAATCGAACAATCCTTTAAAGATGCCGCGACAAACCAGGCTTGACGCGCTTTTGACAAGCGCACAGGCTGTCCACCACCGGCGTCCGTGCGGCCCCAGCAGTATGCGCAGAGTCGTTACCGCGAATCTCGGTTTCACCGTCACACGCTGGGCCAGGCGGTGGTGCCAGCCAAGCCTTTGATCGGAAATTCAAGGGTCAAACAGCGATTCTGAAGATCTTCACATAGACGCCTTTCTTCGGACGACCGCTCGACTTTCCGACATCCCACTCAGCAAGTCAGAACCCCCTAGACCGTCAAGATGAAGGACATCTCTGCCAACGAATCCTTGTCCATCCCCGAGGGTGTTGACATCCAGATCAAGTCCCGGGTTGTCACCGTTACCGGTCCCCGAGGTACCTTGACCAAGGCCGTCAAGCACATCCAGATGGACATCCAGATCGTGAGTATTCAGCCGGGAAACACAAGAGGAGAGCAACCGGTGGACAGGCGGATTGTGGGAATGGCAAGCGACATCGGCAATACAGGGGCAAGGAAGTAGGCGGCGGGGCAGGGTACGGGAGAGAGGAGAGAACGGCAGCGGGTTGAGATGAGAATGACGTTTTGGACGGAACCCTGGCGTGCAGCAGGCTGGAATAGAGGATTCCGAATCGACTACACACATCATGTCGGCGCAACAACGTGAAATACCCTCGCCTTTTAATCCACCCGTCACCTGTTGCTCTCTCTGGTTGGGCGATGTGTAGAGTACCGAACGGGTGTCTGACCAGAATTACGATGTCCTCTCCCACAGGTCAAGGGTTCCAAGGGTACCGAGGCCAAGTTCACCGTATGGCACGGTGTCCGAAAGCACGTTGCCTGTTTGCGAACCGTCAAGTCCATGGTCGCCAACATGATCACCGGTGTCACCAAGGGTTTCCAGTACAAGATGAAGCTTGTCTACGCCCATTTCCCCATCAACCCGGTTATCGCCGGTGACGGAAAGGCCGTTGAGATCCGAAACTTCTGTACGTGGATGCGATGTGGGACAAGGAGACTCGGCGAGCTTATGTGGACATCTTTCCCGTTGCAGTGGGTGAAAAGGTTGTTCGAAAGTGCCCCATGTTGGGTGGTGTTACCATCAAGGAAGGTAGCAAGGACGAGCTCGTCCTCGAGGGTAACGACATCGAGAACGTTTCGCAATCCGCCGCGTCCATCACCGACAAGTGCCGAGTCAAGGACAAGGATGTACGTGGTCGCCACAGAGGCACGACGTGCGAGAATCAATGTCGCTGATCTGGCCTTTTCCCTTGTCTCGCAGATCCGAAAGTTCTTGGACGGTATCTACACTGCCGAAAAGGGCAACGTTGTTGTGGAAGCCCTCTAAACGGTGTCTCTGCGTTGTATCTACAATGACGAGTTTATGAGGATCCTTGACGGCTAGCTCCAAAAATTCAACTTCTTACGGGGCACACGGGGCAAGGCGTGCCCTGTCTTTCAGTTCAGGTTTGGGATCACATTCCCGGAGGAGGCAAAGTCGTAGCCGGAAATGTGGCAGGCGGAGAAGCGAGTACGCTGGACCATTCTTGAGAAGATGGTTGCCGCGTCGTCTTGGTCGATGCGTATGAGATCCTTTCGGGGCACTCGTTCCTCGCAGGCATTGACCCGGAGACGGAAGGATACCTCGCAGAGCTACAGTCTCGCATCTGCGGAGCGTTCATCGCGATTTGATTACTGAGCGTAAATCGAACTTGTATACGGAGGCTGCAATGAAGCGCTTTGCCCACATGCCCTCCTGCCGCATTTTCAGGGCCGCTCGTTGACCCCATCCCTCGCTATACTTGCCCGTACATGGGTAGAGCTGGATCAGGCCTGGGTCGACAGCGTTTCGCGTGTCAATAGCTACTCAGGTCAGCTCTCATATCACTATTCGGGACATTCACGCAGCGATCTGGGGTGCGTCGATCGCTCATCGCTCATCTGACGCGATCAGCAGCTTCATCTCAGTCGTGCATGCTCAGCTACAATGTCCGTAAACTCTAGACTGTTATACCTCACCATTGCTCTTGTAGACCCACACCACGCATCAAGACATTGACTTCATGTTCCCAGCTGTTTAAGTCGTGATCCGTCGCCCGTTTGGAAGCAGAGCCCGAGAGCCCGCTCTGTCGATAACATGGCCACGACGTCGTCGTCTGCTTCTCGGTCGACCCTCAATCTGGATGAAGAAGTACGGTTATGGTCCAACAACTCGGAAAGGGAAAGGCAGGAGAACTTTGCCACGCTGTATGGGCTGATTGTCAGTTTGGAATATCTCGAGAGAGCATATGTACGGGATTCCGTGTCAAGTAAAGAGCAAGTCGATATTTCGCATGTCGGACCGAGAGCACGGGCTAAAGATCCTGCTTGCAGATATGCTCCAGCTTGTATCAAGCTCTTGGCACAGTACAAGTCACTCATCAAGCTGCTCCACGATGACCTTGACAATCCACCTTACAAGACGGCAAACAGTATGAAGGGATTGGAAGGCTTCATGCAACGGTATCGAATGGATTACCCGGCTGCCTTGCATCGTCTGATCGTGGGAGTTCCGGCAACAGTCGAGCATAGTGCCGAGGCGGGCGAAGGTGGGGAGGAGTTGGGAAAGTGGGTTGCGGAGACGACTCAGGTAAGTGGCAAAAGTCCGCGTTCAATAGTTGCTCATCTACTTTCTGGTGGTAGTCTTTCATCACCTTTATGGATGCGCTCAAGCTCAATCTGAAAGCCAAGGATCAGCTGCATCCCTTCCTCACCGAGCTCATGACGTCGTATTCACGTTTCAAGGGAAGCCAGGGATGGGAAGGGAGAGGCAAAATATTACACTGGTTGGTCCAGCGTTTACTCGACCTCGTTCGCATATGTTGAATTCTTCGATGTCAGGTTGATTGAACTGAATGGTATGAAAGCATCGGATGAGATCACGGAGGAGCAGTCACGCCAGGCGAGTCATCACGTCCAGGCTATGCTCGATAGAAGTCGTAATAACTTTCCGTTTGCTGTCACTCACAGATGCTTTTTGACATTGAGAACGCGTACAACGAGTTCTTCCGCTCGCTAAGTACAAACAGAAAAGATTAGGGTAAGGATACTAGGATACACCTGGAGTCTGCTGTACAGGCTGAGAAATAGCGGAATTATAGCTAGATAAGCCGGATTGTGCGAGTGCAGAACAGCCGAGGCTGAGGAGGAAATTGTGGAATACAACGTCAACGAGAGATCGTCTCGGTGGATATAGCAGTGCAACGATGTCTCTCCGGCTGTGGCGTGCAGATTGGGCACATTTCTACGCCATGTAGTCTGGTCGCGGACGCTCATCAGGCGAGTACTCGGCTTTCCTCCTCCTCCCGCGACCGAAATCACTCTGTGCGCGCTCGAGCGCTCCGACCGGATCTTCGATCTCATTTTGTTCTCGAGCTAGTTCTCGATCCGCAAGCTCGGACAAGGGATCACCACACGCGCACTTGTCGGCTTCGATCTCGTGTGTTGGCGCAAAGGTTTCATGGATTTGCGAATCCTCGTACGTCGGCAGAGCTAAGTTTTTCTTTGTACAGGCGCACTGCAGAGTGGTCTGTAAGCTCTTGCCACGGATCACCGAGGTGGGACTTACTGATGTGATCAGGACACCCTGGGTCAGGATGGCTTTCCGTAATTGACCGGGTCCGGGTTTTGGCATGGGCTTGCCTGCTGCGTCCTCGCCCCAGATTGAAAAGTAGATTTGCAGGGTGAACTCGTGGCTAACGCGTATGGGAGTCATGGTGCTATCATGGAATTCCAATCAGTGCCTGGGCTCCTTTGCACTCGCGTGAAGACTCACCCAGGACAAGTGGAAGCCCTTAACCGATTTTCATCGGGCATTCGTATCACCTCATTCGTATTGAGCGAGGCTTCGCTCTCATGCACACCGCCTGGCACCATTTCACCGTTCCACAAGGGCACATGAGGGTGTCTATCCTTTAGATCCCTGGGGTGCGGTAGTTTTCCTCGATCAAAGATCAACAAATGGGCCGCTGGAAACGTCGTCTCCGGTTCCTCTGCTCTTCTTGGCGATTTCAGGGAGATTTTCTGATTAATGTATAGACGGACGGCCCATACCGTCGCCAAGGGGTTCGGATCTGTGAGGCCCATTCGCAGGAGGATGTATCCGCCGACGGTAATGGCGTCGGTCTGCAGTGACCAAGGGACAAGACCGAGGCCGTCAACAACACTTCGTGCTTGATAGTCGAGTGGAATCGCTTCCCGATCCTCGGAAGGTAGAGGCACAATCCACATCTCCTTGCCTGCTGTCATGGTGCCCGTCAGCCACTTGGCGTTTCGCAACTTTTCCGCATCTTCATGCGACGACGGGAAACTTGCGTGGATGGGGCTCGGTTCGGTCGAGAGCGGAGGTGAGGTGAGTGTCGGGGCATACGATGATATTGGCGTCGACGGTCCGGAAGATGCCTCTCCTCCGCGTTGTGGCTGAATCATGGGTGATGTTCTCGACGACGACGAGAAACTCTGATACGGATCTTGCGATGACCTTGGAGACATGGACACCGAGGCGTACCCGGGGGCAGAGGCGATGGGAGAGGGCGAACGTGTCCGTGATGGTGATCTCGATTGTGCTGAGCTGCTTGCTCCGAAAAACCCCCCGAACCGGGAATTGGACCGTTGTGGGATCCCCTCGAGCGTGGCTTCAACGCGATGACTGACATGTCCGAAGGGGGTGCGGTCGAATCCCGCTAGTGTAGCAGGGAGGATGAAGGAGAACTCGAAGCTGGGGGCGCAAGGAGGAGGAGATGGATTTCAGACAGGTTGCAACCTCGACGTATGAGACTGAGATGACATACCGCTGAGGACCTGCTTCCATGAGGATTCCCTCTGCACCGTTTTTCCCGTCGTTAATGGTCAAGTCCCGTTCGAAAATAACGTCGTCCTCCCATGGTCGATCTGTACGCCCCGCAGATAAACCGTCATCCTCGGCTATGCTCGAGCCGGAGGACGAGACGCGAAGAACCCACCTGGATAAGCCAACCTCGCTTCCGCCAGGAACTTAACCCTCAGCGCCTTGACTTTCCTCGCCTTTGTCAGGTGAACAATCACTACTCCGCTAACGATGAAATCATCCCTCGGTTCATCCAGGCGATCTGGATTTGGAGGACGGATGTACATGTTAAAATCGGACGTCCGATAGACTGAGATCGAGTTTGGTTTTACGGTGTATTCCTTTTCGTAGATGAGACCCCTCGGCCGGACCGGCTGGGCCATGTTTAGCGACATGGTGAGATCGAGAAAGACGGGGTGATCCGAGGGAGCGGCTTGATGGTCGGGTTCGTTGCTAACCGGGAAGGAAGATTAGTCGATACTGAGGTGTTGTAGTTCTGAAGGCGGCGGAATGTGCTTCTATCCGGGTCGCATCTAGGTGGCTGGTGTCGACGTTGAATGCCTTAAAGTCAGAGTGAGCGACGTTCAATAAGGACGAATAGGATCTACCCACCGTATGACTGGCTACTTTTCCCCTAGCTGGCCTGCCCGGGTAGATTCCTTGCTTGGTTATTTCTGAAATGTCTCACCAACAGCGGCAGCCGCATGGTTTGTTTACTTTGTGGCATCTAACCGCGCTCCTGGTCCAAATATACCTTCCATTGCCTATTTGGTGGATGGCGCGATCGTTGTTGGGGGAGTACTTGGACAGAGATCAGGATGAAGCGTTCCCCAAGGCTAGCACAATCCGCCGTGGATGCATTCACCTATCGTCCGCATCAGCCGCTTTCCCTACAGCAACGTACGTTCTCTCGTCTTTGTTTATTCCCTCCGTTGGTAGGTGCTCATGGCTGCATGAGAAAAGCCCGCTCCTCGGCGCTCAAAGGCAAATCCATAGCACTCAAAGATAACATCCTCCTCCGCCCATGGCCAACAACATGTTCCTCCCTCATCCTTGGCGATTTCACTTCGCCCTTTACCGCCACATGTGCCCATGACCTACTCCAAGCCGGCGCGGAGATCGCGGGTAAGACGAGTTTGGACGAGTTTGGGATGGGCTCGATGAATGTCAATGTTCCCCCGGGGATGGGGAGGGTCGTCAATCCGTGGAAGGGAGGGGAAAGGGGGAACGGGGAACGGTCTGCGGGAGGTAGTTCGGGTGGGAGTGCGGTTGCTGTCGCCTCGGGAGAAGTATTTGCGCAAGTCCTGCTTGTTCTCC
The DNA here is from genome assembly GCA_015708705.1 of Naganishia vishniacii ANT03-052. NCBI lineage: Eukaryota > Fungi > Basidiomycota > Tremellomycetes > Filobasidiales > Filobasidiaceae > Naganishia > Naganishia vishniacii. The sequence goes on along the minus strand of MU158397.1, from coordinate 1,015,537 downwards.
TTCTTTTCCTTCTTGTGGCTGACCAGTGACGTCGAATATCTGCTTATAGAGCCCTGGGAACGGATACAGGAGGATCAATAAGGTTGCCTGCATCGTATTGCGGTGTCGTGGGGTTGAAACCTGGGTACGGAATGGTCAGTCGGCACGGAGTCGTTTCCTACGCCGACTCGCTAGACTGTGTTGGAGTCCTCACTCGATCCGTGGAAGATGCACGCGACGTGTTTAGTAAGCCAAGCAGCCTCCGTGTGTTCCTCCATGGGTATGCTGATGTTGGACTTTGCTCCGGAAAGACGTCATCTCCCGTCCGGATGAGAACGACGCGACTTGTGTTTCTGCGGCGGTGCGTGCGCGTGCCAATGAGGTAAAGGAGCAAGCGAGGCGTCGGGTGGAAGGGTTACCAGAGGGACGGCTAGATGGACTTCGGATCGGAATACCCATCGTATGTCTCGTAGCTGCAGAAACAGTTTCAGAGTCGCCTAACCTCCCCCGCACAGGAAACCCACCTCCCACCGAGTCACACCCCACTCCCCCTGACTCCACTCCTCCGCTACCTCTCCTCACTCGGCACTCAACTCCTCCCCATCTCGATACCCACCATCCCCTTCTCCCTCGCGGCGTACTACGTCCTCGCGTGCGCCGAGGCGAGTAGCACGTTGGCCCGATTCGGGGGCGGGTGGTATGGTCTTGGTGACGGGGAGAGGGAGGAGGTCCGGAGAAGAGGGTTGGGGGAGGAAGTGAGGAAACGGATAGTGGCGGGGACATATGCTCTTACGGCGGAGTGAGTTTCTCTTTTCCCAAAGACGATTGCCGGCTGTGACCGATGCTGACAGCTCTACTTGGGAAAAGCGCATTCAATAATTCTTATCTGAAGGCGTTACAACTCCGTCGTCGTCTGCGCGGGGACTACCAAGCCGTCTTCCGCTCGCCGCATCCCCAGCAACCCGAGGTGGAACCAGACACCCGCGGGGTAGACCTCATCCTCCATCCTACAGCTATCCGTACCGCGCCCCCGCTCACCCGCCACGAGTCGTCGACGAGCGAATCGGAATACGCCCAGGATATCTTGACGGTCCCTGCTTCATTGGCGGGCTTGCCGTGTCTCTCGGTGCCGTATGGCGTGGGTGAGGCTGATGGGTGGCCTGTAGGAGTCAGTTTGACAGGGCAGTGGGGGTCCGAGGGGTTGCTGTTGGATGTTGCGAGGGTTGGCGTGGAGGCGTTTGCAAAGGTGAAGGAAGAGTAGTAGTGGTGGGGCGTTGTTGGTCTTTAGGAGTTGACGTGAAGATGTAGATAATATCCAGGTCGGGAGTTTACGATGTGCGCAATTTGTTGTAAAGATCTTAGGTGATGTAGCTTTGCGAGGCGGGGAATCCCGGAAGCTACGGGAAAGGCCCATACCATAGAATCTTAGCCCATCTCGGCATACCCCGTCATATTAACGTTGGCCGCTCCTTCCGAGCGAGAAAATCATTGTACACGCAGTCTGTCACGACGAGCACCACTTGCCCCACGACCGTTTCTTCTCCACCTCGCCCATCGACTTTAGGTGATTCGCCTCGTGAAGCTGGAAATGTTTCCCTGAGGGTGCGCTGTGGTTCCCAAGGTCAGCTAGGTATAGCACACGAGAGCGAAGCGTACCCTTGAGAGACTGTTGTCGTCGACAAAGAGAACCCGCCATCATACGGTTCCCATGCCGAGGGCTCATCCGTCACGCCCATCCACGAGCTCCTCCCCCAGGCATCCATTCCCGTTCCGCGACCAGTCCAAGCGCTGCTCAATCTCACCTCGTACCCCACGCCGTTTAGAAACTCATCAGCCTTGGCTTTGACGTGTCCTGCTACACCGGAAGGATCGTTCAAAGTGTTCGCCGTTGCCAGTGGAATGATCGGCCCGTAGAGGACGCTTGTTGGTGGATAAAAGGAAGGATGCGGGAGTAGACGCGCGTGAAGTAGGTGGATGAGGATGTCAAGGGACTTGATGGTGTATGGATAGCCCTGAGACAGACGCGCGGTGAGGACGGAGAGGATGACGTTGAGGAGATCGCTACGGGAATTGGTAAGCAGCAGGTCTACAGGACGGGCGCGAGTGCTTACGGATGTGCGGCATATGTCTTGATCGTCTCTAGCTCCACGGGTTCGGCATACCGGTTCTCCTCGTTGGAAGCGCGTTCGACGTATGACTATGGAAGTATTTGCTTTTAGTCCCTCGCCCTTCTCAGCTGTGTCGACATACCTTGACAACATCGCAAAGTTTTGCCGCTGTGTTCTGTTTCCTCTTAAAAACATCCTCTGGAGACTCGACTGCCGTTGTTGGACACGGTAGCTGCGGGGACCAGTGACTCCAGGGTACTGCCATGAGTGATTTAAACATTCCTGATAGGAGAGTAGCTTGATGGATCGACGGCGCGGCTCCGTGAGACTAAGGGCACCGTTCACTCTCGTATCTCCCAAACTCCGAGAATGAAATCATACCAAGAAATCGCTCATCGATATCAATATCAATACAACACAGCATCTGATCGATCGCCCCTGATGCGCTTCGCCAAACCTGAAACGTATGATCTCTGCGCCTTTCTTTGCGACCGTCCTAACCAGGGTTCCATTGAACACTACACTCTTCAATCCTTTACCCGCCTTTCCCTCTTCTCTTCAGCCACTTGGGCAGCAATGACCCTCGTGATATCCACCTTTTCTTTTGCGCCTTTCCTGGAACCAGAGGGGGCGAGGATCGCGCGGTGGCGCTGTCTCCGTAGGTCTCCTCTTCCTCCTGGAGCTCCTCACCCGGACGAACACTAGAGCTGCTTTGCGCGATTGAGCCTTCAGGGCTCGTACCTTCCGAGGATTCAGCGAAGCCAAATTCAAACCCTCCCAGAGAGCTAGAGCTGGAAGGAGTGCGGCTGATTTTGGTCTTCCTTTCGTCGACCCCTGCTAGATCCGCCACGGTATCTGAATCTGCCGTGTCACTCTGATAACTGGTTTATTCGGAATCGGCAGACTCGATCTAATTCGCCGGCGGCGGGTAGCATTTCCAAGCACACTGGAAACACCGATACCCGCAGAGTCGAACACCTCCTGATGGGAAGCGATCACCAACCCGTTGAGGCTGGCTATAGAGAAGCCTGTGTAGGGCTGTGGATCCAGAAACCTTGCTTCTCTACCGGAAGGATCGGTGGAAGATAATGAATCTATTATCGAAAGACGGGAGAATCCTAACTCTGCCCCTTGGTACTCAGGCGGAAAGTATACTTTCCAAGGTACCCGCGGGTGTCGTCGAGCGGCTTGAGAAGTGCTGATGCTAACTTGGCCGTGGCTGTCACGAGCATCGGAAGCGGGTTTTGCTACAGTCTCGTCTACCCCATAAGATGTTTCCCGTAAATTGGTACCAGTGGCATCACCCTCTGCTTTGAAAGTGGGCGCTTCGTGACTCGAATGGATTGTTGTTAACGTTGTCGCTATTACTTCGGAGCCCTTATCGGTACTGCTGCACGTATGAACGGAATCTGTCGATCCGGTCAAGACACTCGACGGGGCTCCGGTGGGGCGATAGGTCTTCGCAACTCGCGGCCGTCTTTGCCGCGGTACGTATCCAGTCAGAACGCTAGACGCTTCGGATCGGTCGTGTTCCGAGCGAAACGAACGCTCACTATCTCCTGGTCTCAGGTAGTCTCCGTCACAGTTCTCCGTAGTGGGCTTTCGTGCTATGGACAGTTTGGATCGTTCCGTTGACGGCAATACTAAAGATAGCGACTCTTTCACGGAATGCGTCAAGCCCTTCAACTAACCAAACCCCCGTCGCGATCTGCTAGGTTTCCATTTCCTCACTATCATCAGTCAGAGAAGGTGATTTGCCGAGTGGGAGTGGATGTCCGGTAGGTCGAATCGGGTGAGCTTCAATATTACTTGGAAAGCATGCCGCATGAATTCCACGAGCACATAGCATATATAACTGTATAAGAACAGCCTTTGGGGCCGACGTGAAAGGTGGTACGACAAAGGATGTGCGCACGCAATCCATAGGCAAGCGCCGGTTATCGACTGCGCGATAGCAGCTGCCGGGGATCCGGCTTGCCTTTCGAGGTCTGGGGGCGGTGCAGGGACTGTTTTATCTGAGTCGGCGGTGCACGCTACGTTAGTGGCGTATCACTCCGCAGAGTTGAACAAAGGAGTTGCCGCACTAACGGCACCCGTCCGGTGTCAACCTCAGAATAGTTAGGGAAGAGTGCATAGACTCCCAACGATGTATGAAGAGCCTGAGGAACGTCCCGTAGGGAAGGAATCATGTCATTCCAACATTGAACCTCGAATATCAAGCGGTAAGCAAGCAGAACTCATATCTGCCACGAATATGGATTGTCCTCGAGGACCGCTCGACCTGCCCATCCATAGATTTTGCCTTTGCAGGCCACTGATATCAGGTGCGGTTCAGAGTCTCATTGTCCTGCCAAAGATACCTCTAGTTAGCCTTGGGGGAAAAGGAGAGCCCTCTCGTCTCGCTTACGATCTGGATGTCGCGGATAAACTGCTATACCTTGAATATCTCAGCTATCCGTTCGTTTGCTGATACTCGGAGGCAATGTGCGTCGCATCGCATCGAGTGCGTCCCGTACGATATCGATGGGTAAAAATTTTGTCGATTGCCCAGGGCCACCGGCATTGGTGTGCCCTGACAAACCAGATCCTGACCTGAAGTCGAACGAATGTTTACGCAGTGTTGCCGGTTGGTAAAGCTGACCGATTCTCCGGGAATAGTGATTTCCAGCGGACACTTCAGACTTACGTTGGGGCAGCTCTTCATTCAGTCGAGGGTCCGTCTCCGCGACGCGGGGTTTTTGCCATGAGAATCGTGTCTCATCATAGGGTTCCGACGGCGGTGTCCACTTCCATTTGTCTCCGATAGGCACCCACCTCCGACGAGGATCTATCGCACATGTCGACACTACGGACGAGTGATCAGGCAGCTGGTCATCCAGCGCGTTTGGCGGGTACAACACCGAATTGTTCACCATGAACCCTTTTTGGGAAGCAGGCGCCGTGCTCAGACCTCGGTCTTCTGTGACAATTGGCCACGACCCGTCGAAGCTGACATATCCCTCATCGTGTTCCGGGAGCGACGCATCAGACCTTCGTCTTGGGCGGGGCGATTTGGTAAGTCGATGTCGCGGCCCGCGGGATCGATAGTACGATCCAAAGCTGCCTCTCGGTCGCAATGCACCGGTAGCTTCGTCGAGCTGCGAACGTGGTGCCCTTACCGCCTCTTGTTTGTGAAACTGAGCTCTTTTTATACTTAACGCCTTCCGCGGTGGGATCTGCACCTTAGCTGCTTTACCGCAGTGGGTATAACGGACCTGTTGAACTGACGGCTCTTCCATTTGACGTGATCTGACAGCCATCGGTCCGCGAGTTCCGAGCGGCGCCTGGGGCGTGTTCGACTGAGGTTGAGGGGGCGCATAGCTTCTGACAGCGGGAGGCGGTTCCCCGTGGTCTCCACTGATACTGATACCGGAGCTTTCGCTTGAGCCGGAATGCCTGGCAGAGGATGCATCACTCCAGCGCGTCATGCCCGAAACACAAGCCTTCTTCCGTCCCCTCAAACGTCTTTTGCGCAGCTTATTTCGGGAGGTCTTGTGTGAGGACCGGTCGGGGGTCGATTTTCGTGGCCAGAATGAGGAGATTGTTTTGCTACACCACGATGTAAACGATCCGCCATCTGTGGTCGCAGACGGTGCGACCGATCCAGAGGGTGCAGACGATGCAGACGAGCCATTGAGACTGTCATCTTTTCCGCGTAGAAGCCATTTGCGCACTCTTCCCATGTTGTTTCTTTCCGATGTGGCCTAATAGCGTTGGGGATTGCCTTGTGCTGACTGTGCGACGGAGATTCCGTGTCTGGATTGTGAAGGGGAAAGTGGGGAGGGTAGGTTGTAGGAAGAGAGATAGACAATGCCAGGTTGATCCGTACTCACTTGCGATATATAGGCCTCAGGTTGCGCCCGACTTCCCTTTACCCCCTCAACATGAAAGGTAGTTCCATAAAGGACAGCAAGGCCGCCACGCCTTAAGACTGCTACACATGCTCTCCGTTTCGAAGATTGACAGTTGAGGCGGATCTTGAAGAGGTTCATCTAAACAGGCGGTGCGTTCGCGGTAAGTCCTGTAGGCGGAGTTCAAAAAGTTGTTGCTAGGTCCAGTGGCCCGGACAGATGCTGTCGCGTACCAGTTCCAAGTGGTCCGTATCGAGTTGAGAGATACATTCAATGCATTGGGATTTGGGGTCGGACGAAGTCTGCTTGATACGCAACATAAATCACACAATCTCCGCAATCATATACTCACAACGATCCTTCGCCCTTCATCCCTGAAATATGTAGCCACTTCAAGACCCGTCGAGAGGTGTTCGGATACGCAAGCATACCCTTCCCCCGACCATCGTCCGTCCGTGACCTGCCTCCTCCTGATCTTCCCCGTTCGTATCTTCAAATCGTCCTGCGCAATTCGCTGTCTGCCGTCTTATACGCCTCGTAAATAACGCTGGGAGCTTGACGTTTCGAGGCACCTGTGAGACGGCAGTGGTATTTATAGTCGACGAGAGATGCGTATGATCTGTCGTCGACGAGCTGTGCTCTGTGTTGAGGAGGAGCGAGAGGTAGCAAGAGTGCACAAGGTGATGATCAAGTCGGCAGTGCGGTGTTTCAGAATCACAGTCGATTGCAAGGGTGCGTCCAGTCCTCACTGCGTCGCGTCGCGATTCATTCCCACTCTTCTTGGCATCCTCAGCTTCCAACTGGAACTTTCAGGGATATATTGATCGACTCGTCCATCAGCAGTCCATTCAAAGCACCGGCAAAGCATTCCTGATCATCATGTCCTCTGAAATTCGCCAACGTCCAACCGCTTCACTCGGTCCCGTCGTCCCCGCGGAACCGAGCACCACCGCTTCAGTTCCCGGAAAGACGCCTGTCGCACCGGAAGTTGCACCGGAACCTTCAGGTCGTCTCTTCCGATCACGGTTGTTGCGGAGTCTGTTGTTGTTGCTGCTCGGGGCTGGCGCCATTGTCGGGTTCCAGCAAGGCTGGTTCGGTGGCAAGGAAAAGTCAAACATCATCTACGCGTCGAGGTGAGCGAGTGCAAATCTTCCTCCACGTCGTTACCTTACTTATGCGCATCTCGCCATTGCAGGTATTCCGACGAGCACAAGTACCGTCCAGCCGCAGCCCCTGTCATCACCGAAACCCTCGCCGACGGCCGAATCCGTCTCCGCGGAGCATCACCAGCAGGTGTCGGAGTCGACCTCTCTACCCTCCCTAAAACACCACAACAGCTCGCCAACGAACGTCAAGCCGCACAAGAAGAGGCGCTTGAGAATGCAAAACGACAGCTCGGGATCAAGTCCCGCAAGAAGAAGGAGAAGAGTAACCTCGAAAAGCTGATGGAGCAAGGGATCCCGATGGCCCACAAGGCCGAGGGCGCTGGGTATGGAGGTGGTGGTGCTGGACCTGGGGGATTGGGAGGGCGTGGATCGGGAGGGGGAGGACCTCCGAAGGGTGGTCCAATGGGCGGAAAGGGTAAGGGAACGGCGATTCGAGGCGGGAGAAAGGGGATCAAGGTTCAGCCTGGTATGGATGGACGGGCGTTATAGGGAACAACGTGAAGCTTGTCATCTAGAGAAATGTAAAGTACAAGCATGTTCCCTGACGTTCTTTGGTGCACGCAATCTCCTCTGGCCTTACGGGCATGCACGGAGGAAGCTCAAACGTCCAACCGAACAAAGGCAGTCCAAAACTCCTCGTCAAGTTGCTCGGTAGAGCCGCCAGGCTCCAAACCCGCAGATTGCGAATCGCCACGGGTGTCGCTGGAAACTTCTTGTTGAGAAGCTCGAGAGTACCACAAGGAGTATTTTGTGGTTGAACGGCCTGTGAAGCCAGCGTCGCTAAGCTGAGGCTCTTCCCACCATCGTTAATAGTAGAGTACTTGCCATCTAGCTCCTCATCCCACGACCTGCCTGAGAAGTCTGCACGAATAGGTAATTCATAGCTCGCGGAGGGCGGTCTAGCCCGAGCATTGGACATCGTACTCGCCTGACAGGCTACTGACTTCCGAGCCCTGATTATGGTCCTCAAGGAAACGCGAACGTGAAGGGGAGAGAACCTCGCGCCACTTGAGGACATAGATTGCTTTCCCCTGGTTCACTAAAACCCTGAAAGCGTCTTCAATGGCCTGCTTGGGAATGATCCGAATTGAATGGAAGGCATCGATGGCCGTATGTCGCCATACCGTTCGAAAGGTAGCCCCGTGATTTTCTTTTCCAACTGGCGATGTGAATCGAAACCTCTGCTCAGCAGGCTGATTGTCAGAGAGGTATGTTTAGTAAATCGGCCTCTTAAAAGAATATAGCAGCTGAATGAGCGCCTGCAAGCTTACCGTGTTTGCCCACGTAGCGTTTGGATCCAAGAGTGCGAGTCTGCGAGAGACCTCTGCATAGCAGTCCGGAATAAAGAATTTCGTGCCGAATTTTGCGGGCCGTTACCTGAAGATCGCTGCTGGATCGTCCTTCAAGGCCTGCTGCGGGTTTCTCCTTGTTATGGTCTTGCAGTGTACGAAGCCTCTCCAATAAAGCCTTGAGAGAATGTTCCAAGACTTCCCGGGAGCCTTGAGGTAGACTGCGATCTGCCGGTGCTACTGCTGTTCCAGTTCCTTCTTGGGGCGGCAACTTGAAAACGATGTGAATTGTTACGCGTCTAGAGATGAGGATATTGACTGTCCACTGAAAGCTACTTGCCTTCCGTCGTTCGTAGTTCGCAAGAAGTCCAGCTGATCCGAGATAGCTAATATGGGCAAAGCAGTTTCAGAAGAAAGGAATCCTCGGGTAAAGGCCCCCACGCTTTTATCACAAGGGATAGATATTGGTCGCGAGCAGGATCAGCATTACTGCCAATTCAGTGCTCACTCTAAGTTCAATTACCGCGCTCCTTACAGTGCTAGTCGAGAAGAACGCTGCCGAGTAAGGCGCTGTTATATTTGAGCCGCGTTTGCTACATCCCCTGCGGGCCCCTTCCATAAGGAGGTAAAAGTCCTTTCATCCACCCTAACCCTTTCCCACTGCTTGCGCTTGTCTTGGGAACAGCCAATCTACGTCCGGACGCTGGATCGCCACCCCTCAAATGCCTTTGCGCTTGTCTGGGGACCTTTATGGCTGTGTCCCCGGTATTTCTCTTGACAACGATACCCGGCGTGGCCGACGGTTGACGGACCTGCCCTATGGCGTCAATTCTTTTACCATCCCTTGGACGACTCGAAGGCCGCAGAGGCACCATTGACGAACGCCTTCTGCCGGTCTGCAAGACAACCTTGGCGGGCCCGACTGCTCTTCTACCGCCAGCAATGAGTGGTGTCGTTCCTGAAACTCCAGGCCGGCGAGCTGGCACCATCGGTGATCTTAGATTCGTGGTGCGATTTAGACTATCCCTTGGCGTAAGATGATGGTCTATTAGTGTGACATCTCTGACCCTTCAGGTCGGATCTCACCTCATCCTCAATACTCCTTCTCGAGGGTGCGTAACGGACATAGACGCGCCCGGATAAGGCATCATATGCGTTACCCTGTTTTCTCTCGTGGGCAGCGGATGGTTGGCGTGATTGAGAGCTTGAGGTGTAGATCGACGTCGTTGATCGGCGGTGGTGTGAGTGTTCCGGTCGTTGATAGACAAGCCGTCAAAAAGGTGCCGGACATTTCTGGGAAAAGGCTGACTCGTAGCTGGTGACGCAGATCCATGCTGAGCAGGCCAGACCTGTCCGTAAATGCCACTAAGGGGTGGTGAAAGATTGGCTGACCCGGTATGCAAGCCAGTCGGCCAATGTCCGTTGGTAAGATGCGGGAGAGGGGGCATATGCATCATCGCTGGAGGCATGATCGTCATTGTTGGCGGGAGTTGCGACAAATATGAGAGGCTCGAGGGCAATGGTGGGCGAATTACGGGTGGGGCAGGCGTGGAGCTGATCTGAAAAGATGGGTACACGATCGAAGGCCGTCGAGAGGGAACTATCGCCGGCAAATGGGTGCCTACGGTGTACGCCCTAAGATCTCGCGTCGGGACACCGCTTGAAAGCGAGTACGATATGGACGAAAGATTACTATCTTCGGAACTGGAATCGGAGAAGGAATGGCTCCTCCGCGACTTCGATCTTCTTGACTGATTGACGCGAGATTGATGTATTCGTGGGCTGTTGCGTCGGTCCGTGACTCGCCGGCGATCTCGGGGCGGAATTCTCTAGTCGGCGTCCCTCCATATCCCTCGAATACGGTATTCTTGGTCCGACGCGCGAGATGCTGTCCTCTGGGACGACGGTCATATCCCGGGGGTTTGTCGAAAGGGCAGGAAACGAAGAGCTGTCCGTTGGTGGTGCCTTAGTAGCTACCGTAGCTCTTGTCGGTACGTACGAAGCTGGGCGTGTCGGGCCAGAGAGTGTCAAGTCTGCTGTCTGTGGTTTAGCTTTTGCAGACGGCGCGACGCCTTCAGGATGTACTGAGGGATTGGACAATTCCGATAATCGGTGATCCTGCTCTCGTCTCGGAAGTGTCGTCCGTGTGGAAGGCTGTATACGCTTACCATCAACCTGGCTATTTAACGTTGGCGTGGGTTCATGATCCATTCGTCGAGTTTGCACGAAGGCCCCTCGAGGCACAGATGGCGGATACCGCTGTCGCGGTTTCATCGCGGTGAATTCCTCCGCTCGTAATTCCATACGACTCTGCATCTAAGAAAGACAGGTCAAATGGGCTGCATGAGTCGGCTCAGGACTGCTTACCTCTCCATCTTCCAACAAGGTTCCCGCATTCGCCGTGCTACCTTCCGGAACTTCACTCAGGGCAATGCCTGACGGCGGATGATATGGAGTGGGCGGTCTGCAACCTCTTGTCGGCCTGCCACGTGCCTGCTCTTCATTGACGAAAGGTAGCGATACAGCGCTGGGAGTAGTGCGTGGCGGTGATCGTACACCAACTTGCGATTTCGGGATTTCTGTTGTGGCGTTGGGAGGATCTCGAGGCCACTGCTGTTCCGGGTCGAGGTTAGAGTGTTTCGAAATCCCAGCCAGAGACTGTATTGGTTTGGGGACAGCTTCTGCGCGCCTGTCCTCCCCAGCGCGTTGAGATAGAATGGTAGGATTTCGTGGCTCTACCACAGCAGAGAATTGTGGGAGTGACGATGTCGATTCATGACCATTCTCGATAGCGAGCTGTCCATCAATCCCTGCCCGGTTATTCGACGTCGCAGCACCTTCCTCCCAGGACTCCAGCTGCTGCATCCATCTTCTCCTATCCGCCATGCTAGCCCTCCTCGATACGGAATGAGACGGAAGCACTGTTCCCCGTTCTGACCCTTGATCCACGCGCCTCTTCCTAGCAAGTACTATGGAATCTGAAACGTTGTTGACCGGAGCTACTGTCGAGGGAGATTTCCCGGAGCCCAGGTCATGTGTCCATTGTTGAATCTGATTGTACCATCGCGCGTTGAGTGACGCTTCGGACGGGGCGACGGTGCGATCGGAGTAAGAGTATGCCGAAGCTGGCTCCGACATAGCGGACGGAGAGGATAGTTGTTAGGGGAAAATAACGTTTACCAGCATCCAGCTGTTCATGACATCATGCTCCAACCCTCAAGATCAGACAAATATCGAGCGCACAATAGCGGAAACCCGCTTCACCGATCGCACGCCTTCTATGATTGATGCGATCATCTGATTTGATGCGACTGTCAACCTGAAACGCGGAAGGTTGCGAAAGGAGGCTGTGTAGGAGGCAGAGTTTCCAAAGCAATCACTTCACGATCGCTGGTAAACCGCTAATCAGCGATTTCATAGGATGCAAGATGCATACAGGGACAGTTAAGTACCATGATCCACCAACGCTCGCTACAGAACGCGCCGTAGACGAGGGATGATGGATTGGATATACGGATAAAGAAAGAAAGAAGTAACAGTCTACAAGGCATGGGAAAGAGCGGCAGGCGATGTACCGCTCGGTGCAGCTTCATCTTCTGTTCAACGACAGTGATGGTGGGTTTGGCAGTAGCCTGTTCGGCGGATGGCTTCTTGTCGGATGCTTGCGACTACATGACAGTCTCCCCGGCAGACGCTGCAGGAGTATAAGTTGGGAGCCCAAGACCTCCGTCACTGGATCGTATGGTGCTGTCGAAAGATGATTTGTGGAGCGCCTCCTCCCTCTTTGCTCTGCGGGCGAATGACTTGTTTAGCCAACCGGTCTGATACACAAGATAAGGCTGGGACTCACTCGGCCACCTTAGACTCCTTTTCAACATGCGTTTCGGCTACTGGTGGAGCACTAGTAAATCGTCGAGCGTTAGCAGTCCGTACTTTCCAGGAATGGAAGCCATCAATACCTTGCGACGTCTCCGGGTGCTTCACCTATATACATCATCCAGGCAGCCGGCTGCCACTGCCCGCGAATGGAGAGGTACCGCCAACAAAACCAAGTAACCACGAAATAGAGGATGACTATGAGACACCGATGTCAGCCTGTTTCGCCTCAAGCCTCGTGACGATCTTCTGCTCTTACTTATCAAGGAAGCCAGAAGGACCCATACAGAGGCGCTATAGTGAAGGGAAACTCGTTAGTAGCCCAAATGCCAACTCGCATGTCTTTTAGCTACCCAATCTTGCAGTCTACAAAGTTTCCGACTTCAGTCTTCTCCATATTGCCCTTCATCTTAGAGTAGCAAGCAATCATGAGCCCGAAAGAGATGCTGATCCAGATGGCAACTACGAAACAGAGTGGTTTCAGAGGGAGCGCTCCGTTCTCAGTGTCAACGCCCCTGCTCACCCCATTCGAAACAGGCAAATGCCGCTTGTTGCCACTTGACAGTTCGTTTTTCCTTTCGTTCGAAGAAAGTGGAAGACCAAGCAGCATAAATCGCTCCAAAGTAGATGTACGCGTTGGCTACAATGGAGCATTTCCTCGTCAATTAAAGTACGGCGTTGCAGTTGCCTGATGTCAACTCCTTCCTACCGAAGATTGGGAAGACACCAACGGCGTTCAGAAAGGATTGAGAAAGACCAGTCAAAGCGCCAGACCTGAAAAGCAAAGGTCAGTCCCAAACAGGAGGATGTTTTGATCTTTGAAAACCTACAATGGCTTGAGGTGCTCAGGTAAGTGAGCGTTCACTTTTTCAAAGCTTGAAAACAACCCTCGCAGCTTCGAGCAGCCTCTGTAGGCGGATGTTCAGCCGGCATGGTCCTTTCCAATTGCCAGTAGGTACTCACCCATCGGGTCCGTCCAAGCAGAAGCCCCACAGCCCGACTCGCAGCTTTTGCTGGGTTCCGGAACCACCGGGAAAGTCCGCCTTGAGTGTCATCTCAATCAGGCTCATGGGCTCGTAGATCGGTGTAGAGAGAGTAGCCAACAAGCAAAAGAGCAAGGCAAGCATCCCCCGGGGAGCCATCCAAAAACCGTGGTTCCCGTTGAATTCCTTTGGGCCCCTCTGAGGAATCTCGACGTGGTCTTCCGGGACAACAGGCACTGTTTTCCCCCAAGCCCTACCGGCTTTCCAGGTCTCTAGAAGTTTTGAGAATCCCATGTTGATTTGGAGTGTGTTAATGGAAAGTGTGATGTCCTGTTGGAGGTATAGGGATAGGTACGATGCGATAGATGGAATGTCTTGCATTTCGAGCGACCTGACATGCATATCATGGGAAGATGATATATATCAGCAACGCTCAGGACAGGAAACGTCGTGGCTTTTTCCAATGGAAAGGGAGAGGAAAGGAGAACCCAGGGACCCAAAGGAGGAGTACGGGCGGTGGAACGGCGTGTCCTTTGATGATGGGTGTGTTCTTTTGTCCGGAAGGGACAATTAACCATTTTCCTTCTCACTCGATACGGTCACCAAGTGCGGGAGCAGAGGATGTAGGGAACGGAGATGGCAAGACAGGCATAACTTGAGTGTCACGCTTCGCGTATTTCGACCAGGATTGAACACTTTGCACACGACCCGCTGCGTTTCATATCAGTTTCAGAATCTCAAACAAAGGGGTTCAACAAGCGCGAGTTGTCACGCGATGAAAGCGCGACCGATAAGCGCAAAAGTGATCGGTCGATACCGAAGCGAATATGTCTCGACCGAGGAAATGAACTTCTTGGGCTTTCCTGGATGATTAGTTGAGCTCAAGTCAAGCCTGTTCTTGCCCTGTTATCGAGAGCGATACCTCTGGCAAGTGACTATTTCTACAACCTACAGGAAAACTCCAGATCAGCACAAGAGCCAGTTAGCTTGATAGATTATCGCAAGCAAGATGTCGAAAGCAGCGCAAGCAGCAGCACAAACGGTTGTGAGTCAGACTGCTGATCAGCTGCGAAACCCCTAGCTCACAGACCCGAATGGATGTATGCCCAACAGAAAATCCTTGTACCGGCAGGGAAAGCAACGCCATCACCGCCCGTCGGTCCGGCACTGGGAGCTCGAGGAGTGAAAGCTATGGACTTTTGCAAGGAATTGTGAGCCGATCGATGCCGTGCTTTCCAGCTGATAGCTGAGTGACGCCCTTCTCGACTGTAGCAACGCTCGAACCGCACATCTGAAACCAACAACCCCAACGCCAACAACAATCACGATTAACCCGGACCGAACATTCTCCTTTACAACACGTACACCACCTGTTGCGCACCTACTAAGACAGTGTGCCGGTATCGAAAAGGGTTCGCAGACGTCGCCATCGCTATCAACCAGAACAATCAAAGCATCAAGTACAGGGTCTACAGCAGGGTCAGGTGCAGCGGCAGTGTCGGCAGCAAAGGGCGCCGTGACAGCTAGTACCGGATTCTCAGGAAAGGTCTCCGTTAAACAGATTTACGAGATCGCCAAAATCAAGATGGCCGATGCAGAACTGAAGGTCTTAGGTGAGGAACGAGTAGCACGTTCAGTTGTAGGGAGTGCGCGTAGCTTGGGGCTCGAGATCGTTCCATGATGCAGGAATCGTATTTGATTCATGTTGACACGCTGTTTGACTTTTTCTGATACGGGGTTCTTTGACTTTGGAATGAATACGATAGATACGAATGTTGATGCGAGAATCTATAGTGCTACAGAGGGTCACATCCTGCTGTACAGGCTGCGAGATGTTTACGTGGGATACAGATGTGGATGATTTTCGATACATGTAAATAATGAAAAATTGCGGTGAGGTCCTATCGCCTACTTGGCCCAACCGGTTACTTGGCCCACACTGAGGAAAGCAGCTGCAGGGAGGTTGTGTATCTTGCCCAAGTCGACGAGGGAACGATTTGCGATGGTATAGGCCTCCTCGAGAGCACTGGAGGCGCGCTTCCCTTGATGATCTGGCGAAAATTTAGTATCAGTTCTCGTTTTATTGTAGACGGTATTACTCGGCTAAGCTCACCTCGTACATCTTTGACCAGTTCTTCCGCCTCTTCGGCCAAAGCTGCCTTTGAGATGTTGTGGTACAAACTGCTTGGCAAATCTGAAAGACGGGTGTATGACATATAGGACAGGGCTGTCTCGACGGCTTGCTTAATGGCTGGCTTCCTGCTATTTTCGTGGCAACTCTTGAGATTGCGCCCTATTGCCAGAAGGGCGCTAGACAGATCGATTTCGTCCTTGTTTTGAGATTTCGCCAGCGAGTCGGCGTTACCCAAGATGAACTTTCTGAAGTCGGCATCGGCGAACAATTCGGAGAGCGACGAGCTTGGCTCGGTGCTGGAGCCCACTGCCGCATCCCCAGATTGGAGACATTCCCACATAATTTTGTAGAAATAACGGATCCGGATGCGGCATGCCCACAGCCCATCGTCGCTTTCCAAAAAGCGAGGGAAACCGATTGACGGCACTGGTCCGTCCCGAAGAGCGTTCCAGACGTTCGATAGCCTATTTTCCACGTAGTCGGTCCTGACCTTGTGCAGTTGTCGCCACCGGCCTTCTTGCGCCTCATACCACTGGTCAGTCCTTGCAACCTTTCGAAGTCTGGACTCGTCCGGTTCTCCGAGTCCCGTTTCCAGTAGCCGTTTTCGTGAACTCATGTCCGTCCGCATGGCATACGCACTTCTGAAGAACCCGTTATGTTGTAGGTATGACAACACAGCGGGAGCAAGGGCACCATCGATGTTCCGGACCACTTTTTGCGGCGATGCTGGTGTGCTGATGGGTTTCTGCGGAGCCTTCCCTTTGTTGGACTTTGTACTAGCATCATTCGACAACGACTGTGGCGTTTCCTTGGGCTCCGCGCCTCCTTTTCTAGAGGGCGCCTTGATCTTGATAAACTCTTTCTGTTGAACTCGCTCTACCAGCTCGCGCTGTGCTTTGCGTACGTGGTTGACGATATCATACTTGAACGGACCCGTGAAATTACATTGAACAGTCTCGCTGGAAAACCGGAAGAGCAAGTGAGCGCCGAGGCGAGCTATCATAAATTATGGTCCCACATACCCAGACGTTCGCAAGCCAACGGACGGATACAGCTTGTCCTCTTGACCAACATTCTTGAACGCATAGCCAACAAACTGGCCATTCTTGGTAAAGAACGCTTGCCCAGTCGTAAAATCGATACCGCAACCGATAACGTCTCCTGTCGTACTCGTGGGCCAACCTTTGGAGATACCTTCTCCTCTCCCCTCAAAAACAAACCCATCATCCATGTGCCAGGCAAAGCTTCCAGGTTCCCAGCCCACTAAGCGCGAGAGATTCGTGAACCGGTTGCTGAACCCGATGGAGATATACCCCTCTTTTCCTTTGGAGACGATTGTCGCTTCGTAGTAATAAATACCGCATGTAGAGGGAATCGGCTGGTCTGCCCGCACCGCAGCGGCATCCGCGTCTCCTCGTGCTCCTGTACCGATAAACTTGACGTTGACCAAAGGACCATAGACGATGTCATCAGACACTACTGGGGAAATGTTCAAGCGCACACACTTGTCGAGTGGGTTGAACGAAGTCGGAATGGTGAGTATTGGCGTATTGACAATCTGCATATACTCTGGCAAACCTTCTCTTGGCAACGGTTCGGAAGTGGTAGTCGTCATGATAGGATAAGGGTAAGATATGTCCATCCCGGCTTCGATGCGCCGTCGCTTGATGCTTTTGCGTCGCCGAAGACCGGGACCTGACTCCGTGGGATCCATACGTGAATTACTCTCTGCCTCGAGTTCAGCACGAAGATCCCCTCGCGTGAGTGGACGAGTGACCGACGACACTCGACTACTCGTCCCTACGATTTGAGGAACGTGTGTTGCGCGAAGATACGAGTTGGTCGCGGGTCGAGAAGGTGCCAAGGAGGCTTGAGGCCGAGATTGTGCTCCATCCTCCGCACCAACTATTCCTGCATGTTCAGCCAACATCTCCCCCACGTGCCTTCCATGGCGAATCTCTCCTGGCGACGACGCCATCTCCCATTCCGACTCGTCCTCTTCATCGTCCTCATCGCTTTGACTATCTTGCATCATCGCATGCCACAGCGTATTCCTTTCAGACGTCTCGGGCTGACCGTTTTCACGACGACGTCGGTTGATCACGGCTCGAACGTGCGGACTGAGAGCTTCTCTCGCTGCAGGTGGGAACTGCTGGTACAGACTCTCCATCCATCGTCTTTCGTTGTAGTCGATATCACGTCCAACCGAGCCAACAGCAGCAGAATTCTCCGATGCCGGTCCTGCGATCGCCGAGTGCCGAAGTCGGGATGGATATCGAGCTCGAACGATTTCAAAGTCCTCATCGTCGCCTCCCAAGAGTATCTCCAGGTCTGAAGCTGTAGAGAACCTGGAATCCATAGTGCGATGTCTAGCAGCGGGACCATCTTCCGTTTCGTCCATCCTCTGATTCGTCATTTCGATATCAACGGCCTCATCGTTATCCGGTAAAGGTGGTAATATCGAGCTAAGACGGTTCCTGCGAGCTTCCGCCAGAGTAGTTGCGTCCGGTCGTCGATAGCTCGTGCTTGTGACTCGTACGTCGTTTGCCCGCGACACCAGGTCTTCGATAGGTGGCAAAACCGTCTGTGTACCCGAAATGTTCGCATACACGACTCTACCTTCTCGGTTGCGGGTGGCCGATGAGGTACGGGCGGACGACTCCGCCCTCCCATCGTGGCGCCTCTCCATGTATTCTGCTGATTGTTGCCGTTCTTCCAAATCTCGTGGTCGATGTTCTCTCTGTCGAATGATATGGCGAAGGCGAGAACTCATCAGTGGATTATTGATCCCTATGCCGCTCGTCGAACCTGCGTTTTCATCGTGCCCTGTACTTTCGGACATATTGGTATGCTGTCAGATACGCAAGCTGTGGTACGAACAGCTGAAAGAGTCAACCGAATATCAAAGGAAGGAGCGAGACTTGTGCACAGGAGTTATGCTATGCAGAAGGTGGAAGCGAGAGGCCAGAGCTGGCGACGGCATGATGGGACGGAGCCGCGTCTGATAATTACGTAAAATGAAGCCCAGCGATACCCATAGTAACCGGGAATAGCCACCGAGTTTCCTTGTACCAGATGAATTCCGTTTCAGAGTGTTTCACAACGCCTCCTGGTTGAAGCTTCTGCTTTCAGCCACAAGGATAACATATATACCTGTTCCTCAGCTTGATTCCTCTACAAGGAATACAACCCACTCCGCATCTCTAACTCGTCATGCAGAAAGAAACTGCCCCTCAAGTCTATGAAGACTTTCCTGTTGACCAGCTAGATGAGGTACGCTCCCCCCACGACGGTTCATAATTGCTCGTCTGATCGCTCCAACAGGTCCACGCCTCCCTCTCACGGGTACACTTTGAGCGAAAATGTCAGCCCTACGAGTACCGAATGCATTACCTCAAGCAACTCGGATACTTGATTCAAGACAACATGGAAGCAATCTGTCAGAGCGTCAAGGAAGATCTTGGTAGGCGTCGTGAGGAAACAGAGTTTGGAGAGGTAAGCTTCTCAGCTGGGATAAACAAGGGATTCCGACATACCATATTTTTATACCTCTTATTCGCCAGCTTTGGACCTCTATGCGAGAAGTCGAACTAGCCGTCGAACGTCTTGCGGAATGGATGAAGGACGAATCCGGCGTCTCTGATACTCCCCTAATGTTCAAGCTCAACAACCCAAGGGTCAAGAAACAATCCAAGGGTGTCGGGCTGATCCTGACGCCGTGGAACTATCCCTGGTTCCTCGTTTTGGGACCTATGACGGGCGCCATCGCTGCCGGTTGCCCATTCGTGGTCAAGGTGAGTTCACTGCACATGCTTACCTCTTTCAGCCATACTCACCGTATCTCTTCTCTCAGCCTTCCGAGCACTCCAAGGCCTGCTCCTTGCTCCTGGCCCAGCTCGTTCCCAAGTACCTCGACCCGCAAGCCCACCGGGTCTGCCTCGGCGCCGTACCCCATTCCAGTAACCTCCTGGAAAGACGATGGGGCCACATTTTCTTCGTCGGATCCACGGCGGTCGGTCGGATCGTCGCGACAGCTGCTGCAAAGAACCTCGTGTCGTCCACCCTCGAGTTGGGTGGTAAATCACCGGCCATTATTGCTGATGATGCGGATCTCGACAAGACCGCGCGAAGAATTGTGAGTTGATTCTGTGGGCGTTTCCGGTTCGCGCTCTTACCTTGGACCTGGACCAGCTATCGATCAAGGCGATGGGATCATCACAGATGTGTACCAACACAGACTACGTGCTTTGCCCGAAAGACAAAGTCGATGAGCTCATGACCGCGTTCCGAGGCGCTTTGGCGCAATTCTACCCCACGGATACCGACTTTTCGCCCGAAAAATCCGAGTTCATGAGCCAGATGGTACACACCGTTGCGTATGACAGGATCGTTCGTCTGCTCGACTCCGCCAAACAAGATGGTCTCGAGGTCGTCGGCGACCAGCGGGATCCCGAGAGAAAGAGGATCGGATTGACACTGGTCGAGTTCAAGGAGAAGAACGAGACTAGCGCATTGCTCAAGGAAGAATTGTTTGGACCTATCTTGCCTATCGTACCCGTTGAGGTCAGTATTGCATGTTCCCCCTACCTTGATCCAACCAGTGACTCACTTGGCTCCATTCGACAGAACCTGGATGCTGCTATCGCCCACGTTAATGCCGGACCAAACCCACTGGCGCTCTACGTTTACTCGAAGAAGCGGGACACCTTTGAATATGGTGAGCACATTGTCTGGTGGCCGCCTGCAATGTTGTGTTCACCTTGCCATTCTTTCCCTCTTCCTCGTGGCCCTTCCTTTCCGCAGTTCTTGATCGTACCATGAGCGGTGGCGCTTGCTGGAACGATTGCAGTATACAAACGATGCAGAGGGGTATCCCGTTCGGTGGCGTCGGCGAGTCTGGATGTAAGTCGGCGGCGAAGGCTTTCTCTGGGAAGCGAGAATGCTCGATCCGAAGCTGACGTGGGTAATCGAACAACTAGGGGGTGCCGGTCATGGAAAGGCTGCATTCGAGGAGTTTACACACCGACGATCCACCGTCGATGTTCCTTTCAAGTCAGCTGACGAAGTCCTTTTCTGCTCTTGTGTTGGGTGTTGATAACCCCCTTGATCTCGATAGCATCGAACCGTTCATGTCTTTGCGATACCCGGGACCCGGAAAGAAGCCCATCTGGGGCTACAAGATCTTCAAGTATGTGCTCGGACACAAGTTGACCTTCTCGCGATCGACTTCCGTCGAAGGGGAGAAACGGCTTATCCGACGACAGCAATGGATCAAAAGGGTCAAATGGGTATTGTTGCTCATTCTGCTCTACTCGCCCCTTCGCTACCTTGGATACGCCTAGGGCGGACCTCTCCGCTCTTTCTCTGCGGCAACCCTAATCTTTTCTCAGGATCGTTGTAACTAGGTATTCAAATGAACGCTCAATCGAGACGGCTGAAGACGGTGTCCGAACAGCACCGACGCTGGTGACGCTCAACCTAGGTTAAGCCCAGCATCTCCGTTCTGAGGCATCAACGCGAACGCTCCATCGTCAATCGCTGAGTCCAAGATCACGGATCACCCTGTCCCGCGACTGTCAGCGATTCCCTGGGGTATCTGAGTTGTCCGATCTGTCCCGTCGCTACCCCAGAACATCAGGCCGGACCCTGTCATGATTTATGAACGCCAAACTGGCACGCAGAGATATACACTTGGCAACTGCGCCTTCTTCGCCACTGGCCAATAGGAAATCTGCAGTTATAGAAGCGCTAGAGACATGGCATGCGGTACATGCTAGAGCAAGATGTTCCTGAACCCCGCAAGTGCAGCTTCCTCCGACTCGGTTCGAAGCGCATGTCGAAGCGCATGCCACTCTTCGCGCGTCTTTGTACGTCACAGCTTAGGTCGCTCTTATCAGGTCCCACTCGCAAGCTTGAGCTTACAGGTGAAACGATCCGTTGAATACTTACCTCGGTGTTCAACTTCCCCCGCAGATTCCCTCTGTCGCTTACCTCGCGGTCGTCCCAGCGACAGCCCAGTGACTGCCCCAAAATGGATGACAGTTGCATGACTGCCTCTGGGAGCTCCTCTGGGTGTGCAGCTAATGCAGAGAGCTGGTGAAGTTGTTCGATGTCTACATACATGTGGCTGTTGGGTGTTTTATGCGCTTTGATGCGCTTGTCGTCTCCGCTGCCGCCTCCATTCCCGCCGGTGGCTTTCGGTGACTTACTCGGCGAATTTTTTGGACGCGCTTGCCATGCTCATACTGTAACCAGCTCGGTAACAATCGGTAAGACAGCGATCGATCAGATTCGTCAAAGAGTCGCGCTACGCTGATTCTACTGCATCCGAATACCTAACGGGATCAAATCCTCTATTATCCAGTCGCTATGCGAAAACATCACTCTGGCAGGAGATCACAGCGGAGATCCCAGGTCGCAACTGGCTTACGATGCGCCTATATGGAATCCCTGGCCCATTGACCAGGAGTCGTTGAGCACCGTATCGGAGCGACTGGAGTTGGTTAAACGGAGCTGCGGCCGGAAATAACTAGATCCGTGAGCTGGTTCAGTAAGCTACTCGTAAGCTGCCTCAAGAGATGCCCCGCGGAGCACAGGAACCACCCTAAAGGCCAAGCCATACAGTATCAGACCAAGCATGGTGCGTTGTACATGGCTCGTTCCGAATGTATTACAGTACTTAGCCGATCGTCTCTCCAACAGCTTCCCCAATTTCCCCGACAGTTCCCGACTTCTCTGACCGGATGCTGACCGGCAATTCTCCGCTACCGCTCAGGTATTCCCATGCTCTACCTGTTTTGCGGTAGGGATCAGCGACCCGACGAACGGACCGAATAACAGCGACGATATCGATTATGTTTTCGAATTTCTTCCGCTCGGACAGCGTCGGGGTTCCCTGTCGATTCGGGGACCCTGAGAGGACGAAGGATGACACGCGAAGGGAGTCACGGGGTTACAGATTCTTTACCCGAGGTGTGCGCTTCACCACCCTCTTGGAGTCCCCCCTGGAGTGGCGTCCATGAAAGCGCCAGTGTCTGGGGTTCCATGGGGGCACACATCGTGAGCCTTTTTGGCCATCTTCACTTTTCACTGATGTACGTATATAATACCAGTAGGATCGCATCCTTTCGCACTCTCACAAGACTTTCGGACAGCAAACAGCTTGCCCCCATTTGAACTCCTCGACCTCGATAGCACCTCCCCCCAAACCGCCTACTTGCCAGGATCCTCCACCACCTAACTCTTACAATGTCTGCTCCAGCTCTTTACCGACAAGAAACGGAGATCAGTAAGACCGACACTTCCATCTTCGATGAAAAGGGCGCGGTCGCTCACAATGAACTTGTCAACGTGCCGGAGACCATCTCCGAAGAGGATGAAGATGGAAATGTTGGCCGAGCTGCCTATGAAAAGTCGAAGAATATGGAAGAGCTCGTAAGTCGCTATGGTAGAAGATCCAGCAGTCCCCAGCCATAGGGCGTAACTAACCTTTCGTGCCCCAATTTTGCTCAGACTCCTGCTCAAGCCAGCGCTGTGTTGAGGAAGATTGACTGGTTCATTCTTCCCATGTTTCTACTCACACAGGTGAGTCGGTTTCTCGATTATCGATGAGGGAAACACTTGCTAACACAATGCACCGACGCGAAGATGTTGCAATATCTGGATAAAACTGCGCTCAACTATGCGAAAGTTTTCGGTATGGAGAAGGCGATGGGCCTAAAAGGCAACCAGTTCAGTGTCGCCGCCTCAATCTTCTACGTAGGCTACCTAGTTGGTGAGTGTCATGAGCGGAATCAACATCTGGAGTGAATCAAATCGCTTTACTGATTTTTCGCCACCTTACTCCAGCTCAGGCGCCTTGGGCCTACCTCATCGGTCGATACCCCGCCGGACGAGTCTTGGGTGTTTCGACGTTTATTTGGGGGTGAGTCGCTGATTACGACGACATCTCGATATCAGGAGTTAATTGGCATCGTTGGAATCCAGTATTGCTGTGATGACTATGGTCTTCAACAAAAACTATGCCGGCGCCCTTGTTTCTCGTTTCATTTTGGGTGTCTTTGAAGCTTCTGTCACCCCCGGTCTTTCCCTCATGACCGGTTTCTGGTATACTCGAGCGGAGATGCCTTTGAGGGTAAGCTGAGTCAGTCTGCCGCCAGATGCAGCGCTGACCAAGGTTCCGTCTTCCCTCCTTAGCAAACCATTTGGTACAGTTCGATCGGATGGGGTGGCATGCTTGGCGCACTTATGGCCGCGGGTATCAGCAAGATGTCGGATGTAAGTGCCTTCAGGAGATATGTTATACTCTAGGCTCGCGTCTGTATGCTGAAACATCTCGCTTCACAGCATCCCGTTGCCCGATGGAAGCTCATCTTCTACATTCTGGGTGCCATCACGATCGCCTGGGGTGGCATTCTTTGGTTCTTCCTTCAAGACGGTCCGTCGAACGCAAAATTCTTGAAGGAGCATGAGCGCTGGGCCGCTGTCAAGCGAGTCGCGGCCAACGGTACCGGTATCAAGACCACCACGTTCAACAGGAAGCAAGGATTTGCCGCGTTCAGGGACCCGAAAGCTTGGCTCTTGACTTTGGCCATGTTTGGATCCTCTGTTCCCAACGGTGTTTTGACCAACTTCTCCGGACCTATCATCAAGGGTCTCGGTTTCTCGACCTTCAACGCTGCTCTCCTTGACTGCGCTGGACGATCATTCCAAATTATCGGTCTGCTCATCGCTGGTATCGTCGCGACCAAGTTCAAGAACTCCCGTATCTTGATGTGTACGGTTGGTAACATCTTGTGTGTTCTGGGTTCCAGTAAGTCGCTAGATATCTCCGAGTCCTCCAGAAATGACACTAAGTCCCGCATGTTTTCCAGGTTTGATGGCATTCCTGCCTCACGCTAAAGCATACACTTGGCCGCGATTGATCGGATTCTGGCTGATCAACACCCAATCTATCGGTTTCACCCTGGGTCTCGTCATGGTTTCGAGTAATATCGGTTCTTACAGGTGAGCAGAAAAGACTTGGCTTTACACTGTTTATAGCTGACACTCCGTGGTTTTCCCTATGTAGCAAGCGAAGCGTTACCAGTTCAATGGTCTTTGTTGCCTACTGTGCGGGCAACGCTGCTGGTCCCGCCTTTGTTTACGATTCCGAAGCCCCTCAATACCAATCCGCTGCTGCAGCCATGATGGGAGGTTACACCGGAAAGCTGATCTGCCACTGCCTCCTCGGTTACTACGTAAGTTTGGGCTGGACGTCAGAGGGAGCGCCAATGGCTAACCTCACCTTTCTTGCTTGTAGATGTGGCGATCCAACAAGAAGCGAGATGCCGAATACGGACCCGCTGACCCTGTGAAGGCCGCTGATAATGGAATGGAAGGGATGACCGAGGACGAGAACAAGGACTTCCGATACTGCTACTAAGTATCAAGTGCTATGAATGAAGGAGGGAGGAACTGGACAGGAAAGCTGTGATCAGAAAATAGTTTTGGCAAACAAACATGAACAGGCTTCAATCGTTGTATGATAAGGTTCCGCAACTTGCTTAGGCTTGCAATTTTTGTCCTGATGTCGTTATCGCTGCTGTCAGATGTTCAATCTTTTATTTTACAACCTACAGACCATGGTCAACCCGGCTCTCAAGCCTTTTTAGCCTTTGATTTCCACCATTTCCCCACTTTGGCCGCAGCATACCAGAAGCTCTTCCTGAATCCGGCTGTCAGGATACCCTTCAAGCTCTGCGTCGTCGCCGGGCCCTTGATGATTGCCCTCAACTCTGTCCGCAGATCAGTCTCGTCAATAATCTAAGCTCACGCGACCGGGTATCAACCCACCTTGGTCAACAATTTTTCGCAAGTCGGGCTCTGCGACCGCCTTTTTCCAGAAGTCCATTTCCTCGATGCCCTTTTCGTTGACAGAGTCCCCCGGCCGGACAACTTTCGTCTCGAACCTCTGCGTAAAGATCTTCTCTAGACCCTTTTTCAGATTCCGCGGAAGCTTCTTCAGCAGCTGCGCGCGATAATCCGAATCGACGTTTTGCTAACAGGTACGTAGTCCAAGATGAGCGGGGCATTGATACCCATAACCCATCTTGATTCTTACCCGGAGCCGTCCCGACCCATCTGATTCTCCAAGTCCCAGCGCCCGCCACACAGCTTCATCCTCCGACAAACCCGCCGTGTCCACTGTTCCAATTGCCGGCGAGACACCCTTGATTTCCCGCAGCAGTTTGAAGTATAGTCCTCGGAATCGATGAATCTGCGGTCGCACGATATTTTTCACCTTTTCAGGGTTCTCTGCTCCCGGTATGGACATCCGTGGATCGCCTGCGAAGTGGACGTGAAATCAGCGAGGTAGCAACCAGTCATCCGAAAGACCTACCAGCATAACTGATACCCGCAATCTGCTCCCACAGCTCGACCTCGGTAAATTCTTCGGGTAGCATCAGGAGAGCGACTCTCAACGCAGAAACGAGATTGATCTGATTGGCCAGAAGGATTCTGGCATCAGGCCGTATTATGCGTACTGGCTTGTGCATCCGCCCGGCTACGTAAAGCGTAGTCCAGTCCATCATGTCTTCGCAAAGAGCATCCGTGGAGATTACGCCGTACTTGATGAGCTAACCGACGAACATGGCTGATCAGCATGTCGGTATTGCTGTAAGATAGGGATATTAAGAATACGCAATACTCACCTGACCGTCAACGTCCACCATTGTTGCATACCAGATTCCAGCTCCCCAGTCCTGCAGTCTCGATATGTAGTCGCTTCCAAGCCATCTAGCGAACGCGGGATAATGCGTTGGATTTTGCTGCAAATTGACCGCATGGAAATGTGAAGGATAAGAGGTAGCGAAAATGAAGTCGATCATCGGCTTTGGCTACGAAGGTGAGTAGGCCGCCGGCGGTCAGCCGTATACCTCGTCTAACGCGGAACATGCCTACTCACTGCTTTGGGATCATATCCATCCTGTCCGAATACACCGCTTCCATACGCAACAGCCCATCTGACGTTCCGAAAACGACTAACTATCTGCTCCAACAACTTCCGAGTCTCATCCTCCACCGGAACTTCTTGATTCCTGCCAAACCTAGTCGGAAGATGAACCGCCGGAACTTCCCGTCTCCTGCCTAGCGGTTGCGCAAAATGCGCTCGTTGTCGCTGCAAGGAGGACACCGACTTGCTAGGATCCTGTACGCGCTCAGCGGTTGCTTGCTCCAGCGCCGAAGTCGAGGGTTTTGTCTCTGAGACTGGGTTGGCATCCTGTTGTAGTAAGCGTACGAAGCGGTGGCCCACTCCCCTCTGTACAGGAAAGGGGGAGATGATAGCTCGGCTAGCGGGCTTGGGGTCAAGCGGAATCAGCAAAGTCCGGCTGGTTGTTGATCACTGCGGCCTACCTTGTAGAACATGGAGTGAGAAGTGTGATGAATAAGTATTCAACTGGACTCCCGGGCAAGCATTCCAAGTTGATCAAACATTTTTACTCGAAATATCCAACTCTTCCTCTTCTTCGTTGAACAACCCGGCGGCAGGTCAGACGTGAAGTGGGCGGAATCAAAAATCAAATTGGATCAATCTGGCGTCATCAAAGCGGACATGACTGGGGTTTCCGGTTGGTTGCCGCGGTGACTGTATGCAACGGTCAGTATTAGCCCTGGTTGGTGAGGTGAGGAATACACGAGACCCCAACCTTGACATCATACTACCGGTATGGATATACTAGTCATGTACAACCCGTTCGCGCGTATCCAAAGTCCATAAAATTCACCCTCACTCTTTTCATTCCTGAGCGCCCGGAATAAAGACCACATCCGACGGCCGGATCCACAGGCCGCATTTCTTGTTTGAAGCTGCATCGTTCCCGCCAGAAACCCAGGTCGTTTCAGGGTTCGAGATGAAGCTCATGTTGCCGTCCCATGCGCGTTCTCGAGCGGAAGAAGCTTTTCGAGTGCCGACCATACTATGGCCTCGTATCCTTGGCGACAAGGATCCAGTCTCGAATGTATCCCCTCGGGGTATGAAGTTGGGCTGTCCTGTCGATATTTCATGACTTGCTCTTCGATGCATGTTCAACGGGGATACGGGACGTGTAGCCAAGCTTGACACTGAAGTTGGGCTTAACTCTGAACTGTTGTCGATCCTGTAATATCGTACGCCGTTCCAGCTGCCGTCGTGTTGTCCAGAAAGCATCCCCTCTTTTGGTTCATCACTCGAATCGTTCGTTATTCGCCTCAAAGCGGCATAGTTGATCTCGACACCGATCCATTCACCCGACTTGCCATCGACCTGCCCGATATACCTGCAAACTGCCTTGAGACGGGTTCGTGATGCTGACAAGCTGTAAGTCGAAGGAAGCGGTGCCGTCAATGACTGCGTGACGTATATCACACACGGAATGCCAATAGTCAGAGAGACGCCTTTCGTCTTGTCATATGGCGTGCAATCATCCTCTTGGTCTTCAATTGATCCCGTAACAGATATCGAGGGTATTCGAGGCGGAGGGTCGAAAGCAGAGGCGGGGTGATATTTGGTGTTCAAGCTTGTAACTGATGAAGCGCTAGAAACACCTCTCGGTCTAGTCGAGGGAGAGGGCAAAGGCGCACCCAAACCGAACCTATAAGTCGGTTGCGTCGCTAGCCCTGCACTAGCAGGTAATCTTGCAGCATTTTCGCGGGGTGGCGGGTCCAAAATGAGGGGCGACGCCAACGTCATCAGAGAGTCTTCGGATCGGATGCGTTTCGGCAGCGTATTAGAAGTTCTGGTCTGCGGACTGGCAGTAGTGGATTGCCTCCTGATGGTAATCTGGTTCGATCCAGGCGTGATATTGTGTCGCATTTCAGCAAGTTTCAGAGGTCGGAGAGCCGGGGGCGGCGTTTGCCCCGCAAGACTGGCCTCTCCGAATGAGGGTGACGAAGCGGATTCTTGCAAGTTTTCCGTTTCAAGCGCCAGTTGTCGTGAGCTTAGTTCTTCTGGATTGTCTCCCGTGATTGATGGACCAGAAGCCCTGGGGGTTTCGGTGAGCATCTTCGGCTCTCGCTGAGCTGCTTGCCCTTGTTTGGAGCCAAGAATGATCCGCTGAGGCGTCGCTACCGGGATTGAATCCTTGGCGGCATTCGTATTGCTGCTTGCTCCCGTGTTTCTGCGTATTGATGCTGATGATGGAGTGTGGGCTTTAGTCGCTGAAAGCGATCTAGTCGTCCTGTCGGCTGTGACGGCCGCCGTTCTGAGACCAGATGAGTTAGGTAGTCCAGGCTTTGGCGTCGGCACGCCTTTGCGCAAGACGGCTGAATCGCTTCGAGCCACTCTGATGCGCAACGACGCTGACGACGCGGAGGCCCGGATTGGGGCAGAGGTCGGCAAGTTGGACTTTCTCCCCACCGAAGCAACCGGAGGAAGCGCAGACTTCCGGGATGGAGTAACAACATCCTTGACCGCTGTAAATGGCGGACGGAACGATCTTACGGAGCCCGAATGACTAGCCAATGCTGTCTCCGACGTCGCAGTGTTCGTTAACAAGGCGCATCTTTGACGGAAGGCGATCGTGGACATGGCTCCAGAGGCGGGTGGGGTAGACAATGTGCGGTTGCGAGGAGGTAGACTACCAACATCATTGACGCCAAGACCTCTCTGCGACAGAGTCCTCGCCGGAGGCATTACCGGCCCCCCTAGTGGACCTGAGGGAACTGAAGTGGCGAGACGGGACAAGGTTCTCTGGGTCGATGTCCGAGTAGATGCCGCGAGACGAGCGGTAGATGGTACAGTATCGGCGGCCACCCGTGGCCGTGACGCCAGAGATGTCGCTGAAGGGGACAGCCGAACGCCCATCCGAGCAGCTCCTGAGGGACGGATGGCAGGCACAGGACTGGTGCGAGTGCTTGACCGTGAAGGTGCGAGAGACGTTTGAGAGGGTGTCCGAGACACCACTGGCCTCGTCGCACTTCGATTTACAAATTCACCCATAGCGGGAGTCTGCGAGGGTGCTCCTTTGGTGGATGAAGCTTGCATTGACACTCGTTTATAAGCTGCAGATGCTGTAGAAAGCTGATTTGCAGCCGAAGGGTCTCGGGAACTAAGCGGTAGGTTATGAGGCTTCAGCAAGTCTTGTGTCGACACTTCGAGCGCTGTAAGTGTGAACACGTTAGAAGAGGTCGATGTGTGTATACGGCCTCTTATGAGGGACTAACCTTTGCTAATCTCTTGCAGTACCCCCTGATCGATTTCGTCAAAAGCGCCCACAGGCCTCATCTGAAGCCATCTCCGCTTGATGACTGCCAGTATCTTGGCCCTCGTTTCTTCCACAACATCGCGCCCATTTGACGTGGTTGGCAGAAGTAGAATATCTTGCCCGATAGTCGCGTTTAGAAAGTCGTTCGTTAGGGCCTGGACGGGAAGGCTTGGTCAGCTGACAAGCCGGACAAACACCCCGAAGCAACTTACTTGATATATTCCTGGAGCGAAATGACAATACTCTGCTTTATTCGCGGTCTCTGCAAGGTCTCGCAGAATCGCATCCCGCACGGATCTGTCCATGGCTTCATCCGTCAACAGGCCCCGAAACTCGCCATCTTTCGCGACATCGCCAAAATTTTCGAGGAGTTTCCGACCTATGCCAGAGCGGATGGTGTCCAACATGTCTTGCAAAACGTCTGCCGAGTCCCCTTTCTCTTCGTCAATCTGCTTTTGAGCTTGCGCGATCTTCCGGTACATTGCCGGTATTTGCTGTGCCGGCGTCTGCTTGATGATCCTGTCCAAAAGCTCGTTTTGAACATCCTCATCCAGATTTGCGAAATCTCTATTCCAGCATTCAGCCCATCCGCCTTGTTGAAGGTATCGGGTGGCATCCTCCTTCAGCTGCGTTGCTTGAACAGCCGGGGCGGCTGCGAATCGAAGCACTTTCGGGATCCGTTTGCTACACTTCTTGCACGCGCAGCCTCCAACCTGTTTCCCGTGATGCCATATTGGATAGCTCATCCCATGACAAAGTTCATCTCGTATGAGAGCTTCAAGTTCCGTTACTAGAACATCAATCTCCAGAAACATTGCGGCTTTCATGATCGCAAAGGCCGTTGGAAGGTCAGGCGAGTGATTGGAAAACGAAAGTGATCCAGAGTACAGGTAACCGAGAATGAAATACGTCGCCCTGGGTGTAAAAGGAGGAGAGGGCAAAACTATCTCCGGTATGTCATTTGTATCGATTCCGACCTGTTTCCCCGCAGGGTGACTTTGGAAAGCGCCACTATTCAACAGAACTTGATGAAAGTAAGGGGACCTCGAACAGAGTACGAATCTGTGTGCCGAGAATACTGCCTCGCCTCCATCCTGCGTTGCATTTTCGATATTGAATTCCTGGAAATCTGCGGGTTCCGAGGGATGGCTCTGGTCGGGGTGCATGGACGACTTCGAGACGGGACGCCGTAGTGCGTCAGTAGCATGCCTGAAAGCTGACGGCGGAAGGGGCTTTAACCCCAGAGACTTTGTTATCCCATTCGTCGTCGCCAAATGTATTTCCGGTGGACCGATCCTGATCCTCACGTCGGTGTATAGCCTACTTCTCCACATATAGGTCATATCCTACAGCAGAGGACACAATATGTCAGTTACCGGAGACGCTACTGAAGTCTCGCCTTGTAACCCACCTGCGCGAGCCTTAAGCGGCTTATCGCAAGTTTTTTGTTGTGCACCAAATCCCTGCCATCCACCCCCTTTGCCGAAATCAATCCTGTTTCTTGACTTATAGCATCTGTATCACCTTGGCTCGAAGCGGGCTTGAAATCATCAGAGTGAACAAGCCCCAGGGCTAATGTTCCGGACTCTTCGCGAGATTCGTGCGCAGTGTACAGCCACTCCAGCGCTTGCTTCAGCATTTCGGGCATACCGTGATGAGGCAGAGTCAATCTTCCCTGTTGATCTACTTGAAGATCCAGGCTCATGCTAGCTTCGGGCGGAGGACTGGACGCTAACGGCGGCAAGGTTGATGTCGATGAGTTTCGTCCACCACTAGCAGTACGCATGCCCTTCTGGTCGACCTGGGAAGACCCTGATCCAAGATGAGCTGCGGATCGACTTGAGCGAACAGCTGCTTCCCGTGACATTGGTCGCTGGATA
The DNA here is from genome assembly GCA_015708705.1 of Naganishia vishniacii ANT03-052. Lineage (NCBI taxonomy): Eukaryota > Fungi > Basidiomycota > Tremellomycetes > Filobasidiales > Filobasidiaceae > Naganishia > Naganishia vishniacii. The sequence continues at coordinate 984,007 of MU158397.1, read as the reverse complement.
GACGACCGTATCGAGATGGTCGACGACGACGTCTTTGTTCCGAGTCCATGCTGAGAGAGGTTCGGAACGGAAGCGGATGAAGACGAAGGCTGCGTGGCATTGAAAGTGAGGTTTTTACTGTTGGAACCGCCAGCCTGTAACACCGGGAAAAACCGGTCCTTGAACACTTTCGAAGCCCGAGCGTATACAATCGCCTTGTGTGCAAAGATGGCGTCCGCTTCCAGAATCCCATCTTCCACTTGAGACTCTAGCTGCAAAAGGTCATCCATAGCCTCGACCCCGACGCTTCCCTCACCATCCTTGAGATACTCCGCTCCCCCGGATCCAAGGGTGTCATGTGTAGAGTTGACCCATTTGACGTCGGCAAAGCGCTCCCTCGTGTGCTCGTACAGGCCTTGTAGATCTCGAGTCCATGTTGCCTTGGATTGCTCTCGAGCTTGATGTAGAGTTGGACAGGCGGGCTTCCGTTCTGCTTCATCGATCGGAGCGAGGTCCTGAGTCATCGGTGCCGACTAAGGAGGATCCCGCGTTCACTCATCCGATGTAACGACTGACGCTTTGCAGACGACGTCGTGTTTGAAGCAATAATCAAAGATTATGCTGTGCTGATGATCGGCGAGGAGGTGGGATCAATCGTGCAAACACCAGGTTGATTATTGTCGAGTTTCTGGGTGCTGCGCCAGTGACGAGCCAGGCCGTGGTTATTGTAGATCTGCCGATGTCACACGACAAAGAAAGGCGTGCGAAATACGAAGAGATTCTCATCATAAAGTGGTTGGCAAATGTCCCTGCTGATGCTGATGATCGGTCTCTCGAGTCTCGCGGCTGAAACACCGGAATTTGCCAAATGTAAACAAAGCGTAGACTGCTTCGCGATCTAGTGCTACTTTGCGCTCGCGGCGAGGCACCTTATACATCGTTCCTGCTACCTCCCGCTCACTCAAAGGCCTTCACGGCTCTACGCCCTTGTCATCAGCGTGATCCTGGATGGCTCTGAGTCTGAACCGAAACGGCGGCAAGAACAGTCGAGTCGGTGACAGGGACTGTGACACTTAGCAACATCACGAAGATCACATATACCGAAACTAGAACAAAACATGCTTATGCACCGTCTTTACAGAACGTCAAGGATGCACACGCTTGATCACGTCTTTCTGACACGAGCAGGAGATCACATGCAAGGAGAACACATGGTGAAATACCGACCCACACGATTACTGGTCTCTCTCGTCGCTACCGGCCTCACCCCTGATATTCTCATTCACAGCATCATCAATTCGATCAGCTTCCGCCGCACTGACGTTTCCGTTCGGAGACAAGCTTCGACCGCCACGTGGACTACCCACAGGCGACCTCGATCGTCGTCGGTCCCGGTCATCTCGGTCGTCTCGCGGCTCACGGCGGGCAGCGTAAGGGGATCGGCTGGGGTGGGATCGTCGTGGGGAGGCGCTTCGTCCGCCTCCTCGAGGCGGTGATGGACTTCGTCGAGGGGGCGGGTATCCACGTCGATCATCTCGTCGATCGTCCCGTCGGTCATCTCGTCGCCTGCAGAGCGGATCAGCAGCGGATACGAATGCCAATGTATAGGGAACGCAACTCACGGAGGAGCGCCCCGACCGTCATCAAATCGCCAGGTTGAGCTGGGAGGTCGCTTCGCCCACTGAATGCTGATTCGACGTCCATCAAGGGGCTTGCCGTGCCTAGGCGATAGAGACCGGTTTAGCTGTGCGTACCATGAAAACGGCAAAATCCCACTCACATCTCATGGTAAGCGTCCTCAGCATCACGCGGGTCACGGAATTCGACAAAAGCAAAAGCTGGAGGTTCGGACAAGGCATTCGAGAGTTCGTGTAAGCGTTCTTGATCGTGCGTTGACTCGGTTTCGACAATCGGAAGGTATCATATCCCCCCAGCATGTTCTGACTTGAAAGTACGCAGGATCGCAACCTCGAAAGGACCTGACGGCCGATGGCCTTGCGGCCCGTGTTCGTTCGACTGCGTCGTTCTCCGAAGATTCCCGGCTTTCGGGCCTTGAAGGTTACCGTTCGACTCGACTCGATCGTGCCTTCTCGCTCGTGAGAAGCGAATATGCTCGGGAAACTCGATTGTAGCTCGATTGCAGCTCGACTGAGGGCAAGGCATGATAAAAGGAGTGGATGACAGCTTTGAAGAGAGCTCCGTCCCTGATCTATCCACCCTGAAAGAGTTGCGTGTCGACAATTCACTGATACTTACGATTGGATTGAGGGGTCTTCAGGGCAGGGATATCACATCGAACAAGTCGTCCATACCTATCCACATTGAGACATATGAGAAGGTCGATCTACAACGACAATTGAGACAGGTGACTGACCTTTCAAACTCATAAGCGAGGTCCTTGGCTCTCAAATCATTAGGGAATCCAGAGACATGCAGCACGCTATTGTAACGAGCGGGAGGATCAGAACGCGATTGGTACTAGCATGAGAAGACCTGATAAATTACCATTTAGGACCATCGTAAGCCTGACCAAGGAAGTGGAGATTGTCAGGATATGGTTAGCCAGTTGCGCTCCTGGATTCGCGTGAAACTTGCCATTTTCGAGGTAGGTTTTCGGAAGATCGGTTGCGTTCGTACGGATCGAGATGTAGGTGCGCAGAATCAAGTATCACTTGCTCAGGTGAACAGAGGACGATGGATTTACTGCCGGGATAGACCAGCCATTCGTCACCTTTGTCTTCTCGCTTCTCTGAGTCCTGCTTCTTCGATCGGTGGCGGATGCGCTTGGATCTTTTTCTGGCTGGCGCTTTTGGGTTGGCTGCCTGCGCTCCGCGTCGGAAATGACAAGGGAGAGCAACCTGGCTGAAGATGATTCACTGGACGGATTGTTAGGCTTTGCAACTTGCCTTTAAGTATTTCATTCATTCACATTCAGGGGACGCATAGTCGAACTACAGGAAAATAAGGGACAGCAACGGAACAGACCAGAGGATCGATTTGAGGATACCGATCGAACGAGACTTGCAACATGGACAAGCTCACGCAGGAACACCAGACCATCGATGAAGTGACGGAAAAGGTCAAGCAGATCGAAATTGACCAAACCAAGCTCACCGCTTTGAGCCCGGAAGTAATCAGCAGGCAGGCAACGGTGGGTGTTGGGCTTCTTGTGATTTTAATTCGGGTTGCTGACCGATCACTTTGCCATGCAGATTAATATCGGTATGCAGACTGGTCGGAGAGCATGAAGATAGGCAGGTATGCTAAGGCGGTACCCGATATTCTCTTCAAATAGGTACCATTGGACATGTAGCGCACGGTAAATCGACCGCAAGTATTCTTCCTGGTCCGCTCCTGCGTTTCTGCTCTACTCACATGCATACCGTATCTTACAGGTTGTGAAAGCCATCTCTGGTGTTCAGACGGTTCGATTCAAGAACGAACTGGAACGAAACATCACCATCAAGCTTGGTTATGCCAACGCCAAAGTCCGTCTAAATTCAACTTACCAAGCGTTCTTTTCGGTGCTAATCATCGCATCCTTATGACAGATCTACAAGTGTGACAATGAAGCTTGCCCCCGACCAGGAAACTACAAGTCGTACAGGTCGGATATGGAACCTCACCCCAAGTGTGAGCGACCAGGATGTGGCGGTACCATGGTTCTGCAACGGTATGTTTCTGTTTCACGACGTACCCTTCGGCGATTATTCACGACTGAACACCCTCCAGGCACGTTTCGTTCGTCGATTGTCCTGGGCACGACATTTTGATGGCTACCATGTTGACGGGTGCCGCCGTCATGGACGCCGCTCTGCTATTGATTGCCGGAAACGAATCGTGTCCCCAGCCGCAAACATCAGAACATTTGGCCGCCGTCGAAATCATGAAGTTAAGGAATATCTTGATCTTGCAGAACAAGGTCGATTTGGTTCGAGAGAGTGAAGCGTTGCAGCAGCAAAAGGATATTGCAAAGTTTATTGAAGGTGAGCACATCTGGTCTTGTTTCTGGTCGTTCCCGCTTATGTCTCCCTCTTCAAAGCTACCGTCGCCAAGGACGCACCCATCATTCCCATCTCTGCGCAATTGAAATACAACATTGACGCCGTCAACGAGTACATTTGCACCAAGATCCCGATCCCGAAACACGATTTCCAGGCGGATCCTCGATTGATTGTCATCCGATCTTTCGATGTCAACAAGCCGGGTTCAACCGTCGACGAACTCAAGGGTGGTGTGGCAGGTGGAAGTATCCTGAGTGGTGTCTTCAAGGTCGGGCAAGAAGTCGAGATCCGACCCGGAAAGGTCTTTACGGACCAGACTGGAAAGTTTATCTGTCAACCCCTGAAAACGCGAATCGTCTCGCTATTTGCCGAAGGCAACGACCTACAGTTTGCCGTTCCCGGTGGTCTTATCGGTGTTGGTACCTTGATCGATCCGATTTTGTGCAAGGGTGACAAGTTGCTCGGTAACGTCATGACCGCCGTTGGCAAGGGTGCCGACATCTACGTGGAGTTAGAGATCAGCTGTAAGTCTTATTGACTCCATACCCATCTCTCGAAGCTTACGTCCTCCTTGTTCAGTCTTCTTGCTTAGACGGTTGTTGGGTGTCAAGGCGCAAGCCGACAAGAAGGCTGCCAAGGTTTGTGCTTCTGCTCTGACTACGCTCAGCTAGAGCTGACGTTTTTGTTATTTTTCAGGTTCAAAAATTGACTGCCGGTGAACAACTTTTCGTCAACGTCGGTGCTTCGCAAGTTGGTGGTCGAGTGTTGGCTGTCAAGGGCGATTTGGCAAAGATCGCACTTACTGCTCCTGCATGCGCCCAAGCTGGTGACAAGGTTGCCTTGTCCAGGCGTATAGACAAGCATTGGCGATTGGTCGGTAAGTACCACTCAGGAATATATCTTGGTCTTGGGCTAACAATACAATTCGCTTGAATCAGGTTGGGGTGAAGTCGTTCGAGGCACTTTGGCCGAAGTCCAGGATGAGTAAAGTCAGAGATTTGATAGGATGTAGCTCAAAAGGTTCCCTGCTTCTTGTATCGTGTATACAACACAATGGTCTTCCCGGACGGGCCGGTCCGGGTCTGGCAATGTATCAAATCTGATGCGAACATCGGGGTCCTGCAATGGATGACGCCTCCGAAAGGTGCACTGCCATCGCCCAAGGGTTTTCACTGGATCTGTTTCGATTGTTGGATTTCGCTTTTACTTATCGCCTTCAAACTCAAAAGTCAAAGCGAAATTCGGCTGAAGGATCTTGCTTGCGCAGGATTGTCGGTTTCACAAGGCAGCTTCTGAGTCCGTAGGTTGAAGACAGCGTTCATGTTGCTAGGCCGCTGGCATCTTAAACTTGTCTACTGCACTTGGCTTGATACCTCGCAGATGAGACGCCCATATCATCATGAACTACCTCGCTAAGGAAACGCGTTTATCACGGTGAACCGCGGTCAGTCAACGGCGTTCTCGACACGCCGGGAACGCCGAGACACAACCAGAGTAGAAGCGGACAGAAGAGGAAAGGACCGGGGCAATGGGTAAACAACTGCCCCGCCATGATGTGATTCCACTGCATCGCGATCCATCTAGCTACCTCTCTAGTAGCTGCAGCTTAGAGTACCTCAACTCCAATATGGACCTGGCACAACTACACCCTCGGCGACCCGGAACGTATGATCCTCGTATTCCTGAACCTGCTTCTCCATCGTCGCGGCGCACGCTTCCAAGAATCGCACCTCGATCTCATCTATCTACGCCATCAACCCTCGCTCGATCGCACCCCTCGTCGACCGCGACTCCCCCTTCGGTACGACAGCCTCTTGGTGCTAGGGATAGCGAGGCAAGCCGAAATCGTTATCGTTTCGAAAGCCCCGGGGCTTCTGACGGTGTGGTGGCTCAAGGTGATGCAGAGGATGCTGCATTCCAACAATGGACTACTCATGTGAGTCAGCCATGCCAGACCAAATCTTTGCATACTCATACTGATCTATCTCACAGCATGTCGAATGGTGCTGTCGCGACCTGTCAGCCATACTAAGAGATTCACAAGATGCACCGCTTCAGGACCGCTCAGCTTTGCTGGGGAAGGTTATCCCTGATGCCAAGTTTCGTCTCGATGTCGGTATGTCTTTGTTCCTGGTTTCTGACTCTCTGAAGACATGTGCCCCGCTGATACCGTCAATCCCGTTATCCTAGTACTGAACACTCAGCCGAGAACTCCACCTGAGTCGCCGCTGGATATTAATCAATTGACTCTTGACGGCACACCAGGGTATATTGACGCCGACATCCAGGCTTTTCAGCCTCATTTCTCGATATATCTGGCGCCCACCTTTGCTGGGTATACAAATTTCCCCTACTCAGGATTTACGACGGACGCAGACATCTTCCTAGGGATCAAACCGAACACACTTCCAGCTGGACCGAATGCGGGATATGATCAGTGGCTATGGAGTCAATCAGAGTCGCACTATTTCTCCGACGACTGTACTTTCTGGGGTGGGTGCGCCAAGCTCTGCTACATGGAAGGTCCAACGCTGATGCCCTCGACACTGGTTATAGAAGCAAAGCTACCACCAATCGCGGAACTCTTGATGAATCGAGCAGTCAAGGAGCATGATTGCTTTACCCTCGTTTTGCGTCTCCAAACGCCTGCCACCTATAATCCCGCTTTCGGTGGGATGGAGAAGAGAACGGTCGACAGGTGCGCTGTCAAGCTCGTTGATCGAACAACCCTCTTCTAAAGAAGAAACCCTTGCAGGAATCTGTTACTCGGTTTGCGTTCTCTGCTCGACGATGCCAACACGGGAGATATTCGTCTGGTTTGCCTAGAGCGCGATGAAGTGTCGGCTTCTCTTCAATGCCCAGAATCCGAATTGGCAGTCGGCGATCACTCATTAACAATGCATCGATACCGTAAACGAGTCCTATACGCACACTCAAGTATAATCAGGCATCGGAGCGAATATCTTGAAGACTGGATCCGTTTCTCTGCTTCTGAGGGACAGCCCTCTTTCAATCACCGCAGTCCAGGAGCAACCGTTACTGATCGTACGGTTCACACAGTTACGTGTCTCGATGTCGATTTTGTGACGATGTATTGGTTTCTGCACTTTCTCTACACCGGCGAATTGGAGTTCAAGGAGAACGAAAACATCGCCAACACTGCAGCTTTTCAAGTGGAAAGTCTGGATCCTGATGTCGCGCAGAAACTAGTTTCGGTGTCACCGACTGGTAACACATGGGACTGGCGCAGTCTTAGTACTTCTGCCAACGGCACGGCGGTGATTGCCTTTGATGACAACGAGACCTCGACAGTGAAGAGCGCTGGCTCTCGCTCGAGTTCGTCAACCAGCCCGCAGCAAGTCGCTCCCCTCAGCTTTGCTAAGCCGACTGCTCCGGGAAAGGCGATCAGGCCACCTGCAGACCCACGCTCCGTATCACGAGCAAAGGGCACTGGCAGCCGTACACCCAGACCAGCGTCCACGACGAGTACTACGACTATACAGGCAGCCGCCCTCTCCCGAACGCTTAGTACTCCTACAACACCACACTACGCGACGCCAACGCGCTCAGCGTTCACTGCAGACCCTTATACCCATCCAGCAGGTCCACTGCCCTCCGCATCGGCTTTCGCCATCTACGCTCTTGCCCATCGGTATCAATTGGATGAACTCGCTCGCCTGGCCCGGAACCACTTGTTGGCGTGCTTGAAGCCTCCTGCCGCCTGCTCGCTCCTGCTTGCTTCTTTTAGATTTCAAGCACTGCATTCAGCCGTCGAAGATTACGTACTCTCCCATTGGGAGGAAGTGCAAGATTCGGTACGGACTCGTGCCTTCCTTTCAGCCCGTCATCGGTACTGACCCGGCACGTGAACTCATTCTCTACAGCCTGAATTTCTAATGGCCATACATGATATCGCAAATGGATCGTAAGTATATGCCCTCTCCAATCGACTGCGCCCGCACGTAGCAGGAGAGCTGAAATGGGAACAGTCGCGCTAACTCCACCTCAATAACGTTCTAGATGGGGCCAAGACGGTGGATCGTGTCTGCACAGCCTCTTCCGCCGTTTTCATGGCGCATCGAAATTCCCAAGCGGACTTCATGGCCAGCTGTAGCCTATGGCTATCGACCTCTTGTGACTCGGCTTACGCACAGACATTGTACGTGGTGCCTGTCCCAGTCAGTGCTATAAGTGTCATTATTGTAATGCTAGAGCACTGTGATACATTTATTATACCTCTATCAATACAGCTATAGATACACGGTAGCCGGAAACAGTCTCGACCGGGATGCAAAGCGTACGCGCCATCTAGTTGAAATGGCTACCGCTTCCCCAAGAATTGGCGCCTTGATGCGGAGCGACTGTGTACTGAGAGTCACTGTCCGGGCCCTTCTCTTTGTCAGTGACCTTGCCCGGCGTGGGACTACCGTGAAGGTACATCCAGTACAGCGAAATCGAAAGGAGACTTGCTCCGACAATGTTTCCGACCAAGGCACCGATCAGATCCAACCAAATGTATTTGCCGACACTTGGTCCTCCACCAAGCATCATACCCCTTTTGATAATAGCGGTAGAACCATCAGTGCGCTTGTTGGAGACCATTATCAAACGGAACGACATACATAGGGATTGTGAACATGTCTGCGACGACGTGCTCGTATTGAATGACAACAAAGGCAGACAGGACAAAGTAGACACCGACGATCTTGCTGATCACGTCGGCAGACTGAGTCGCAACATAGACGGACAGACAGACCTGGAAATGCACGGCCCCCAGCGTTAGTCGATGTCACCGCTTTTTATTATCAATAAAAGGGCTAATCTGACGTACCATAATGTTGCAGCCGATGCCACGCAGGAATACCTCGTGCCATGGAAGGGTACCTCGAGTGTTGGCAGCAGTCATGATGAATGTGCGGATAGGGTCGGTGACCAGGCCAGCGTATCGAACGAGGATGGCAGCGAAAAAGAGGGATCCGGCAAGGTTACCGAGAACTTTACGCATTTCGAGGTTAGTGTACGGCAGCATTCCAAGGAGAGCCATCCACTTACAGACGACCGACCAATTGTAAGCGATTCCCCACCAAGGTATGCGTCGCTTCAAGACTCCCAACTCGATGATCATCATGTTTGATGTCAAGAGCTCCATTCCGGTCAATACGATGAGCGTTAGACCAACGGGAAAGACGAGCCCTTCAACCAGTCTGAGCAGGCCTGGGTTGTTGGAGTTGGCCGAAGGAGAACCTCCGACTACGGCTTCGAGGAAACCACCATATCTGAAATTGCAAAGCATAGGTGAATATACGCAGATCGGGAACGAAGCGAAGAGGCTGACTCACGATAGCAGAATGCCTCCCCATACTGCCTTCAAAAACAGCACATCGACTCGAGTGTGATGCCTCGCCACTGCGCTTTCCACCAGAGCCTCGGCTGTTTGCTTCGGGCTCAGTGACGGGTGGTACGTGTTGTCCTCCCGGTGCGAATCTTTGGAATGATAGTTGCTAATGTGGCCAATGACTGGCTGTACGACTGACACAACCGGTGTACTCGTCGGGGAACCTGCCTTGGAAGGATACGTATCTTGCGCAAACTGACCGTGCAGCTGTTGCTGTGCCGCTGGGAATTGCGACTGGACCTGAGGATAGCCTTGGTGGGTCTGCTGATGATAAGTCTGCTGAGGCTGCTGACCGTAGGCTTGATTGCTGGTGTGTTGTGGATAAGCATGGTTCGCTCCTATGGACGGAGGCGCGATGGGCGGTGGTAGGTGAGAAGCCATGTTGAATGATCTAACTTTCCTCTTGAGATGTCGCTTAGATTGCGTTGGCTAGACACCGGTGAGCCAAGTAGCGGTAGTCGCGGGGCGAGGAACGATTTTTATATTAACTGGCAAGCTGACCGATGACGATGGTCAACTGGCAAAAATGGTCTGCGTTCTGATCTCGATAGTTACCAGTGCTATAGATCCCGATCCATCGTCGAACCGGAGTGGGAATGCAGGTCGCCCTATTCGGAACTGCTTTCCTGCTTCGATAGAGTAAAACAAAGTGACGTCAACGCAATGCATATGCCGGCCTTGTTGCGGACTTGCTAAAAATACCTGGTGGATGCGTATCTTCCGAGACGGCTTGAAAAGCGGACGGAACCCCCAGCCAGAATCTCGCGCGATGCACCTCCTCCTGCCTATTCAACTCGTGCGGCTCCTTGTGTCACCTCCGCCTTCCCCGCATCAGCCCCAGCGACGTCGTCCTCGATGAAGGTAACCCTACCAGCTAGCAGTGCAGACTGGGGTGTAGACGGAGCGCTCAAAGTTCTAAGATGATGGGCCTGGGCGCGAGCAGCCGACGGGGGCTGTCCGTCATGTAGTTCACGCTTTGACGATGAGAAATGTACCAACTTGTCAAAACAAGATAGATTATGTTTGTTGGTGGTTTGCCAAAGGGATGCAACAGGCGCAAGACCAAGGTCGTGATGCACATCACAGAGTCCCACGCAGCGAGTCAGAAGCCCATTTCATTTTGCGCTTGTGATACATTTATCCAGATGTTGTGTTATACTCCAATGCTATCGAGAATCATGCAAGCGGGGTAGTGTCGGTCAATTTGTTTCAGGGTAAAACTAATCACATCTTGCCCTTTCGCCTAAGCTCGGCTTCCTCTTCAAGCTCGAGCTGCTCGTCAATCTTGGCGCCTCGCGAAGGTTCCTGTATGGATTGGTATGTCAGCTTTCTACGCAAAGGGATGGGCGGAGACGAGTACTCACGTTGCCGTGCGACTTGGCGGCATCCGTCGGTCGTACGTGAGAAGCATCCTCTTCAGCCTTCTTCTCGGCCTTTTCAATGCGCTCGGCGTCCTTCAAGTTGTTGGCGATCTGCGATAAGAGTTGTTCAAGTCAGCTGAGTTCGCTTCCGACGAAAGAACCGTCCCAGCATACCGATCGCTCATCCTTGCTGTCGATTCGGTTATGGGCACCTTCCTTGCCGTGCTCGAAAGCGGTGTCACCGGAAGGGTTGTGGTGGGACAGAGTGCTGCCAGTCTAGAAAGGGAACAAAATGGTCAGAGTTGCGGCCTGCCAGCAGTTGTTGTTCAAAGAAGACTTACGGCAGGGTCGATAGCGCCAGCGTTGTTTTCAGACATGTTGAATAAGAGTGAAAAGGTTGATAAAGGAGCAAAGCCAGCCAAGGGCAGACGACGGCCAAGTGCTGTACTCGCAGTATATAAGAGACTGAATTTCGAGGAAGGATCTCGCAGGCCGCTCACTATGACGTCGATAGCGAAATAAGCGGGGCGAGAGCTGGTTCGGGTGTGTGGCGCGTCGTTAGAGAGCTTATTAAGGTTTGGTTCGGACGCACAAGAGTATGCTGTACATGGAGCCAACACTGCCCGCGCGTCGCTACTGCCCCGGACATGTCTCCCTATTCTCCACCTGAACAACGCGTCTGATGGAATTGAACAGGGCAATACAGGGCAATTAGCCACTCGGTCGAACAGCTGATAGGTGGAGCCGTCGAAAGACTGTACTCTGCCAGGCGAATGTATATCTTCGGGAAGCTTCCGGATGGTTGAAGGCGACAGCTTGGGGTCACCTGTGGGCGCTACCGGCTTATGACATCATTAAGTTGTGGCGAATTGCAGCGAGGAGAGCTGCGAGGACAACTTGGCCGTGAGAGCTGCCGTGAGCAGCTGATGAGCTGTAACCAAACTGCAGAGAGATCCAACCAACATGTATATATAAAGACCGGATTCAGCGTGGAGTGAGTAAATGCTCTTGAGTCTCCTCACAATCACTTCCCCACTTTCCACCTTTACTAAACCACCAACAAACAACTTACTTACAATGTCTGACATGGGCCGACAATCTTTGGGAGACAAGGCTGGAGCCGCCTTGAAGCCCGACAGCCAGAAGTCTTACCTCGAGCAGGGAACTGTAAGTTGCTATACCGACTTGCATTCGCGCCTCCTTCTGACCAGTGTTGTTCTCCTCTTAGGACATGCTTAAGGGTAAGGCCGACTCCGCTGCCTCTACCGGTCAGGCCGAGAGCCAGAAGTCGTACACGCAGCAGGCTGGTGACGCTGTCTCTGGCAACCAGAACGAGAACTCCGGGTACGTGATCACTGGGCTCTGTCAGCATTTGACTGAGACTGATATCCCATTCTATTCACACAGTTCTATGATGGACAAGGCCAAGGACGCTATGGGCATGAACAACAACCAGGCCACCCGATAAGCGTATTGAGCCTATCTAGTGCTGTTGAATCATTGCAAGAGAAACCAATCGTTGTATGCAAACTACGTCAATGGAATTCGAACATGAAGACTTGCTTTCGCTAGTCACTCGGCATCATGGTTTTGTAGGCCTCATCCCAGTTGTGCGCTGTATGTCGCTGCTGGTGCGGTGTTGCCCTGCCTGTGGCAATGGCTGTCGCATAGGCTACGCTGCCGCACGGCCTCTTTAGTTGTTGATGTGACGAGATGCTCGATTAGGGATCTGATAGACGAATAGCTGTCGAGTAGGAATGTTCACTGTCCTTCTCCACGAGTATCCAGTGCCATGCGGAGAGGTTATTTACAGTCACGACTCACGATCGAGCAGTGATCAAGCACGATTCAACGTGCGGACACACATTAGCCGCTGAAACGAAACGAAACACCATAGAAGCTGCATCAACTCGACCTCGTTTCTTGTGTTCACGTATTTTCAGCTTTTCTTGTCTTGCTGAGATCTGTTCTCAAGTCTTCTTGCTCTACCACAAGGACAAATATACCTCTCACGGCACGAGTGATTGGATGTCGATCTGGGAACCAAAAGCATGAACTTTTCACCGACGACTCCTTTACGACCCGATGTCAATACCTCTCGACTCTTACGGCTTCTCCGGCCATATACCAGCCACCTCGTACACCTTGACCGATCCCTCAGAGCTGATCCAGACCACTCGGCGTATGCGGTGATACCCCAAGGGCTTGCTCTCACTATCGACCGTCCTTCGAAACCGGACACAAAACGCACATACGGCAAAGGATCCCGCAAGACATCACGCACGACCTACTCGTCTCAGCCAGCTGTCGGAACGACGTTGCCGGAAGACGATGTATTCCTGGAAAAGACGTGGACAAGCGATTCAACTGATGATGTGCAGCGTTCGCTATCGGTGAAATCTCATCTCGGGTTGTCTCGCTACGCTTCAGTTAAGGCCGAACGCACACACAAGGTTTATCAACAGGCAACATCGCTCGTCAGTGCCTTTCGCCGTATCTGCGAAGTAGCCAGACCATCCCGGGCAAGGACAAAGATAACGCCATCCGTAACACCAGGACGAAAGCCTCGATCCGTGTCCAAGCTGTCCACCATCTGTGCCACCATCATCGGCCGCAACTTGGAAGGATACGTCAAAGCAGAATGGCTGGCCCATGGACGCGAAAAGGCTGGGATCAAGTCGGACGATAGCGGGTTCCATATGGATAGTGAGGAAGAGGAGGACGCAGAGCAAGAGTATCACGACCAAAGCTGGAGAATCGAGCGGTTGCAGGAGTGGTACGATGCGTTGCCTGGCCACGTTGTTGGGTGAGTTGATCTGCGGTATACGTTCTGGAAAGGCGCTGACGGGTTGCGATCAGAACGGTGCTCGTTGAACAGGCGACTAGTCTCGCTCTAAGCCTGCCAGATCATCCAGCGAGAACGGATGTATTGTGGACAATGCTGGAATCCGTGTGTGAGCAGGATGCCACCAGTAGCGTACGTGTGACTCTGACGGCGGGCGGTACGCCATCCCCGCGCTGATTCGATATATTACAGCTTCGACCGCTTCTACAGCTGATCGTCGAAGATACCATCAGTCACGACTACCGAAAGACCCCTCTCGCCCTTGCCGGTATATCGAACATTCTTGCACCACGCAAGATACCTGTTGAAGTTGAACGAGCCATCATACCTCACCTTGCAAATCGCAAAAAGTATCTGGCGATGTGTACAGACTCTTTCCCAAGTCCTGTCCAATCTGAACTCGCTGCAAATATGGTCGCCTACGGCTTGGACTTTACGTACAACACCTCTGACCAACGGCAGATTGAAAATTTCGACAATCACACCGCCCGTTGGATATCGCACTGGACAGGGCTTATGTGCTCCGCGGAGATAGCGGAGCAGACCCAAGCCTGGAATACCTTGCACCGATGTGTAGCAGACATTGGATTCTTATCGGACCCCTTGCCGATCGACAATTCGCCCAACGTATACCTCGTCACATTTGTGATCGCTCTACTCGACATAACATTTGGCGCACGGGACGAAAAGGCAGCATTACGGAAAGCCCTACGTTGTCTGCGCAGCAATCCCGGAATCGACTTTGGCATCCTGCATCCCGGGGCTGTTGGTGGACTTGCAGCCCGTCTGCTAGAGGAACCGCAATGGAAAAGCGACTGCCCGCACTTTACTCGCTGGTTCCTGGCCCATGTCTTGCGGACGTCCCCCCAGCAACCTCGACCAGAAATTGCAAAGTGGATCAGCGAGTTGGAAAATAACATGCTTGAAGTTGAGCAACTCGATATCGATACCAAGACCGCATATGCGCGACTGGGGTATATCTGGGATACAACATTTGACTGTTGGATCAAGCAGACGCCCAACAACAAGCCTGAAAGGGGTCATCCGAGGATTTCGGCCTTTGACAGCTCAACAAATTTCAGCAGTAGTCCAGGCGTCGAGCTAACCTCCGAGGACCTGCCATCAGACAGTCAAAGATGCGAGTCCAGTCCAACGGTATATGAGTCCAGTTCCCTGCCAGCTCCCGTCCGACGTCAGTACTCCAGCTCATATAGCAGTCCGGCCACCAGATTGCATGCCTTTAGCAGTCCCTTCATGAACAGTCCCGTCGTTCGGTCCTCAATCACGCCGAACAACATCTTGAAAAATCGGCGAACAGCGCTAAAAGCGGCAGGAGCACAGCCCACGTTCACCACACCTCTCCCGCCCGCGAAAATGATACAACCAAGCACGAGCGAGTCCCTCGATCCTCTTGACGATATCGAAGAGCTGGACAAAACCACTCCAGTTCTACCTAAACGTGTCGCACTCCCAATGGGGACGCCAGATTATACCCCTACCAGCGAGCTGCGGTCGGAACAAGACGAGAATGACCCCCTCGCGGATCATTTCTCCGACGTGCCCTTTGGCAGTCCTTGGCCAACCAGTAATGCTAGCCAGCAAATGGTTCGGGTGGAAAAGCGAAAGGCGGCGGCAGCGGAGCTGTCCCCGCTCCGCAAGCAGCAATCGAAGAAACGACAAATACGTTGATCCGTCTTGCTCCATTCAACCAGCATGCTGGCTACAACATATACTTGGAATGCATGTCATCATCGATGACAGTTTATAGTTTCGATATCAATTCATTTCTTGAACTTGGCTTTCATTTCCGCTCCATGCTTCTTCATGTATTCCTCGTTTTTGCCTGGGGCGGGAATGATATCAGCTCGGCGGGTGTTTTCGCAGAGCTGCTGCTTACCCCAGTCGACGGTACTAGCAACCGCATCCCACTTGGCCAATTTATCATTGTAAGCTCTAAACTTGTCGAATTCGGAGGTTGAGAGCGCCTTCAACACGGCCTGACCCGATTTGTCGGACCACGGATAAGCCTCTCGTTGGGCGAATTCAAAGATACGGGTCTGAGAGGGATGAAAGGAAGGATCAGCTATGAAGCGGAAGTGCAGTTTGGCAAAACGCCAAGAAGCTTACGATAAAAGGTGCAACCAAGATGTCGGCTACACCAAATTCGGGGCTCTCGATATACCCTTCAGGAATATAAGGCAAGAACTCTCGAACAGCCTTCAGTAGGTCATCGAGTTCTTTACCGCTGCCCCCATCGGACAAGACGGAATACGTAAACCAAGCCTTGCTGACCGTGCTCTCGTACTGAAGAGCCATAAGAGCGGCTTTGGCTCTCTTGATAGGGTCTTTGACTGGTAAGCAAAGGCGATCAGCGCACGTTACGAGGCAGCCAGGATTCAGAGTTCAACTTACATTGGATATCCGGATAGACAGACGCCACGAAGTCGACGATCAAACTGGACTCTGGCAGGATAAAAGTCCCGGGCGGCGGCGCGGGTGGATCAGCGCCTTTGGGAGCATCGTACCAGAGAGCAGGGACCTATGACGGAGTAGTGGTAAGCACCAGATCGATAGGAGGCCATGCAGAGGGAACTCGCACTCGCCTTGGAAGCAGGATTGATCTTGGGCTGATACCATTCAGGCTTGTTCTTCAGATCGATCTCGACAATCTCAAAGTCGGCTCCGGCAGCCTTGAGAGCGACTCGAGCCCGGTGGGCGTAGGGGCAGCTGGGTAACGTTGCGTTTGTTAGATCCTTTGCCGCACACCATCTGATATGCGCAGCCGATATTACTCGAAGCTCACTTACATATCGGCGCTGTAGAGGATTGAGTGTTTGGACATGCTGGATAGAGTTGACGAGGAAGTAACGGCTCGTTTCAGGGCTTGCATATGGCAGAGATGCCAAGTTACCTCGCAAAGGGACGACGACGACCCGATATATACGTGTTCGATGCCATCCGGTGATCGGCGCATTGTCAATCAGAAGTGATTATGAATCTCCAGAAAGGTGAAACGTACTGTCTGAGATTCGTCATTCACTGAGCCATACATGTTACATGTACATGTCATTCATGTATGTTTGCTACTGGCTATGATATCAACCCTATCGTGGTGGTACTTCTGTCAGCTGGACAGCTAGCTGTATAGCTGGACCGACAGCTGCGATGGGAAAGAATGCGACCTAACCCTTAGCAAGGGGTGTGTTTCTGTCGAGGGAGGAGGCTGGACATCATTGGATCGACAGATGAGACATCTGACTACAAAGTCACTGCGTATATCGTACGTGCTACATCAAGGAAACTACATATCTGTTCTGTTCCGTTCTTGTTCGTGATTGCGTCTCTCTTCGAGCGTTCCGTCAGTATCTCTATCGTATTGCTTCGCTCTCCAGTCTTGCGATTAAAGCTCAGCCTTTACCGAAGCAGAGGCCTTGGCGGACTCGGAGGACAACTTGGCGCTGTAGGAGCTGGCGCTCTTGGAGGCGGACGAAGCACTGGCGGAGGCGACTGAAGATACCGAGGCGACAGAGAGCGAGGCTCGGTGGTATGCCGAGCTCAAACTCTTGCTGACGGAGCTAGCGGAAGCCTGGGCGGCCTTGGACGCAGAAACGGCAGAGACGGAGAGAGAACTGAGAAGCGGCGAGAAGAGATTAGATTGGACTCATGATGACCACCGATGGGCAATGACTCACGAAGAGAAGGCGTAAGCGCTCTTGCTCCCGACAGCGGCCAAGCTGGATGCGACCGAGGAGGCAGAAGAGGCGACAGACGAAGCACTAGACGAGGCGTAAGCAGCAGCACCTGCAAAACCAAAGACGAGTAAGCACGGCAAACCAGGCTTAACAGAAACGAAACAAGGACGTACTGGAAGCTGACTTGCTGGCGACGCTGGCAGCGGACGAAGCAGAAGGCGAGCCGTGCTTGGAGGCATAGCTGGCACTCTTGGATGCCTCAACGGACAACGAAGAGCTCAAAGAGCTAGCGGCGGATTGAGCGCTGGCGCTGACAGAGGAAGCCGAGGCACTAAAGTTTAAAACAAGAATGAGTCCCACGTGCAAGAGGTGAAAGGCATGGCATAACTTACACAGCAGATGCGGAAGCACCGCTGGCGGCACTGCTAGCGGAAGAAGCAAGAGAAGTTGCGGAAGCCCTGAAGAGGCATCAAGTCAGGGCGGCGATCAACGCCTGAAGGCTCACGAAACTCACGAAGCAGCAGAAAGAGCAGAGGCACCGGCACTGGAAGCACTAGCGTATCCTCGAGACAATTGCTCCTCGGCAGTGTACTTGGAATGACCCGTCAACATCTCCAAAACACCTGCCAACTTTTCTTCGGCGTAGTCCACGCTTCCACCGACGGCCTCTCGGATCTTGGACAGCAAGGATTCGACTCGGGAGCCGGCCTGAACATATCGGATTCGAACTTCGTGTACGAGGGAAGGTCGGGTAGAGTACTTGCTGTCATCAACGCCGTGGTCTCGGAGGTAGGCGCGGAGACGCGCATCAGGCCAGGCAAGGTAGGGTGCGTCGGCCTTTTGGTGGTTCTTTTCGCCAATCATCTTGAGCATTTCATCTCGGTTCGACTGATAGTCGCTCTTGACGTAACCGTGCTGAACAAGCCAGTCTCGGATTTCGGAATCGTGCCATCCGGAGAAGACGGTAGACTTGGCCTTGTTGTAGTTCTAAGAGGACATGGTTAAGATGACAACATCAAGTAAAGAACAAGAGATGGACTCACATCGGAGAGAAGAGCAGAGTACTTTTCACGGCTCAAGTCGGCGGCATCCGAAGCCAAAATACCCTCGGAAACCAACCACTCTCGCATGTTCTCCTTTGACCATCCGGAAAACACCGTGTCCTTCGTGTCCCAGTAGTTCTTCTTCATCAAGTCGATCAACCTGTCACGTTCGTGAGGCGGGTGAATCACACCGTGTGCGACCAACCACGACTTGAGGTAGTTGTCCGACCATGATGTGTAAACCGGGTCATTGACGGTGTGGTGCCAAACCTCGTTCATTCGACCCAACAAGTCGGTCCTCGAGTGGTGAGGCTTGGTCTCGACACCGTGTTCCTGCAACCACGATCGCATTCGGTTGTCGTCCCACGTCGAGTAGACGTAGTCCTTGGTAGCATCCATCGAAGCCTGGGCCTTGGCGCTGGCGTAACCTGCCAACGAGGAAACCGAGGAAGCCGCGGCATAACCAGCAGAGGTGACCGAGTCTCCGGCACCGTAGTATACAGACGAAGCGGCAGAGGAAACAGACGACGCAGCCTGGTCGGTAGGGTTGCCGTAGACGGCGGTGGAGACGGCCGAGGCCTTTTGCTTGGCGGCGATCCTCATTTCCTCGAGAGTGCTCGAGGGCGAGATGATGCCGTGCTCCAACAAGTATTCTCGCAACTGAGATTCCGTCCACCTGAATCCAAACCATTGTCAAATTAGGTTTGTAAAGGTATTGAGAACGAGTACCCACGCATCAATCGTCTTTTCAGTGATGGCTTCATAGTACGCCTGAGCAACACCGGCACCTCGAGCACCTCGCTGTGATAAGTTCTCGTGATCAGGTCGATTCCACATCAGTGAAACAGCCACGACTCACCTTGGCGACAGTGTCCAAGTTGTCCTGAACAAGCTGGAGCGCTTGCTGTTGCGTGGCACCAGTTGGGAGCTCGATGCTGTGAGCCTGCAGCCACTTTTTCGTGTCATCGAGCGACCAGGTGGAAGGGTCGGCTACGAAGGAAGACAAGATCAGAGCGAGGCGACGGAAATGAGAGACCACACGGCCGACTCACAAGCTTTAGGCTCGCTGCCAAAGATCTTTGCGTTGGTGCCGACCAAGCTTCCGGCGACGAGCACGGAGGTAGCGATATCGAGTCTGACCATGGTGATTGTGTTCGTGGGGGAATGAAGGAAGAATCGGTGATACGAAACTTTACTGATGAAAGGAGGCCCCTCGCCGTCTCCTTTAACTGTCTATTGTCCTCTGGTTATAAGGAAATGGTTTTCAGCGCACTGACGTCATTCCTCGAGTTCCTCTTCCTCGTCATCATGGTTCCACAGCGCTTAGCGTCTCGCGTGAGCCTGTGCGCTTCTTATTGATGCGCGCTTAGTGGGTGAGCTACCAGTAGAACGACGCCCAACATTCGCCTCTTGAATGATCTTTTCACCATTAACAACGTGATCTCACATCCGAATGGAACGCATGCATTGCCCAGAACAGGCTACAACTCGAAGATAAATATACCATGCGAAAACCACCCCAACTCGGAGCGCTATACCTTGCCTGCGATCGCCGCTGCAGCCGCCTTGCCCGCTTGCCTGCCCCTTCTTCCCCATCCACTAATATTCGCAAGATCCCCCTCTCTTTCAAACTCGTTCAACACAGCCAAACTCTTGAGATCCTCCAGTGGTTTCCCCGGGACCCAGCCTGGCACCTTTGCGTACCCACTCATGGCGGGGCTGATTCGGATCACGGTCGTATTGTTCGGTCCCGACGAGGTTCCATTAGCAGTGGAAGAAACACCCCCAGCTCCACCGGTACTCCTTCCATCGCCCGACCCATCGCCTCCTCCTCCTCCGACGCCTCCCAAACCAGGTGTCCCATTCTCGTATTCCCTCTGCCCACCTCCCGAAGCCGGAACGTTTCTTCCCCTCCGGGCATTCTTCCCCACTCGATCAGGCTGCGTAGGCGGCGGCAGCACTGACAGGGAATAAGGCAAGGGAGATATCACATTGTCGATGGATAGTGAGTTGGAGAGTGCGTGCGGGGTGAAGCTCTGTAAAAGGCCATCCGCTTCCTTGACGAGGGCTTCGATCCGGGCGGCCGCTGCTGCCGCGGCGGTCGAGGATTCGCCTAGTGCATCGGTAGAAGAAGCAGATGACTGCCCGACGGGTGGTTTTAAGGCGGTTTGACGTGAACCGCGTGAGCGTGACGACATGTCATTGAGCGTGTCTACAGACTCAGGTCGACGTTAGTGACCAACCCTCTGAACTCGAAAACGCAGACCACAAGCTCACCAGCAACGATATCATTCAATGTCTCTTTATCCTCTCGAGTCTTCCGCCGTCTCTCTTCCAAGCCATCCATCAGTCGCTGTCGGACCAAATCGCGACTCTTCCGGTACTCGTCTTCAATCTTTTGCCGTTCCACTTGATATAGCTTGCGTGCGGATTCGAGCCTGTCGAGGCGATGTCAGCTGATCGAACAGGACTTGTCGCTCTATAATACCACCACCTATGGGACTCACTTGTATTCGTATTGCGTGTCGATACTATCCAGCCATGCATCGCGTTCCAAGCTGACCATGTACACTGGCGCCTGCAACGAGATACTGGTCGACGGATCTCGAAGAAGGGCTTGATTCTTGGCCGCGAGCTCGGTCGTCAGATCGGTATATATTCTACCGGGAAAGACGGATTATCAATTTCCCCTCCCTTCCATCCATCCCTGCATCGGTGGACATCACAAATACCCACTGTTGAAAGCTCTGAATCTTCTCGGCATGCTGCTTTTCCACCTTTTCAATAATCTCTCGTCGTTTCTTGTCCCGTTTCGACTCGTTCGCCGTGTTATGGGCGTTCGCTGCGGCTCGATTCATCGTGTCCGGAATATGAACCGGTTGGTCGAGAGAGGTGTAAGTCGTATTTGGTCGAGGGGTTGAAGCGAATCGTGTCTTAGGGGATGATTGAAGTGAAGATTATGATGAAGCAGTGCCCACGTCCGGCTATGGTGACTCCTTCGCCTTCACCCTTTCCTTAGCTCGCCAACACACCCCTTCACAGATCTTGACGAGGTTGCCGACACTGAGTGATCCAAAGGAGCGGATCCAAATTCCTTTCATATTACCGACATGTGCACCAACTCGTTCGCCTCCCTTCCTCCCTTCGGATAGTCTTCCGATTCTATTCGAAAAAATCAACAAAGCCGCGGCCGCCGCGCCGAGGTGCTCCCGCCCGTGCTGTCTCTGATTGATCACCCCGAGTCAACCAAAGCTGGCAAGCTGCCACCAAGAAAGGGCTCAACATCTAGATCTCTTCAGCTTTTACAGACTCTCCTCAAATAACCACTATTATCACTACAAGATGGCATCCTCTTCCAGACCCCTGGATAACAGCAATCCAACCATTATTGCCCCGACCGCTCAGCCGGCTGCGAGCAACTTTGGTAAAGCGACTCAAAAGACCAAGCTTCAGCGGCTGTGGCAAGAGCAAGAAGAGGACCAGTCGGACGATTCCCAGGGTGTCGCCTTTGGCGGCGAGGCAGACGTAGAGGAAGAGGAAAGGGAGGATATTGACGAGCAAGAGGTGTTTGGTAAGTTGTGCACCCTGTGTTGCGACCTTGATATTCCTGGCTTTCGCTTAACGCATACCGCCTTTTCCCGGTTTCTAGATCTTCTGAGATCCATCACCGACCCGGAACATCCGCTCACACTGGAACAACTCGCCGTCGTCTCTGAGTCACAGATCAAAGTGTCCAACAAAAAGGGCCAAGAGCGAGTCCTGATTGAATTCACACCGACGATTCCGCATTGCAGTATGGCGACCTTGATCGGTGAGCATTACTGTATCCTGGACCCTTGTGGAAGACTTATCGGTTAAGTATGTGGCAGGCCTGACGCTTAGGGTGAGACTGCTTCGGGCTTTGCCACCGAGGTACAAGGTCGACATCCGTATCAAGGAAGGCGCGCATCAGAGCGAGAACGCAGGTGAGTCGCTGGTTGGCCTTGTTGGAGACCTCCTCGAATGTCAACCTAACCGTCGCTCTGACTCATAGTGAACAAGCAACTTAACGACAAGGAAAGAGTACATGCAGCTCTGGAAAACTCGCATCTGCTTGGCGTCGTGGAGGGTTGTTTAGCGACGGCGCATAAACGAGGTGGGACCGTCGGTGTTTAGCAGCGGACGACTGGTGCGAAGGAGGACTGAGGGACCAGGTTGTAGCAGCGGTGTAGGTCGACTTGTTGTAATCGTAGGTTCACGCATGTATCAATAGAAGTGCCAATCGTGGCGATGTCTACGTTTGCCAAAAGGTCATTTCGAAGGATAGGAGGGCGAAGTAGGCTGTGTCAATACAAATTCGCTTCGTCCGAAATCAACCACTCTGCGTGTACTGCCATCTGTCATCATTAATTGAATTGCAATACATCATGCGAGAATCAGGTACAAATACAACCGGCAAGAAATGTGCCAACTCTTGTCGTGACAGCCCATATACTAATCCCATTCCTTGATTTGCTTGCTATTGGGATTAACAAGCTTATGCACCGGTGGCCAATTCAAGCTTGATCTGAGCGATAGCCTTGGCCGGGTTCAAACCCTTGGGACATGTTCTGAGAAAGCAAGCACCACCATCAGCCTCGTCACCGCCGTTGTCTCCAAAGAGCTACTCACCGACTACAGTTGAAAATGGTGTGACATCGGTACAGCGATAGCGAGTTTTGCATCCTCTCCTTTCGCTCGGC
This sequence comes from Naganishia vishniacii ANT03-052, assembly GCA_015708705.1. NCBI lineage: Eukaryota > Fungi > Basidiomycota > Tremellomycetes > Filobasidiales > Filobasidiaceae > Naganishia > Naganishia vishniacii. Next base: position 960,967 of record MU158397.1, on the reverse strand, counting down.
GCCATACGAATCACGCGAATCCGCCATCCATCGGTAGGCAGCCATCAACGCGGCCGGACCGAGGTATTCGTCCTGGTTCCACCAATAGGACGGACACGATGTTGAGCAACAAGCGCAGAGGATACATTCGTACATTCCGTCGAGCTTCTTTCGCTCTTCTGGTGATTGAAGGTGTTCTTGTCCAACGGGGACGTTGTCGTTCTTCAAAAATGGCTCAATGGATTTGTATTGCTTGTAGAACTGGGTCAAGTCTGGCACGAGGTCCTTGACGATGTACACTGAAAAGGCAGAGAAGTTTAGCTAGAAACGGGGAGTCGTTGACACAGACAGACATACTGTGAGGCAGCGGGTAAATCTTCTTCGGCTTGTTCTCGTCCCTATCAATCCTGCTCAAACAAGCCAGGGTGTTGACGCCGTCAATGTTCATGGCGCATGATCCGCAGATACCCTCTCGGCACGATCGTCGAAAAGTCAATGTCGGGTCCAGGTCGTTTTTGATCTTGATCAGGGCATCCAAGACCATGGGACCACACTCGGCAAGGTTGACCTTGTACGTCTGTAGCTGAGGCTTTTCGTTGGGCTGATCGGGATTCTATGTGGCAAAGACAACGTCAGCCATTGTCAACCAAACATCAGGGCGGTAACGAGTGGCGTACCCATCGGTAGATCTTGAACTCCTTGAGCTTCTGCTTAGGAGGGACAGGTGCGGGCGCAGCGTGTTGCTGCGTGGCGGAGACGGAGAATGCTCGCTGTGCCAATTGTGATGTCGAGGCGACTTTGGTGCTGGTGGAAGCCAAGAGGCGTGAAGAGGCGGTTCGTGACGCAAACATGACTGGCTGAAGGTATGAGGGGTGAGTTGGGCTTGAGGGGGGGCAAGGTGCGTGGGATGGCAACAAGAACGGTCAACGTTGATAGATATCACTTGACGCAGTCCCTCGATCGTCGAGGATGGTTTGGGCTGAGCCTGGTTGGCAGAAGGAGATCGCGTCTGGCAACATTTGCCCTGTCCGACTATACCCGCGCGATCGGCCGGCATCGTTGGGCCAATAAGCTGACCATCATTTCTGTCGGTGCCCCCGGGATGAATGGTCACGGAGGTCTGGAATCCGGTCATTCGACGAGAGTTGGTTCAACGCAAGGAAATCGCGAACACGAGTCTTTTGCCTGCGTTTCAGTTCTGCACCACCCTATTGACCATCGTGAGAGCCAATCATCAAGCCAGACGACCCATCGTGAGAGCCGCCAGAGTCAGGGCCAGGTTGTTCCCTCGGTGTTCGTTCATGCTCTACTCGGCTTCATATCCCAACGATGGATCATAGTCATGGTCATCTTGGACACCACCTCCACGAGTACACTCATCGCCATCACCCGTATGTCCTCAATGACCATGAGGACGACCAGAGTCTGGAGGAATTCGTCAATTTGGACGGACATGATCCGCATTTCCCGTCGGTAGTGGACGACTCGGTCGGTCTGGACGATAGTATCGACAGGGTGAGTGCATGTCTTTGGGCGTTTCAAAAACGAGAGTTCTTACGGATTGTTATCACGACCCACTCAATCAGCCCGAAGATGCCGCCAATGCGCCAATCGAGCTATTGCTCAATGCCATTCGCAACTCTCCGTCACCACTGTCAGCCGAGAGCGAACACTACTCGCAATTAGATCACTCCGACTCTATCCACACGTCAGCTATACAGTCACCTCACCTTGACAGCCCCGATGCAGCGGAACACTACTCGTCCCATGGCGCAGATGCGGACCTGTTGCAAGACTCGGAAGAGGTGAATTCGCATCCGACTCGGGGACAGGACCGCACGAGTTACCACGCGGTGCCAGAGCAGTCGGATATGCAGGATCTTGCGGACAAGTACATGGATGGTCATGTCGGCAATGCGAGCCAAGAGGAAATAGGGGAATACGTGATCGAAGAATCATACCCGGACCCGGCAACGACACAGCAGTCTGGTCCCGCACGAGATAACGAACACGACTACCGTTCCGTACCACTCCGGCGAGGGGTTCACATTGGCCCTCACGACGACTACCTTGACACGAACGGACTCGATACGGCCGAGTCGACGGTGTCAGCACGTAGGGCCACGTATCCCGATGAATATGTCGAGGACACTCGTCGGAATGATCAACATGATGCCGGTTCCACGTACCTCGAGAGCACAGATGTGGAGAAGGAATATTCGGAGACGGCGACGGCGGATGGTATTGCAGCCGAGGGGGTTGCAGACGGGGTGGACGATGAGGAATCTGGACGGGTAGTGAATGACGAGAGTGGGGAAGTCACATCCGAGACTTTCGTCAGATCGCCAAGAGATCCGGGGTCCAGTATGCCGGCGACCACCGCGACCTCAAGCAGAGTTCGGTATCGCCCGCAGTCAGACGCAGGGAATCCCACCGAGCTGGAACGCGTTCTCAGAAAGTTTGCCATCCCCGAGCAGAGGGAAGAAGATCGAGCGACGGCAGGGTTACATGCCACGGCACCACAATTAATCGCCGGAAGCTGCGGTGCACCAGCCCGAAATTATGCTCCTGTTCGACACTCGTCGTATCCTCTCTTGCCGCAAGTCGTCCCCCAAAAGCGCAAGTCCAGACAAACGGTTTCACCGGAGATGGATTGCGCATCCCCACTGTTGGAGAATAATATTCCATCCCTTGCACCCGCAAGCTCATCCAGCCTGCCGTCGAATATGCCTACCTCGCATGGTCAGCGCCGTGCGGTCACGCCACCCTTTCTGGAAGAGATGCGGAGAACGAAAATCTCGAGAATGTTCGCTGCCACGACCGGTCCCGGAGGTTCCAGAATTCCCGAGCAGCAAATGTCGTTCTCGACTATCACGCTTCTTCATGGACATATCGTCCAGAAAAGCTATTTAAAGGAGAAGAGGTGAGTGAAGACTTGATCTTCCCTTCCATGGTGGGCTAACTGTTTTCATCAAGATTCCTGTGCCCTCCACCTGTTGTGCGAATGGCTGGGAGCGTATCAGACACCGTGGAGACGATATCGTTGCAGATTCTGAATCAAGACGTCGGACCTGACATTCCCATTATTTCTAATAATCAAGGTGTCAAGTTCAATGTTCCAGGAAGAGAGGAAGGCGCTCGCGAATATCTCCGAGACGGCTTGTACTTTTCCGGCCTGTACGCATCCAGAACGGGCAAGGCAAAGTCATTAAAGCTTCGACTGAACGTCTTTCAGCCTGGAGGAACGGACCCGCGATCGCTTGATGATGACATCAATTTGGAATCTGCCATGTCGGACGATGAGCCTGTTTTCCAAGATGACGGACGCGTCGAGGCCATCCAGCAAGCCGGGAACCGAGATACCGAAGCCACGCGCCGACAGAGGAATATGACCAGTTTCTTAGCAAATGCTGGTCGCGACAGCTCGATGGATCCTGAAGAGCGGGAAGCTGCAATAGACGCCATCATCGAAAACGATCCAATGTTCAATATGTCAACGTATACGGGAGGTATTCCCGCAGACTCCCGGTATCCCGCTGGGCAAGCCTTTCAGCACGGTCAGAACAGTCAAGACCTTGAGAATTCCAATAGTCTGCCACACGACGAGATGAGTCTATTGGATGTCGCTGCGATGGGTGATGGGAACTCTCCCGACAACGGACGCAACGGGAAGCTCAGTCTGCAGAATGGCAAAGCGACAAAAAACACAAAACGTGCTCACTCAACATATCTGGACTCGCCTGTGGACGGCTCAGGAGCGAACGGAGAAGAAGAATCTGTAGGGCAGTCGAGTCGGGTGATTGAAGAAATGGAAGGCATCAGCGAACAATCTCAACTTCGGCCTTGGGCCACCTTTGACGGACTGCCCATGCAAATCGTGTCTAAACCCACGCAAAGCAAACGCCCCAACTTTGCGTTCAAGCGCACCAATGCGTCGTACTTGTACGTCGGTGACCCGATCTCCTTGTGGTCACGCATCAACTCTCAGTCGGTCAGAACAAAGTACCTCTATGTCGAACATGGCAAGTTGGTTGGCATGCCGTCTGATTGGTCGGCATTCGTCATCGACGTCGTCAAAAGGGGCGAACCTCCAGGCGGTCTTCCCGAAAAGAATCGGCCTGACCCAGGGATCATTACCTTCAACAGCACCGTTATTCTCCGGGATATTCATTCCGATTATCGGACGGAACCACTACTACTCATCAAAGTCATGTCTGGCAAGCCGGTTATCAATGAATTTGGTCCCGTCTCGGAACTCAACAAGGTTGCTTTTGCTAAAGTCGTCGCCGGGCAAGGCAAATGGTATTTGCGAGCGCCGGGACACGATCGCGACAAGCTGGAGGATGACAATGGAAAGCCGTTACCCCGTGTTAGGAAGCGAATCAGAGGGAAAAAGGACACGGTAAACTCGGTCGTCAAGAAACGAGTGGCGCCGGCATTGGACACCGAGGACAATTACCACGGCGATCCATCTGCAGTCAGATTTGAGCCGTCCAAACTATCGATCGAGGTCGCGGATGGCGAATCGATCGAAGGCGAGTATTTTGACGACTTTATCACTTGGACCATTAGTGGCGTGACCGAACACACCTATACGTTTTTTGAAGGGCGGCACGAAGTCGGCGACTACTCTACCGTATTTCGGCGGCCTCTGACGCCGATGCCTATCCTTCTGGATATTCCAGAATACCGGGCGATGGAAAACACAATCACCATGACCGTCACCAATTTCTATTATGATGACGACAATCCGGTCTACCGGGGCAAACCATTGCTCTTGTACCTTGGAGCGATAGGACCGCTCAAGTTTCGAAGTTATCGCAGTACCGCACCTTCGGTCTCCTCCAACGGCGCCCATGATGCTGGAGCATCGTATCTCAATTCCTTTCCCGCGATTCCAATTGATGGGGGTGAAGAAGTACCTCCTGAAGCACGTCCCTACAGTTCTGTACCCAGCACGGTCCCGCATACCATCATTGTCATTCACCTGCCAGTACCGAAAGAGATGTGGGACGCGACGCGAATCGAACGGGAACGACAGATCGAACTGGAGGAAATGCAGCTTGCGCATGATGTAAAACATCGACAGGAAGATATAGTTGACGACACGTTTGCGGAACCTGCATGGCCTCCACTAGAAGAGGAGGATCGCAAGACTCGACATCGGCATTCCGAAGCGGATGTCGGCAACGTCGAAGATGGAGAGATGGCCATCGACTTGCCATACGAGCAAGGCAAGATTCAGCCGCTGGGCCGAGATTTCATGCGGGGAGCTAAATCCGCGCCGAACGGGCATAGGCAACCCAACCATCACGACACCGCAGAGCATGGCTTATCCCGTATGGAGGTAGCACACGACAATCAACATCGGCTTCACGAGAACGGCGACGATCCGATGGCGGATTTACGAGTGGAAGATTTCCCGCCTTTTGGGCCCGAAGAGATGGGCCTGGAGGATTCGACGTCTGCGGTTATGGACGCCATGATGCATAGTCATGGCGCCTCGGAACAAGTGGACTCGCTTTTGGAGCATCAGCTGCACGAGTTTGACCACAATGTATCGGACGACATGCATCAGTTGTTTACGGCTGCTGCTTTGCAAGCCGCGACGCAATCCGGTCAGGATCTGTTGGACTCGACTGGTATACTGAATGGCCATACGTCTGTCGAGATGGCGGAACATTTACAGCATGAACATTCGCACGGCCACGATTTGCACCAGGAAGACGACGGAACGGCGCAGTACGACTTTTATACTCACGAAGAGCACGAACCTGATGCCGACATGTTGCATGAAGAGCGTTCGGATAATACCGATGTGCAGCGACACGCGGATCGGTATTCTAAACGACACGACTCGCTTTCGACAATGACCGAAGCGGATCCCATCCTTCAATCGGTTGATGCTCGGATGGAGACGGAGATTCCGGTGGAAGATTCAAGTCCCGCCGCTGAAACCCCATCGTACGTCCGCCGCAAACCGAATGGCAAGACCAATGTGCCGCCTGCGATTGCACCATCCAAGAGCAGGAAAACGAAACCGGTGGCTGCTGTTCACAAGGTGGAAACCGCCGCCGCTGTTGCTCCCCCGGCAGCACGGGCCACATCCCGGGTCAAACAGCCTCGAAAACCACGTACGCCCCAGATCAAGCCGACGTTGACGTCGACGGCGTTACATGCGCTCGTTGCGCCCGAAGTCCGAATCACGAGGAAACCGTTCACTGCGTGTCCCCTGTACGCGCAGGGCCATGTGAATCGCGCTGCTCAACTGGGCGGTTCGAGTTTGCCTTTGTTATTTCTGAGGCAGAGTGATGGGACGGGCTATCATACGGGGAAGAATGTGGTGATACAGAAGCTTTATGCGGGCAGTGATAGCGAGACGTGGAGTGAGTGATTTCTGGATCTGGTTTGGGGGACAAGGAAGGGGAGCTGATTTTTTATGGGTATCGGTCTGCAGACATTAGCATTGTCTAAGCGGGGACGTCATAGAGGGTCTAGAGCACGCAGTAGATGAAGTTGTATCAAAAGAGACAGACAGGTTGTATAAGGCATAGCTAGAGAGAATTCCAGTATAAGGCATAGCTAGAGAGAATTCCAGCACGAACTGCAAGCACAAAGAGAGAACACAAAGAGCTGGGAAACGGATAGGTGCCCCCGACCGCGGTGTTCGATTGACTGGGCGTTCTATCAACGTGAAGACGACTTAGCTGTAGTGACAAACTAGTCACACTCTGTTATTCCCTGTCATCCGACATACCCTGTGCACAGCAAGAAGGCAAGAGGGAACCCGGGGGGCAAGTCCATCTGCCATTAACATCCGACAAAAGGCAGCAGAGGAACGACGTCTCGACAGGTGTGCCTCGGCGAAAAGGATATCCACGCCTAATACGAATTGCCGGGATAGCGTGCAGCCATGTCGCAGCCACCACCGCCCACCAACAAGGCAGCGGAAGCGGGGATGGAGAAGCTGTTTGGTCGTTTGCCCGGGTTGATCGACCAGGCGAGAAAGGGAACCATGCAGTCCCAGGCGACTCAACAGGTCCGTGATAATGCCCAGGGGTTTGGTTCAACACGTTTTCTTTTTCGGTTGGTTCTGACCTCTGCGTTGCCAGCAGCTTCGTCAATTGCTCAGGGATAGACGGCCGGCGATCGAAGCTTGGTACAAGGCGAACAATCTTCCCAGTCCGTTTCCGACGCTCCCGCCCTCCATCAATCCTGCGTTGCCCAGCGGTGGGAACTCACCTGCCTCTAGTCCTGGATCGAATCCTGTTCCAGCGATGGCTCAGACAAATACGGTCACAGCACCGCCGGCTTCGAGACCGCCTCCCCCGCGTCCCGCTGCAGGTGGACAACCGCGTCCTTCCGTTGTGCCGGGGCAGACCGTTCCGTCGCAAACCCGTCCGACTCTGCAACCAACGGCACCACCACTCGCCAGACCGCCCAGTAGTACTGCATCGCCCGGGGCAAACGCTGGTGCCCGACCACCTCCCCCTGGAGCAGCTGTGACGTCCATGGCACGGCCACCTGGTGCTGTTCGGCCTCCAGCTGTGCGACCCGCTGGGGCAAGTACACAAGCTGCGTCAGCGACGAATACCCCTAGCCCTGGAATCATCGGCGGCGCAATGGTCTCATCCCGCGCGGGAACACCTTCATCAACCGCTGGCTCATCCGGCGGCAGTGTTCCCAAAGTTACAAGCTGGACCGATGTATTCAACATGACGGCTGAACAACGTCGGTCCTGGTTCGATGCGGTTCCAGGGAGTGAAGCGACGTATAACAAGATCTTGGAAGACGCGCGGAAGAAGCATATGGCGATGCGGCAGGGTGATGGGACGGGCAGTGGAGGAGGGTCTTCGAGGCAGGGTAGTCCGGCGCCGGTGGGTCCCGGGTCGAGGGGGAATAGTCCGGCTCCGACGGGGGGTCCCGCGTCACCTGCGCCTGTGAATGCGTCCGGGGGTGGGAATCAAGTGCGACCGATGAATAATGGTCAACCTGTCCGACCCGCAATGGTAGGGGGCAATGCTTCGCAAGCGTCAACGATAGCTGCCAACGTCGCTTCGGCGACTCGCGCGATCCGGCCAGTGAATCAAAATATGCCCTTGCCGAATCTAGCGATCCCACCGGGAGCTCGACGAGGATCGGCGACAGGGGGTCCGGACACGGCGAACCCGAATAACAGCACGAATACGACTTCCATGCCAGAGAACCGCCCGCCCGCTGGGATCCACAGTTTGTCACAGGACAAGATACGGTTCTACATGAGCCTGAGCGATGCACAGGGGCAAGTGCTGCCTCATGATCAGAAACAGCTTTGGCTCTGGTTGAAGAAACTGATTCAGGAGACAAAGCAGCAGTCGGCGAACAAGCAGGCACAGCAACAGCGTATAGGTGGACCTGGTATCAGGCCAGGAGGACTCGGTCAGATGCCCGGAGGGCAAGGTTACGGCGGGGGATTCCGAATGCCTTCGGCGCCGGGTGGAGTTTCGATGACCAACTTGAACGAGGAAATATCCAAACTATACACGGACGGCAAGGCTCCGACTATGCAGCAACTCCGTGAGCTATGCATACGCGGCGGGATGACTTGGTCGGTGCAGCTGGAGAATATGGTTGCCCCGTATTCGAGTGATCGAGCCAAGCAGTCGGCCAGTGGCGTAAAGGTCGACCTTATCGAGATTCCACAGACGCCTGCTAGAGGGTTGCCAGCGGTGCCCAGGACGCTGAAGGAGCATTTGCATGAGAATGTAAGAAAATTGGTAGAGCACGAGGTTGGAAGTCGAGTAGACGATGATCTGGTGACGGTAAGTGGTCCTCTCCATGATCTGCCCTCCTCATGCTCATCGACGTCCGCAACAGGTGTTCCAAGACCTCACGGGGGATCTGTTCCAGGAAGTGCTATCTGGTGGAATCGCTCTGGCTAGGTGTCGCGGCAAGGATGAGCAAATGCTGGAGGTCAGGGACGTCGCAGAAGTAGCCCGTAAGTGCGGGAAATAATAACTTGCCTCTTGTCGCTTAACGTCTTTGCCGATTGCCCTTGCGCCCGTCCAGGCCAAGCTATTGGCGTCACCATTCCGGGATACGGCCTTGAGCAGGCAACGATAGGGAAGCGAAAGGCCTTGCCAGCGAGGATGAGCGAGCGGCATCTGAAAAAACTAAGAGCAGTACAGCACGCAAAAGATCGGGATTCGGGACGTATCTAGTGCGGAGGGAGGGCAGTGGAGGGTAGGCGGTGCAACGGTATCCATGGGCAGTACGAGTCCGTGTGTTAATCAGCTCAAAGCAGTCGCATTGTAGTTACACCGGAGAACCTGACCGTCTCTATGTCGGATAGCTATACTTCCGTGAGTCATGGTGACACGGTCGAATGGTTGTTGAGATGTCCCATGTATACACCATATCGGTATTCGTGTACATCACGATACCAGTATCGAAGCTGGTATATCATCGTACGGGCTATTTCACAGAGAAGTTTCCGAGCGGGTGCTGCTGAATGGCCGTAACTGCGCACTGTAAAAGCAACACGGTAATAACATGAATAATGGTTTCGTAGCGATTCTCTGAGTCGCTGTAACTACAACTGCATGCTGTCTATCTTGTATAAGTCGGAAGCTCTATAAGTGCGAAGGTGCCAAACTCTTCGGCCGCATCTGGAAGGCGCATTTGATTCTTCGCCCTTCGCAGCCATACAAAGTCGTGGCGTAATCGGAAAAAGTTGTCGTTAAGTTCATGAATGATCCAGGAGTAGTTCGGCCGTCTATATGTCGTCAGGCAGAAGGTTGAAACACGACTAAGAAGGATTGAGTGAGGAGAGTGCGAACAACACAATCGAGATAGCGTAGTCAATCCCAGGAGGCTCGATTAGAGGTCGTGGGTCGCGCAATAAGGACTCTTCATCCTAACCGCCTGACCGTATCGGAAGAGGAAGAAAGGAATCGGAACCAGGAAACAGCAGAGAATGGCAAGGAGGCCAAGTGACCACTGGTTACCGAGTCCAAAGAACATCTGTCGTGCGACTTTAGAAGGGACGATATTAAACACTTAGTTCAGTCCGCGCGGATCGGGACGGCTGCTTACATAGGGGGAATATGGCTCCTACGATGTTTCGCACACATACGACGCCTGCCAGGGAGCTAGCCTGTATGTTGCGCCGATTGTCAGTGACGACACTTTGGAGTCAATGTGACCAGTACGTACGGCGAATGTGCCATACGAGTTCATAACATAGGAGAATACCGCCATGAGGATCGCAAAGCTAGATGACAGGGGTCAGTGTTCTGATCGACGATATTGGCTCCAGGAAAACTCACTATCCGAAACCGAAGCTGGCAAACCCAGTCTATGGATGATTTCATCTGTGTTAGAATATGCTTAGATTTTCCCATCGCCGATACTAACCAGAGGCGCGATCCAGTGAAATTGAGGACCGGAGAATCCAGAGGCGATAGCCAGTCCGATGGGCATGAAGGGTGTCGCCCACAATGCCCACCACCAAAGCGCTTCAGGAACAGGCCTGCCGGCCTTTGCGCAACGTTTCTTGTATTCTCTTTGCTGAAGAGGCTGGAAGCACAAGGCACTGAACATGGCATCGGTGCGTCAGCGAAGCAGGCATGGCAAAGCTTTGATTGACCTACATAAGAGCGCCGACGACATAAGAACCAAGAGCCGCGTTGATAGCACCCGATCTGAACGAAAAGCAAACAAGAGATCAGTGACAGGCTTCTCGCAGGTGAGATCCAGCTCGACATACCGGTGCCATTGATGACCCTCGTTCCCTTGGCCGAAAATGAGGGGGAAACTCGTGTTGGAAAGAAAGATCATTCCGAGGGCAAACCTATCAGTCGCAGAGGTCAGCTTAACGTCTCTCCTCAGCGATAACAACGATACGACATACGCATTGATCGCTGCAGCAAGATAGGTGATGGGCTCGGTGAAAAGGAAGACATAGGGCCGGGTCATGGAGACCTTGAACATCTCTCGGGGCTTCTTCTGATTGCGTTCCTCTTCGGCATAGACATTCTCCAGGCCGTTACCAAGTCCACGCAACTTCTTGGCTTTGTTGGTCATGATGATACCTATAGCACATGCATAAGTTGTTTGATGCTAGAACGAGCGTCACTGATGAGCCGAGACTTACCCTGGCGAGTTTCGGGAATGCCAAAGAAAATAATGACATAGTGGACGGCAAGGAGTATCAACTTTGAACAATACTACGGCATTAGTACACCCCACTTGACTGCGCAGAAACCGATGGACTCACGTAGAACCAGAAGAGCCATCGCCAGCCAGCGGCTTCAGCCAGGAAACCACCAATGACGTTACCCAGCGGCGGACCCGCAACACTGGCAAAGGCGAACATGGCGGTGGCGTAGCCGTTTTCCTGAACGTCGAACAAGTCGTTCACGACGCCTCCCGTGTTGGCCAACGGGACACTGCCCGCAATGCCCCCAAGCAGTCGGACTTTAGATATCGATACAAAGGTCAGGGGAAGTGATTGTCCGAGAAATGTAAGTCCCGACTTACAGATCAAGACACAGGCAAAGTTTGGTGCAATTGCGACTGGGATCTGGAAGATGGTGAAGAAGAACCTGGGAGGAATGAAGGGAGTCAGCGACAATAGGGTCGCAATGTTGAACAGTCAACGTACCAGGTGATAAGGTAGATGGGCCTTCGACCATAGGTCTCCGAGAGCGGTGCAGCGACCATGGGACCTGGAGGAACGCGTGATGCCGTTGGTCAACAGTTACAAATGGTTCGATGCGGTAGAGACTTACCGAACGCAAAGCCGAGCTAAAGAGCATAACAGAAAAGGGTTAGTATCCTGTTGCGTTTTTAACGCCTAGATGGACTCACGATGTACAAGCTCAACCCAAGCGTTCCTACTTCCTCTGACAAGCCGAATTCAGCATTCAAGGCGTCCGTTCCGGTGCTGTAGCCCGACGCGATAGAGCACACCTGCATCATGAAGATGAGTGAAAGTATCGTGAAGCATTTGTATAGGCGACTTACAATGATGGTCAACCAGCTTGCGATGCCCGCGACGAAGTATCGCTTCCACTTGGGCCAGTTACGAGGGTTGTCTGGATCATTGACGTTACTTCTGATGTAGACATTACCATCTTCTGCCACTTCCACAAGTGCGACACCTGCAGCCCTCAACGCTTCAGCTACAGTGGGCTGGGCGAGCTCGAGATGTCGATTCCTGGCCTTGAGGATATCGTTGTCGCGCTGACTCTTTTCGTGCGCCGGTCTGTTGGCTTCCAGGTCTAGCGGACCGGGGTCTTGCGGGACGCCGTCGTGGTCCTTGGCCTCTTTCAGAGTTCCGCCGTTTGTACCGAAGCGCGATTCAGTATCCAAGTCGACGGCGGTGAGTGTCGGGGAAGGTGGATCCGAGGATGTTTGAGTCCATTCAGTAGGGAACATCTTGAAGCTCAGATGAGGAGATGAAGGAAGACGTATTCGCCACCGAAAACTCAGAGACGTATGGGTTTGTATATGTGCAGGCAAAGGCAGACGCAACAAACGAGGACTCGACAGTCTCGATCTATATAGTGACTCGTCCAGCGCAGTCGTTGTGGGAACGAGGCCTCGTTTCATGTTTCCATCACGGAATTCGTTTTGGCTGACCGACTTGGCCTCCCTGCGACCAAGACCTCCCTGCGACCAAGACCAAGACGCTGCTAATTTAGCAAACACACTAATCACTCGTCTTTCGCAATCACCGCGGACGGACATCCTGCAATCGATGTGTCCGAGGCACGAACGGGCGAGTCATATCGGTGACAGTCGGTAGCTCGAGACCAGCGACGGGCCGCACGAGAAAGAAGTCAGGGGTAGTCTTCACTTTGCGGTGGTGTCTTGGCAAGAGATAAGAAAGCTTGGACTTGTTCTATGCTTCGCACTATAATAGCAGGCACGTGGGTGCTTTTGCTTCCGAACCGCCGGCGAAGGATTCGATTGCCGATCGGAGAAGCACAGTCTTGGTGACATCATTCACGAAATCGTTCGTCGGAGAGCGGTGGACAGATGAAGCCCATCAGGATGCATGATCAATAAGTAGCTGGCCAAAGGGGAACAATCATCTTGGATATACCTCCCCAACGCGAGGATGCCATTGTAGCTTCGGTGTGAGCCCCGACCGCTGCGCTGACGCACTGGCTCAGTAAAGACGTAGTCACCGAGTCAAGCGCTAGCTTTCCCATTCTCAGTCGATCGCTCAACTATAACTATCTTATCGCTACCAATTCAGACGCTAATAAAGCTGCCAATAAGCCATAACTCGTCAGCCAACAGGACGAGTCATTCCGTAAAAGTTACCATCGCCAAGTGAAAGTGAAAGGAGTGACTAACTACTTTAGCGCTGTGAATCTGAGAGACTCGCACAGTTAGTATCCTGTCCCAGTCCTGTCCTCCTTCATTCGGTCGGTAATTATGTGCAGACCTCCACGACAGACGTACTTGAAGGAAACTTTTACAACTCCCTCCACTAGCTCCTCCACCCATATCTACTAACGTACCTTCTTGGCCGCCATCGACCCGCGACCGAGTACAATGTAGTGATGGGCAACACGTCAAGCACGATGTCTCAACGAGCTGCGAAACCACTCACGCAGCCAGCTGTGCAGTCCCTGACGTCCCTAATTTGCTGTACTGTAGCCTGACAGTAAGCCCTCGGTAGTATCGGATAACACGTGTGTGGAATCGATAGCAGCTCTCAGCGGTATCTAGTGTGACTGCTCGGGTTACCTGGAACATGGAAGAAGATAAACGAACCAGGAATCAACAGAAACCTGTCTTCCATGATCGACCTGTGTTCTCCAGGGTGCATATTCTCCGTACACTGTTACCCCCGCCACCTCCGGCATGTCGTGTTCCAGGAGTGACTAGCATCATATCGACCAAGGACGATGGCTCGACCGGTAATTGTTCGAGTCGTCCTTCTCTGTCCAGTGGCGAAGTTGAACAGCAGTCAGCGGAGTGATGAACTAGTCTGCCGAAACGCCTTAAGGAGTGCTATTGCCTTATGCAGGGTACCAAGAAGCGCCGGCGCTGACAGCACTAATTTCTTAGTTTAAATATGCCGAGACCGGCTTCAGCTTGCAAGTGGTTTGCTTTACCCTCAGACGCGCCGTAACGTTGCAGCTGGTTATCTGCTTTATCGCTTGCTAGCACCCCGCTGCCCATACGAGCTGGCGAGAGCGAGCGCGACTTCGCTGACGGCAGTATGTCCTGCGACAGAGTAGAGTGCAACGCCATGTAGCAGCGGGGGGAAGGAAAGTTCGAGGCGGTCGCTGTGGCAACTTTCGGGCGAGGGGACCGGCAAGAATGTCATGCAGTGAGGTCCATTTCGATACACGCAATGGCTATCACCCGTCATCCACACTAGCGGTACAACTCCGTCAAGCTAGTCACAAGCTCGCGTACGGAAGCAACGCTATCTGACAGCCAAGTAGTTGGCCAAGTCGATCATTACCACAGTTTTCGCGCAACGTTTCTGCCGCTAATTCCCTGAGCGTCTTCGGGAGACGGTGCCTTTCTCTTCTTTGTCGGGCCGGCGGCGTTACCGTTCTCAACCGGTTTACCATTCAACTCTTCCGGAGCTAAAGCCCTTGGACGTAGCTCGGCCATGACCTTGGGAAGCAATGCGGGCGGTGTTGGCCGAGGATCTTCGGTGAAGAATGGATGATGGAGTGCCTTTGAAGCATAGACAAGAGCGAACCGTCAGTCTGATACGTTTCGGATCGTCGTTGCGGCTTACATCTTTGGCTGTAATTCGCTTGGTAGGGTCGTACCGCAACGTCTTGAGCATCAAAT
>MU158397.1:250956-345896 GCA_015708705.1 Naganishia vishniacii ANT03-052 | reverse complement strand
GGTAGGCGCGGGACGGACTAGTGAACGAGCCCGACATTGCTGCTGACCGCGGCCGGGTGAAGGTCAAAGTTTGGGTCTGCAACGAGGGCGATTAGCACCACGACGACGACGACGACGACGGACGGATGTCGAGCGCACGACGCCCGTCTGCGGGATACTGACAGTGGTAAACGACATGATATTTTTCCTCGGCGACCTTTTCCGCTTTTCTGCTGATCGGCATGGCTGCGCGCACCGACGCGATAGCCCGTCGAACGATCTACGAGCCGTGTGTCGAGGGTGGATCTCGGGTGGATCTCGGGTGTACGTGCGTGGTGACGACGACGATGGACGGCATCCACCACCCGATTTTTCTGCACCTGTAATGGGGGTCAACCCGTCGTCAGCAATGGCGAGGCGTCGTGCGGGCCGGGATCTAGACGCAGAGTAGGGAGGAGGCAGGCCTATACGTCGGTGCGACGTGTGATCGCTCCCACCGGTGATCGCTCCCTGTTATTATTATATCATGACCCCCCCTCGGGCGGCGATCGGGATCCTGCGAATCGTCGCTGTCTGTCCCGATCGGCAGGCAGCAGTGAGCCGCCGGGTGCGTGACCACGCCTTCCTTCACGGGCACGGCACAGCACACGAACGGTCTCCCCTCCGCATCGTCCCCGGCTCATGTTCGCCAGTCCGGGGAACTGGCCGGGCCCGCCTTGTCACTGCCCATAGGCCTCCCCCAAAGGGACGAGGGGGCCACGGTAAGCGGACATCACGCCGCGCGCAAGTCCGCTGCCCGACCCAGGGGAGGGGCGTCCTGTCTCTGGCAGAAGCGATCGGGGCATGATGGAATGAAGGGATGAAACACGCGGGAATCCCCTGACAATCCGCCTAGGACGGGCAACGTGGCAGCTTCAGAGACCATGCGCACTCCCCCGCTCGGTACTACCCAACGCATCTGGCAAGTCCCCTCCCTCCCCTCCCCGCCCCGCCTCGCCCCGCCCCGCCGACTAACCCCCCACCCACCACGCACAGGGTCACAGCCACCCTCTCCCTCATCTCCTTCCTCGTCTACTCCCCGCAGGTATTCATCGTCTGGCCATGGTACGGCCACCGACTTTCCTGGGAGATGGTCAGCGCCGTCCTGCCGCTCAAGTGAGCCGCCGCCGCCGCCGCTCGAGGAAAGGACACCCGGAGCGGAGCGGAGCGCTGATGCCTCGTCCCGGGATTCAGTGTGTGCGGGATCATGATTTTCTGGAATTATTATCTCTGCGTCTTGACGGATGCGGGCACGGTCCCCTCCGGCTGGGTCCGTACACTGCCCACGCATCGGACCCACTGCTTCCACTGACACACGCGGCGTTTCTTCCTCCCTCCCTCCCTCCCCCTGGACAGCGCCCCGACCCGGCAGCGCAACATGCATTCGAGGTCAAGAAACTCACTCACGGCCCGCGGTATTGCAAGACCTGCCACGAGTACAAACCCCCGCGGACGCATCATTGTCGACAGTGTAAGAAATGCGTGGTGAGTGCAGGTCAAGGGGGGAGCAGAGTGGGCAGAGGAGAGACGTTGACGATACATTTGGCATGGTCCGCGCCGGTAGTTGAAGATGGACCACCATTGTCCATGGATAGCCAACTGTAAGCCTCTCTCCCTCCCCTCCCCTCCCCTCCCCTCCCCATCGATTCCCGCTCAAGCTGCTGGTCCCGTCCCGTCCGCAATAAGGCGTCGGATTCCACAACCAGGGACATTTCCTGCGGTTCCTCGTCTGGGTGGATCTGGGCATGGCGTCTCACTTGATTCTGGTCTCGCTCCGAATCCGAGCGTTTACCTCGTGGACGGCGGTGAGCTGCCCTGCCTATTCATCCAGGCTCATCGGGCCCCTTTCACGCCACACTGACCCCCTTTTCCCCTTGCCCCTTGCCCCGCCGTCTCGCCCCGCCCCGCCGCGCCCCGCCCCGGACAGCCCGAACCAACGACCGCCGACGTCCTCTGGATAGTCCTCAACCTCGCCACCGGCGTCCCCGTCGCCCTCTGTATCGGCATCTTCTCCCTCTACCACGCGTACTGCGCCGCCGGGAACTCGACGACGATCGAGGGGTGGGAAAAGGATCGCGTGGCGACGCTGGTCCGGAGGGGGAAGATCAAGAACGTGAGTCCCGGGGCCGCGCCGGGCGCGAGTAGTTGCGGCGTGTTGATTGCTGATTCGAGGGGCGATGTCGATAGATAAAGTACCCCTATGTTGGTTGCCTCCCTGCCTGAACGAGCACCAAAAAATCCAGACTAAGCCAAGCTACCTCGTTCCACAGAACCTAGGCATCTACCGCAACCTCCAAGCCGTCCTCGGCCGGAACCCCTTGCTCTGGCTCTGGCCCCAACAGGTCCAAGCCTCCGACGGTCTCGCATTCCCCGTATCGGATACCGTCAATGGTGAGTTGTACAGCGCCGGCGAGTGGGCACACGCGAATCAGGTGTCGGCGGCGATTGGTGGCGGGGAGGCCGTCGTGCATCATCGGTTCGAGGGAGCTGGTTCCAGGTCGGGTCGGGGGATCGTATACCACGATCGGCGGGTTTCTGCTGCGGATATGGTGTGATCCGCCGCGGTGAACAGAGACAGGTGAGTCTGCGAGTCGGGCAGTAGAATCGTCACAACTCGTGTTTACGTGGAATCATCGGTTGACAGCACAAACGCCCGTGCTCATCCCGTGTCTTTTGCCTCCCGTCAGGTATCCTCGAGCAATACCTGTGGCCGCCTCGGGATCCAGATCGAGATCGTCCGATGAGACCACTACCGGATCCGCTAGATAATCCCTTTACCTACGGGGAATCCTTTAATCCCGCTCTGCGACCCTCGAACGCTGTGCTCCGGTCACGCGGGCATCACGCGTCCACAGTGGGAGACCCGACGATCCCGCTGCAGGACCCGGTACCTGCTGTTGGAGACGCGTATTCGTCGGGCGAGGAACGAGATGACAGCAGGACCAGCTCGCCAGAACGGTACCTGTCCGACATGGATGATAGCACGGAAGATCCCGGGGGGGAAGATTATTCGCGACAAGTCAGAGTGCGCAGGGGTAGTGAAGGGTATGAAGTCAGAGCGGTGGCCGGATGGAACTGGGCAGACCAGCTGCACGAGCCCTATGCGGTGCATCGTGACATTCCCGACTCTGGTTCACCAGATAGACACGAATCCACGTCATAGCGATAATGCTCGGAATGGCGTTCGTGGAGCATGTACCTAGAGCATTGTTATCAGAGGATACAGGAAAATGCTACAGGTGTCCTAGACGGAGATACAAAGACTACGACCGGACACAACCATTGCCCGATCGTGCGCTACAAACGGCATTCCAAATACATACCATGTTCCCGTAAGACCTTTCGTTTCTTGGACGCAGCCTCGAACGTTTTCACTTCCGGCATCTCGACGTCTTGACCAAGCGACCCGGTCGAGTCCCGCTTCTTGCCTGAAGACACACTATGGCCTCCGTCTGATCGAGAGGGAGAAGACTCTCGCGAACAGCTCTGACTACCTCCATCGACGCTGCGATTATCCGCGGAACTGCAATCACTGCTGATATCGGTCACAAGACTGGGGATCCGCGAAGCCATCCGCATGGAAGCCGAGTGGCAGAACAGCCGTCCATTGCTCTGCTGCCCGGGGGAAATGAACGTGAAAGAGCCAGTCATGGCCGAGAAAGCAGAGTTGACATCGGCGCCCAAAAGAGGCATTGGCACGGAGAGCATATTTTCTGGCGAGGCGCTGAAGCTGCCAAGGCCCAAAGGCGCATCGTCCATGGTTTCGTCGACGGCAGGTGCGCTTTCCGGGAAGAACTTTGCCTTGGCTGCCAATACAAAAGACGGTTCCTCTTCCTCGACAGTTGTTTGCTTGAGCCACGACATGCATCGTCCCTTTTGCTCGGGATATTCATCAAAGAACTCGTCGGCAGGGAAACGGAGGTTGAAATCGAGAGCAAAGGCCAACTCCAATTCCGCCGTTTGAATTTCGTGGGGGCTAAGGGTAGAGACCTTGTGCCAGGCGCGGTTGGTGTAAGCCTTGTCGACCAAGTGCTTGTGGGCCAGCATCAGCGCAGCCAGGAAGGATCGTCGGGAGCAGTTCAGCGGAGAGTCGGAATCAAGCGTGACCAGGGGTACGCCTGATTCGTCTTGAGGGAGGATCTTGCTGCTGAGTCGCTGTTGCCAGGAACAATCGTAACATACAGAGCGCGATGCAGAGAAAAGGTCAAGTGAGCGATCACTCGGATAACCTCGCACGTTGCAGCCGGAAAGCGAATATGAAGGCTTGGTCCTCACATACCTCGAGATACTTTCTCGCCAACCAAAGCACAGCACGGGAACTGCGGGTTCTCGTCCAGATCTCCTTGATGAAGCATTTCAAGGAGGGCAGTCCGGCACCAGGACTTTGAGCGGGCAACTGCATGGCGCTGACCATTTCCTCAATTTCAGATCCCGAATGTTGCGATTTGGGCGAATCAAAGATACGGGCTGAGGGCCAAGTAGTGCAAAGGATGTCATGTACTCGGTCTGTGTATTTGCAATGACAGGTGCATAAATATCAGAGAGAATGTACCAATAGAGAGAAGAGGCGCAAAGCGATGAGCACAACTTCCGATCAGCTTCTTTAGGGCGCCACAGCATTCCCGAAAGATCGCCGTCGCTCGCAACGCCAAAAAATCGACTTACCGATCATTTGTTCGGTGACGACCAGGTCTTTCTGTCGTTTTGCCTCGAGGCTGGCTGGATCGCAACTGGATGCGACTTTTGCGGTACACTGTTTGCTGACTTCGCTGTCACCCCGGGCAAGGGAAGCTCGCTGTACTCGAGCAGGCAGCGTAGATTTGGCATCGCTACATAGCTTTGAAGGGTTGGCGGAAAAGTCGCCAGAGGATTTGGTAGTGACCGTGCAAGAGGCAGAGGCGTTGAAAGTGATGTTTTTTGGCAATGATGGGGATGCAGGAGACGGCAATTTGCGCAGATGGTTTTGACTTTCGTCCTGATGGGTCTGCCCAACGTTGTGCCGCCAAGCATGAATGGTGGCGGTGTCGATGTTGGTAATACCTTGGTTGTCGAGAGAAAACGTTGGCTCTGGCGAGCAAGTCGGGATACTGGCCGAAACACCAGATGGAAGATAAGATGGTGACGGTGCTCGGAAATGGTTGTTTGCTGTTTTGCTGGTGTAGCATGCAAACGTTCGTTCGAGACGGTGTGAGCTGTGAGGCTGAGGAGCTGGAGCTGGGATGGCCTTGCGAGGGATGGGAGTATGACGGGGCGTGATTTGAGGTGTTGATGTAACAGCAGACACGCTGCTGCAACTTGGGATGGTGGAGCTCATCGTCCTCGAATAGTCTCTCTGAATCGGGGCGAGATTGCGAAAAAGTCTGGCCGATAGAAAGAACTGATTAAGTGTTGATTTGACACACGGAATCGCTACGTGGCAAGAGTGCTGATGTATGCTTGGGGTAGAGATACCGAACCGAATATGTGGTGTTATAGTTGACCGTGTTGCGAGTGGTAGAAAATGTAGTTGTAGCTTTCGCCTCTCTTTCAATCACAATGTGATGTGACTGTGAAAGGTTCAAGATTGACAGCAGTGCTGCGGCGCGTTTACCAGCCCCATCGGGAGCCGGCAACGGCGGACGAAGCGATAACATTGATGGCGGTGACGGAAGACATGATGATGCGATTGTATTGTTATCTATTTATGCAAGTGTTGTGCGGAGTGGAGATGTCTTTGTCTATACCGACCGTAGAGAATGTGTGTCGAACAATTGTTGAGGTGATGTGATGTGTAGTATGATATCACGCGAGGACCGCTGAGGAAGCCTTGGAAATCCAGCTACCAAATTGGAACCGGGAGTCAGGGTGAATTTACTTATCGCTCCGTGGTCGAAATTGGTCAGGATGGACGTTGCTTGTTGTTTGTGACGATGGCGACCGATTTACAAGCGTTCATGGACGTTGTAAAACATTGTGGCGGCGGTAAAAGTTTGGCAAAAAGCGACGGCTGTTGAAGACTGATGCAGCCGGGGCAAGCGAAGGCGTCAGAGGAAAGGCCAACCATACGTGAAAAATACAGCATCAAAGGAGAGGGGATGAAAGGTAGACGAATGTTCGTCAAGGCGCATGCCACACAGAGAGTGATTCAAAAATGGTGCTTACCGAGGACAACCTCCTGATACCTTTCTGTTTCTTCCGTTTCCTGCGACGAAAACTCCACGGATAGCCTACTCCACTAGATGTAGCGAGCGCTGCGTGATTCAAACCCGCAGGTAGTCCCAGAGGGTTTCCGTTATATCTGGATAGTTCCCGTGACCTGTTGGGAGCCGCGCGTGTTTTGCCTGTGAGTTGAGCCGACGACGAAACAAACGAGACTGTGGGTGTTGTTTCTGTCGAGGAGAGTGCTAGCTGATAGATAATGCACTGACACGTTCGAGGCAATGACTGTGATACGGGGGAATTGTATAGTAGAAGGATTCCCAGCTGGGCTAGAGGTGCAGTGTCTCGCCACCGTCCATGCTAGGAGCGCTTCCCGTGCTCTGTGACTCGCCGAGTGGGCGAACGGAAGCAAAGCTTGGCTGTTAAAGCCAGATTACCTGATACGGCAATTATGAGCCAGATTTTTCGCCTTTCTCAGCCTTCTGACTCGGCCAAATTCACCCGATTTGCTTGTGGACCTTTTAAACGGTTTAGATTGGTCGTAAATGGATTGATCTTGTACTGTATTGAGAATAGGAAACCAGAGCTGTGAGCTCCGCTGTGGCGGTTCTTGCAGCTGTTCTTGCTTTGCAGCTCTATAGCTACTTGTCGAGAGCGCATTTGATATAGGCGCTCCTTCCTTCGATTCCCCAATGATCCGAGAGGTTTGAGCTCAATGAACCCTGCAAAGGCTAAGGGAGACAGAAAGCGACATGCATGTGCCGACAGGTGTCAAAATGTAGCCCTATCAATCCAACAGCAACAGCGAAGTGGCAAGCAAAGAGAGCTCTCGAAAGAACCCAGATAAAGGGAATGAAAGAAAATTTAGAATAGAAATGATTGCTTCATCACTCTTGATACACAATACAACACAAGATAAACCCATCAGACTCGGTTCGTATGAAACGCCCACGAAGGATCTCAACGTCGACACCATCGAAACGGTGTCTTCGCTCATAAAGACCTCCCGCCGGACTTCATCGATTGTTCAAACCTGATGGCCCGAAGGCCAAGAGGAGCGAACAAGCAGACTCCGTGAAGTTTAGTTTCCTAAACAGGGCGCTACGAATGTTTTGGTCATCAGCTGGGTTAAAGCTTATGTGGCTTGAGTAAACAAGCGAGATCAGTTAGCTACTGCAAATATATCCTGCAGACTGTAGACAAGAGAGGGAGGTCAGCGTTCTGTAGGAAACGCGGCAAGGGGGAAGAGAGTACTCACGTATGATCATGGAGAAAAGGTCAGAAGATGTGTCGAACGAAGGCGAGCCGAACGAAAGATTATATAGGTTTCGTTGCAGCTCCTGCAGCCTCTCAGCAGAGAAAAAAATGGCTCACGTGACTCCTGAGGTCACGTGAATCACAACTCGCTCCTATAACGGGCTTAGGATATTAGCCTGGCGATGCGATGTGCGGCCTGTGAAGGTGTGAAGAGTACATGGTGGCGGGGGACGACTTGCTTAATAGGGGTGGAATCTGCAAGAGCCAATGCCAGCACCCTTACTGCCTGCACATCGTCACTTTCCGCCCATTGCCAGTCCACTTGGCCGCTCTGAGCAAGTCTAGCCTTATGCAATGGTGTCCTACTTCTGTTCGATGACGATGGCACGAAACTATACCCCTGTTCGTGCGACGGGATTCGAGGGTTCTAGATGTCAGAGTCAAAGCTGCTGCTTGCTGTCAACCAGTCACAGGGTCGTCCACCTCGGAGAAGCATGAGAAGAAGGGCAAAGATCAGTACATCTTTGAATGGTTTTTTGCCATCAAGTCCGCCATGAGTATCGTCAGGTGACCCTAAACTTCATCACCGGAGTCCTTGTCTTCGGCCACGAAGTGCCGTCCGTTGCCTTTGCACTTGTCCTAGCATGTAGGGCGGACGAGGGTGATGCCGGCACGGCTTCGGGGGGGCTGCGCACCATTTACACCTGGTATTCTCCACCGCTTGAACCCCCCTGTAGCCCCCTTTCCCCCTTCATACTGGTCGCCGACAACGGTGCACGTGAAAGTTCCAGGTCCAGCAACTGTTCAGCAAAACACGAATGCGTACTGCCGCTGATCACTTCTCGAAGCCATACCAGATGTCATCGAACTGTTTAACGTGGATTCTGGAATGATAAAGTACAACATCAGAGAGTTTCTAGGTTTACAGAAGGCCGGATACGGAATACTATATGCTCTGGTGCGTGTATTGCTGTAGCAAGGCATCCGAAATATTTGACGGTCCAAGATCCTATCACTAGGCTCAAAGACAAACCCAACGGGAGCCCACACAACTAACGGTTTCTCATATCGACTACCGCTCGAGGTAGCGAGAGACGAATTGCCGATCAGCGTGCGGTCGCAGTGGAGATGTTCTGAACGGGATGGATGAGGCGGTCGAAGAATATTTGGAGACGAGCTTTAGATGAGCGAAGGAGGCGGAAAAGGCGAAATTCTGTGATTTGTAATGGTTTTGCCGTTACACCGGCCTGGTTTGTGGTAAAGATGTTGGAGCTGTTTGAGATCATTGGGGTCGACAATTCCTACCGGTAAAAGGTGAATTGAAGCCGATATCGATGTTCATACTTATCCGAAGGATAGGCTTCTCCTCTCGAGGCCGCACTCAATCGATAGGGTCAAATCTGGTTCTGGTCTTCTGCGGGTGCGATCCGTGGCGCGTGTGTTGCTGTTCGTTGTGTCCACCTTGTCATCCTGAATGAAGACAACAACGATTTGGTGGCACCTCAAACAAACGAGGCCGTGGCGAAGGATCTAGCTGATGCTACTGATGATCACCGAGCACGAAGACCCGAAGAGCCGAATGTGACTGTTGAGATTGTGTGGCGGTTTGTCGAGGATGGGAGAGGTAAACGGTGATATCGGCAATTTCCATAATACCGGCAGAAGACGAGGCTGATTAGCCGGACGTCTTCTGCTACCATCACGGGAGATTGGTCGAATGGGAAACGGATGGTGGTTTGTGAAGAAGGAGAAGAATGCGTGATGCCAGATGTGGGACATCGGGCCACGACTTTGTTCAAGTGGTATTCTCGGGGTGCCTGCGTCAAACAAGATCGCCTGTGGCGACACGTTCTGCGATCCGATTTTGAGCGCGTGCCATGGCTGGGGCAATTCCTTGCAGCTTGGCGTCCATCAGAGGTCCATCGCGATGACTACCTTGACGATGACGTTCCAAGTCGTGCAATCTGGAAAAAGATCGCGCACAATTGCTGTGGGGGCATTCATGAGGCCTTGGCCTCGCTGGATCGTGGGTTGAAGCATGACTCTGTTGCACATGACAAGACACCATCAGCGTCACGAATAGGATTTCAGCATGAATAAACGCATACCTTGAGATTGTACTGTCGAGCGAAGGCACGACCACAGATGCCGCACCTATGCTTTTTCTTGGGATCTTCTGGAGTTTCCCCCGGCACGTAGCCGCGGCCACCGCCATGAGGCTTGCGAATCATCTCAGCAGGTACATCTTTGAGGTTGTCCGGAATTATGGTCGAACTAGGTGTAGATGACGACGCAGACGAGATGTCATTTCCAGGCGACGCTGCAACCGCAGATTCGGCTGCCAACTGAGCTGGAGCTCTTGCCGTAACAGTTCCGGTATTGTGAAGCCCCGAGACCGACGAGCGAGATGAATTCGATCCGGGCCGAGCGTATGGCGTTGAAGGATGATGTTGCATGACTCGACGCTGCGGGCCAACCAAGTATAGATCGCCAAGTGGAGCGTCATCATTCGCAAGTCCGCCCGCCCTCGCTGGCGGGGGAGCCCGATGATATCCTGGGATCTGAACGACGGGATTGGCGTTTGACATGGAGATACTGTTGCTCGGCAATGAGAACGTTCGTTGGTGATGGCCGGAGTCGATCGGAACACTGACGATGCCGTTGTACATGCCAGCATGGACAGCTGCAGGCATGAAGGTTTGCGGGTGAAGTGCCGGCTGGTTGCTAATGCAGACGGCGGGCACGGCTTGATGCGCATAGGTATTCATGTACGGGATAGACAAAGAAGATCGGTTGGAGAGTCCGTATGGCCCGAGGTGTGAGAAAGAAATGTCCGCGGCGTCGTTGATGTTGTTAAGCATGGGAGTCGGTCCGCAAATATTGTTGTGACGATATACGGGATACAGGGCGCGGGCCATAAGATCTTGCGGATTGTTGACAGAACGGCTGTACACATGTCGACTAGCCTGCTTCATCTGCCAATCAATCTCCTCCTGTGGTTGATAGCCTGTTCCGCTTAAAGCGACATCCAGCGATGGCGTATCGGAGAATCCAGACATTGAAGAAATCGAAACGGATCGAGCGACGTCGGACGTCTGGATCGACAAGTCGGGAGAACAAGTCAGGTCCTTGTTGTCAAAGGCCTTGCTGGACAACGACGAAGTACTCGTGCCCGGCTGATCCGGGGGTGTTGACGGCGCAGAGTCGGATGAATCCGATAAGGATTCGGTCGTGACAAAGTCCTGTAGCTGATCCTCGATGGAACTGGATGCGAACGGATTCAGGAATGTATCGGTATGGGGGAACAGATCGTCAATCTGATCCGGATCACCGCTGATTGACGCGACACTTCGACGTTGTTGCTTGTGACGGTGTAAAGCTAGACCCTGGTAATACAAGAACTGACGAAGATGGTGTTGCTGCTGCTTCTCAAGGTCGTCTTCAAAGTCCGTTCGAGGGACAGAAGCAAAAACGCCAGAGTCGAATGGAAATGCTATGGCTTGCTCTTGATGACCGGCGGTAAAATCTGGCACCGATGTAGTGGCTGAAAGGTCAAACGACATCGTCGGAGGACGAGCGTGATATGTTGAGGACAGAGTGGCTTGAAACGTTTGTGACGATAGTGGTATTTTGATGCAGGGGTTCGGTTCCTGAGAAAACGGTAACGGTGCAAGTCAGATGCATGGCCTTTTTCAACTACAAAGAGGGATGACCTACCGGCTCATCAATTTGTCGAGAAGTGAGAACAGCTGTGAGAACCCCGGGTCGCTGATGTCTTAGAGGCGCCCTGCAAGCAGCTATTCGCGGTCGGCAATCCTCCCCGATGGAGACCCCTTTATGCTATCTAGTTGGAGAGAAGGCGAGGTGTCGGGTCGAGAATGATACAGGACAGCAGTGTATCCGTGACTGATTCGCGAGGAGAACGGGACGGCTTTATCAATGTTGTCTACCAGAAGGAAGATCCATACATAGCCTTGGGGGCGCAGGCGTCATCAGCTATAATATGTTGTTAAAAAGGGGATTGCGCGCTGATTGCGCTGATGGATTCGGCAGCTGATTGCGCGGGAGAGCCAGCCGGTGGATCGCAAAAGTGGAACAAGCGCACAGCCCCGCAACAATATGCCGCTTTGAAGCCATTTCTGCCATTCTGGGCCTTTCGTTTTGAGGGAGGGATGCCTCGTCTGGTTATGGACAACAAGGGGTCTTCTGCTGTCTCCACTGCCGCAAGTTGCTGCGGCCTGCAGAACTCTATATGTGGCAGGCTGTCGAGCGCGACAGAGAGCTCTGGAGTGGGATGCGCCGTCGACGTCACCTTCATCGCCAGTCCTCGCCAGGGCATCTGGGAGGAAAGGGGTATTGAGCTGGTATTGATCATTCATCCATTTTTCGCGTGATACAGTGTGGCAGCAGAGAGTTCATGCACGACTAGGAAGAGGTGACTCCGCACGACGACTGCACGAGGGTGCCTGCGGCGAGAAGTAGCAGTCTTTAGTCGAGTCGACATCATGAGCGAGAGATTCAATGCCACAATCCTTGCACTGAAGCCCGCAGAACAACATTTCGAAGCGCACCGACCTGCCCGCTGTCCGTCGATGGATAAATACCCACTGCGGATCCTCAGGATAGCAGTGTGCCCCGAAAGGACACGCCCGAAGCTCTGCACATGTCGCCTTACCATGATTGTAGGGCCTCCCACAGACCGTTAACGGCATGTACCGTGAAGTAATCGTGAAGTCGACTGGTTCGAGGAGCATGTCCTCTGATTGTTAGAACGTAAGAACGTGACCCAGACGTAAATAATCAACCCAGGTCAACTGGAAAGCCGGAATCGATAGGGTGGACTGCCAATAAATTGAGCATGGACGGAGCTCTTCAACTGAAACGCCACCGAAAGCTTAAGTTGGGGCTGTGGCCGTAGTAGTTCACGGTGGCGACGCTGAAAGCGAGAACGCTCGTATCTGCGTACGAGCGCCGAGTGAGGTGATTTGCGACTCCCTTCGTTTATGCCAAAGGCAACAACATGTGAACAGTGCTGTCTTGTTCCTCCCAAGCTGAGACTCCGCCTCTGGTCCACAGTAACTTAGACCTCTCGTGAGAACCCCGTATGCGCGTCTGGGAGAACCCCAGGACGATCCGTCCGGCGGATACGGCACCCAAAGACCCCCGATCCGAGCTTCCTTGTCGAGGACTCGAGATAAGGACCCTGCTCCCTGCCTTGTGCGACGGATGCATCTGCGATATACAAGAGGCGCGAGCCATTAGTCTTCGTATTGTTCAGCAGCTCCGCTTTCGGCAAGCATTCGAGAACACCGGGATGAGAGAGAGACCTCGCTGTAAAGTGGACGCGGTCGCCACCGCCTTGCCATGCGACTTTCCAAATATAATCAGTTTCAGTTCAGTCCGCAAGGTCTCGTTCGGACTTGGCTCCGAGCTCCCTCATTCCCTCCTTTCTGCAAGCACTTCGCTTCTCCACATCTCGAATCACTGTCGACAGTCAATTCCTAGCCAAAGGATCGAGTGCATTACTACCCGAAGCGTCTCAGACCCTGATCCAGGCAAGCAAGTCATGCGCTTGTCACGGCGAGAGGTACCTTTCAATTGTCGGAAGGATACATATACATGAACACTCACAGACTACACGGAACGGGACCAGTGAGGGTCGCCGCTAAGCTCTTGTACTCTTAGAGTTTGCTCAGGATAGACTGAAACAGCAGGTGGCAGCTTTTCCGATCGTAAAGCATTTGACCAGAATCCTCTAGACGATACAGTGACCATACAGCGTCAGAGAATCTTCTCTGCTTGCCCCTTTCTTTCTCTCTACCGCCCCAACCAGAATTTTCCACGTTACGTCGCATACCCAGATTCTTTTTCAACATCACACTGAGCCCTCCCTCCAGTGTAGATGCTAAAACCGATATTGATGCTCTTCGTTACCTTGCAGCGAAAGTCGCTAGACTGCTACTGTTGCGACCTCTTGTTCCACCTTTCTCCGTTCAAACACCATTCCTCCCTGTCAAATCATAGTTCCAACGGCGGCTCCATCAGGAACCGGGCTATCCGCTCCTGTAGACCTCTGAGTGTTTTGAAACGGATAGGTGGTTGTTTCATATGTGCACATCGTCCAACAGGCTTCCTAGAGCATTGACGTATGATGCATCGGCTATCGAAGCCCCTTGTTCGGAGTCTACGCTGTTGGAGGGCATCAATGTACCTTGAGGGGGCTGGGCAGAGTCGTTGTCTTGCGTTGGAACATCAGGACGTCCATGTCCGATAGGGGAGACACTCCGAGTCGGTCGCAATTCTGCCTTTTTTGCCGATTTGTGTTTCGCTTGATGGGCCTGTGTTGCAAATAGCTGTGGTAGACTAAAGGGTGAGAAAGGGTCCGTGTAATCAGATTTCTCCGATGAAAGTTGAGACTCGCTGGAAAGGTCGTCCGGAGTTGTCGCAGGTCCATTGGATAGCACGGGCAGCTGCAAGTTGCGCAACTCTCCTTCTCCAAAGCTTTTATCAGAAGACGAGGTGGCAGCGGTCTGCACGGAGCTAGTACTAGGTGCCTCTTTCACTGTAAATCCCACTCCTGGAATAGCTGGATGGCTTCCGCTTCTGCTAAAAGGGGAGAACCGAGTTTCCGACGCGCTTTCAGACGACTCTATGACGGAGAACCTAGATGAAGCAGCTGGATGAATGTACGACGCAGAGTCCGCATTGGAGTTTGCAAAGGTGTACTGAGGGAAGCTACTATGCTGAGCGCCTGTAGGATACCCGTATGATTCGCGTCGATGATCATAGCCCAAATAAGGAGTCGCCGTCGATACCATTGGATATGGATAGACAGAGCCGAGAGCTGTGATAGCAGGTGCTTGAGGTACAGCGTAAAGCTGTGAACAAGGCGTATACTGAGCAGGCAAAGCAGAACGAGCCACGTACTCAGAGGAGTAGGCGTCTCGGAAAGAAGGAGAACGAGTGGACGGCCTCTGTGGTCTGGTGTCCGCCACGAACTGTTTTCCAATGATCGGTCCAGATTGACTTCCGTGTTGTGCCTGTTTCATGTGTTCCTGTCGAATACGCCTCTCTTCCGCAGCCAACCACTCTGCATCCTTTTGAGCGTCTCCGCTCTGTTCTTGTACCGCAATGTAGTCAAAGATGGGCTTCACTTTGCTGAATACGAGAGACTTGTATTCGGGTTCGATTCCTGGAAAGCAGCGGGAGCATACGGATCTTTTGGCCCAATTCTGTATATGAAGCGAATCCATTGGCCCTTGATCGCGTTATCGCCAGGTTTCTTTCACTTACTTCGCGCCCACAGGAGCACGTCCAATCGCCGGCGATGGTACCCAGAGGTGGCTTCGAGACATTCTTGATAAAGTTTTGGGACTGGAAAGCGGATCCATCGCGTCAGCCCCGCCGTCACAAATCATCAAGGGAGTGAAGACTTGCCGGAATTTCTACGCCCACGCATTTCCAAGGATTGATGGCTTCTTTTCCTACTAACCCTCTCATACCCATTGCGTAACAAAGAGACACATCGCCACTGACCAGCATTTCCTGTAGCTTTGCGCCTTCTGGTCCTAACTTAAGAATTGCATTCACGTGGCTAGTAAGCTTGGACATGATGATCATCGGCGACACGGTGTTTAGGGTCTTGGCCTGCGGAGAAAGTCCAGGAAGAGAAGCCATTTGCCCTGGAGGGTAAGCTTGAAACGTTTGCGCATGCTGCTGTTGCTGAGAAATGGCACGGATCAGAGATCGATTGGGATTCAAGGATTCACAGCTAAAAAACGGAAAGGAGCGTCGTTCAACGAAAAGACCAAGGACCACAAGGTTTTGGAGGACTCACTGAGCACATGTCTCCGTGTTGTACCGGTTTTCGTTCTCGCACATTGGGCAGAACCACGCTTGCGACAAGTACGGGTCAGAAAGAAACATGCTGGATTCATCACGAAAACCGGGTCGCGGATCTTGGAAGTTGGGAGGAAGTGCAAGTAGGGTTGATTGTATAAGCTGAGGTACCGCGAAAAGCATTGGATGCACTGTTCCTCCGGGCTGGATAGACGGACTTCTAGAGGTGAATGTCGGTGCACTGGGCGATAGTCCCGGTGAAGGGGTCTCCAGGGAGGATGCTCTAGGAGGAGGCACTCTGGGAATAGGCGAGATGACAGGAGCAGGATAGGTTGAATGCAAGTCCTTTTCAGAAAGCCGAGGTGCCCAAATCGAGGCGACACCCATCAGGTTGTGGCGGTCCTGTTCGATACGGGTTTTCTTATTCTTGTCCACGACATGGGTTTGATACAGTTTTGACATGGTGATGGGGGATGTTCGATCCGTATGTCGGTTGTTGTCCCTCGCACTAGGAGCCAGAGCCAAAGGAAAGGAAGTAGACATATCTGATGGAGAGGTACGAAGGGAAGCCTAAGGGAGAAGGGAGGCCTGTCGAAATACGACCTTCAACGCACTGGTTGGGGTCAGACTCACTTTCTGATAATCATTGCCGTTGAAACCAGATGAAGGCAGATGCGTTGGACCTGTGAGCCGAGGGGAGACGGATGCCACGTCCATCAGCAGCGAAACCCTCATCATCAACGGTGGCGTCGGCAAGCTTTCAATACGTACACATAGGTGCCTGCGACCAAGGGAAAGCAGAGGAAGACAATGTTCAGGACAGTTTATGGCAATACTGTCTTTCCCCCTCACCGTATTGCCAGATGTCATGCACCCCCTGTCCACCAGTACCTTGACGTTTCCTGACCTCTTCCTCTTCAATACGTCGACGGCACCTTTCTCGTTCGCCGAGTATCGGGTAGGCGATCCATGATCTTCCAGATGGAAGGAGGAGGCGTGAGGGTTCAGCATGTCTCGCTCTCGATGCCTCTCGTGGACTTGATCTGTTCCGTCGCGGAGGGTGTGGTCGATCCGGAAATGATGGCGTAGCGCTGTCTTCAGGGATAAGAAGCGTAGAAGTTCCCCAGCGACGTGCTGATAGGGTTCCCGACAAATAACCACGTTCGAGAGTGCCCAGGGGTGAGGGAAGAGACCAATACCCTTTTCCCAACAAGGTGAACACGACTGCATTGATGGCTCAACAGGAGCAGTGATAGGAAGCGTAGAACGTGAACCAACTGCTTCTCGCGGATCCAAATCTTAGGAATCACTCACGGTTCGCTAGCTAGTTCGCATCAGTCTACTGTCTAGAGATTTGCTACCTTACGGACCGTCTATCATCTTATTCGTACCTCTCTTTTATGGGACAAGGACGGCAGGACTGACTTCAGACGACTTGCCGACCAGGAACGTCCTGATACTCGGATGGAACGACTGACTAGGAGGACCTCGGTGCAGGGACGTACCAAAGCAGCATCACATGGGATGCGGCTGCGATGGAACAAACGACTGAACGCTTCCACAGACGAGTATCGCTTTGTCCCCATAGAGACGTTCAGTGCGAAAACTAGATCAAAGTAATAAGACAACGGGGGAGTCTAGCATATCGGGATAGCGTTCGAATAACGACTACCGCTCCTACATAGGAGACGAAACGAAATATCGAAAATCAAAGGTGCAAGAGCAGAGGGTAACCTGTCGGCATAAGTTCTACTGAAAAGGTGCAGAGGTGATTAGACCGTGAAGGCATCGAAGTATACTGCATACTAACAGAGAAACAAGGAGGCAAGGTCGCATCTACTTGGTCTTCTCGTAAGCGGCCTTCTCCCTAGCAGCTCGAGTCTTGTCATCCTCGGCCTGCTTCTCGTAAGGCTGTTGATCGGATCAAGTGGTGAGCGACCGTCCGTCACCGCAACTTGTCGCCCTACTCACAATCTTTTCCTCCGAAGTCAAGTTTCGCCACTGTTCACCCAATTGTTTACCAATTTCACCGAACTTCAGGGCGGGGTTGGTGTTCTTGACGTTGTCCCGTTGAGCCATCGAATAGAACATGAAAGCAGACATGGCACTGATTGAGTCCAACCATCAGCACAGACTCTGAACCCGTCGAAGCGGCAAGACATACCGCTTGGGAGCGTTGGGATCCTTCTTGGCCCTGGCCTTCTTTTCCGGCTTCTCCTTGGGTGCCTTAGGTTCCTTGGGTTCCTTGGGCATCTTGGTAGTTGATGTCTGCGAAGGAAGAAAGAAACACTGATCAGTCACTGTATCATGGTCAAGATTGTGTCGACTGATGGATATAGCAGAGCTGATGAAGTCCTGATGGTAGGCCTTGGGCCCTGCTGATTTGGACTTTGTATGTATAGACAACAACTGTCGACGCAAGATGTCGACTCGCAACGCGTGTTACGCGTTCGAAGGTGGAAAGTCGATGAACATTGCATTGATGACGCCAGCATGCCAGCATCAACCATACCGGTGTCGACGGGAAGCCAGCGGCGTGTGGCATCGAAAGAGACACTTACGAGGTGGCGTTGAGAACTGGAGATTCGGTGGTTGTCAAAAGACTGGTCGTTGGCTGTGGGAAATTCTGCGGGTCGGTGAAATGGGTGAAATCAACAATAGTCGTCCACCAGCCAAAAGCTAGAGGTGCCACTGAGGGGTATCGCTGCCAGGCCCTGGCTCAGCTTACATACTGGCCGCACAGCCAGAGCCAGAGACCGCATGGCCCAGGGCGCACACGGCCCAGGGGCTTCCCACGCTGGAGCAGAGGTAAACAAAGCGGAAAGCAGGTGCGCCCAGGAGCGTGATGCAAGCACGTGACTCTTTCAGCTGCATCAGTTTGCAGTTTGCCCAACAATGCTCAACGTACGTGGTGATGATTCTACTCAACCGCATTGTTCAACGTTTTACTACTGGATCATAGCGTTGTACAAGGATCTAGAACCACCTCGATTTTAATAGTTTCCTCTCCACGGCTGGTTTGGCGAATATGATCCCCAATGTCAATCCAGCGATTGTCAACAGCAATTGCGGCTTGTTGAAAGCGTCAGAGAGGATGTCGAATGTCCCTGACGGCGTAATCCGACTTCCAAAGAGATCGAGACCGTAGCTGAAGAGCAAAGTAGTTGATTCAAGAAGAGCGGGCGACGCTACTATTTCGCGTGTGCCATAAATCTGCAGAATCGTCCGATTTAGACTCCCAAAGCTGCTTCCTTGGCGCAATGACAAGGACTCACATCGTAAGTATGCGTAAGGGTCCTTCGAGGGTCAATCGGCAGGACGGGCTCGTAAGGCATCAACATCTCTTCCTTGTCTCGCGCGGAAGGAATGTCGGGTCTTCGCGGATCCAGGAGTCTCCGGGGCACAGATGCCACTTGATCCAGGTCATTCAGATCTATATTCGGCGTAGAGAAGAAGCATGAGCGAATGAACGGGTTGACGATGACCGGGTGCGACGTACAGATCAAATCCCTGTAAGTGATTCCATATCGGGAAGTCGTGACCGCAAGAGCTTTGATTCCGCTGGTCACGATAAATGTCCGAGAGATGGCTCGAACCTTGACGTCGTTGAATGCCGAAGTAGACAAGCTAATGACAACCAAAATCAGATGATCGCATCGACGTTTCAACCTCCAGTACGAACCTGTTCTGCTTGTCATCTTCCTTGTCACCCTCAAAGAGCTCTACCGACACCAGCCGGTAAGCAGCACCCTTATCTGAAGCTGCCTTTTCCGTGTAACTGAACGTCAACCAGTTCTCCGCGAGAGCGACTGGAATGCCTTTGGACGTATCCACACTGTCGATCAAGGTTTGATAAATGATGGCGCCGGAGACCGAGTCGATGATATTGACACTGGCCTGACTGGATCCATCCGAGAAGACGGTGGAATAGGCAACAAGATGCGGGTTGAGGTATTTGTAGAGAGTCGTTCGGTCGCCCAGAACGCGGCCATATGACGCGATCGGTCCGCCTTGAGTCGCTACGTGCTGACT
The DNA here is from genome assembly GCA_015708705.1 of Naganishia vishniacii ANT03-052. NCBI lineage: Eukaryota > Fungi > Basidiomycota > Tremellomycetes > Filobasidiales > Filobasidiaceae > Naganishia > Naganishia vishniacii. The sequence continues at coordinate 326,612 of MU158397.1, read as the reverse complement.
GACGTGCTCGTGGGGTTGCAGAGGTAATCGCCAAGTCGACAACGCTTTGGGTATCGCACCGGCTGCTGGCTTATCAAATGCATAGCCGGTGACTACCTCTGGGCGATCGTAAAAGGTTGCAAAATAGAGGTCCGAGGTCATGTTCGCGAAGGCAGACTCAATCTTTTTGCAGAAAGGGAAAAAGTGAACCTGTAATGGAATCAAGTAACTTAGCCAGCGATCCCTTTTCCACGTGATCGGTTCCATACCTGCTCAGATTGATCGATGACGGCAATCGCACGGATGTGAGTCTTGCAATGCTCGATGGGGAGCGGGAATGCATGAGTCGGGCGACCTGCAAATAGTACTTTGCCACCCATGCCCGGCATGAGAGGTTGGTCTGATTGAGCACTTTGCATTATCGCTCCAGTAAAAGCGTCGACGTGGTAGGCGATAGTTTCGACGGCCTGGAGGGAGTTCCAGTGAATCAGCAAGATGCAAGGTTGAAAGGGTTCAACTCACTCCCATCCGAGACCTAACGGCAACGATCGCTACTACAGGATTGCCCAGTTCCGACACGGCGCGAACATTCCACAGGCCCGCATACTCCAGCTCTCCAACTCGCGAGTGACTGAGCCCGAGAAGTGTCGACCAAACAATGTTTCCGTGAGCGGAGTCTATTGCGTAAAGTTTGCCGGACGATGTGGCGGCAAGGACAAGTTTCTGGAAACCGAACTGATCTCGGTACAGTCTCCCTTTGGTGAGAGGTACAGAGGAGAGTGCCTGAGCATACGTCCCGCTCGTGAATCGCTGAACGAATCGCGCGAGGTAACCTGGAAGCTCCTGGGAAAGATAGTAGGAGATAAACGACCTGGTACGCAGAACGTAAGACGCCTCTGCACACACCTTGACTTCTCCGATATGCCGCGTGAGCCGAGAGATCAAGCCCTCATTGTGCAGCACGACCTTGGCGACTTCGACCTTCTTTTCTGGCAATTCCACAAATCGTGTTTCCTGGATATGTGAAAGTCCTTCTTCCCTCGTCCACGCCGATGATTCTTGGTTCCACAGCTGAATCGCGCCAGTGGAAGTGGTCAAGACAACGGAATACCGATCGATGATGGGATAATGGGTAGATAATTTGAATCCAGCCTGTTTCGCGTGTATCGCAAGGAGGCGGATCAGGTGTGATCTTTACCAGTAGACATTCCTCACTCACGTTCAGGATCACCCCGTGCTCGTGGTCCTTGTACTGGAACGTGCCGCCTGTATATACGTAACCCTCGGAATGGTCAATGTTGTAAGTGTTCACGTTCGCCAGCTATGGGGAAATGGGATCGATAAGGGGGTTCTCTGTTCAGCGCTAATGGACATACTTGTAAACCGTGTGACCAGAATAGACGCGTAACCCAATATTCTTTTGCATCAGCACCCTCGAATCCACCCCACATGCTCGGTGACCGCGAGGCAAGATCCCCTTCTTCAAAGTGGAAAACAGCCTTGATCTTGATGTCGGGGCTGGCGCTACACTTGATGAGATCTGCCGCGTCGTTTGGGAGAAGAGCCAAAAAGTAGCCACGGTTTGACAGTCCGACGTCTTTCAAGCCTGTGTAACCCGTCGAGGGATTGAAATCGCCCTTCAGGTCAGACGATCGAGGTTCCAGTACATCTTTCACCATCTTGCCGTCCGATGCAATGGAAACTGATTGCAGTGATCCCGAGTCCTTTGCAAGCCAGGTGACGGAGACAGACGGGTTCAATTGTCGGACATCTCGCAGCACAACGACCTGCTCGAAATCTTGAATCGAGCTTCCGGGAATTTGTGTAATCTCCACGGTATCCGGAAGCGGCGTTCCCTTGTCGGCGGAGAGGGAAATGTACGAAAGGGTGGGCGAAGCGAAGCTCGAAGTCAGGCCGATGACATGGACCGCTTCGTGTGTTACAGCAAGCTGAGTCAACGTCAATGTCGAGCTAGATGACTATGGAAGTAAGTTTCTCTTTCATTGGTTACGGGACCATGCTCACCCGGCAACTTCACTAGTCCATTCCCACTTGACCTCACCCGTGTTCCTCGCCAACTTCTGTATCGTCCTCCCGTCAACCAGAACGTAGAAATCACTGTTTCGCAAGTCATTGTCCGCAAGTGCAATATCGTTTCCCAGATTCGGAGGCTGGTACAATTGTCGAGGCAAGTCGTCGGCAGATGCAAGGGTCTCCCAAAGTAGGTGGCCTGTCTGACTGGAGAAGCATCGTATTACGTCCTTCGCAAAAGCCGATACTGCCAGAGTGACTGTATGGGGACTTGTTTAGCATTAGAGTCCTCCAGGAATGGAAGAGATCATACCGTCGTGAGCGACCTTGATGTCAATGATAACGTCTTCTGCATCAAACTTCTGCCGCCATACTGGTAGAATAGGCCGAATCCTTTAGTTCTGCTGTATCGATGTGCTTGGGACTGAACTCACTGATCTCCCCATCGACTGGATTGAGCATCACTAGCACATTATGGTCGGTCACTGTCACCAGCACATCTTGATCCACTTGAGTCCCGTTGAGCGCTGGTATACGTTGAAATGTCGGTGACAGGTCAGCTCTGGGTACACCAATCAATGCCTTGTGCCAGTCGACGACACCGGCCAAGGATTTCTGAATCGCCGTTGCTTGGTACAGCTGGGACAGCCATATCACTATGGCGAGTAGGGCAAACCTCATATCGACATTCCCTGTTTTGGTTCAGGGGGACTACAAGGCAGACGTAAGGTCTTTGCTGAATTCAGTTGAGCAGGCCAGGGTCGAGGTGGTTGTCGAAGGTGATCGAGCGGTTCCGCACGTGGCCGGGTTGCCGAGGTGCTGGATCGCCGAAGATGCAGATATCAAAAAAGTTTGGCAAGGGATGTCTAGCTATAGAGTTCTGAGATGTCCAATTCGAACCGCGCAACCTGAAGCATAAGAGTAACCCCACCAATCGTCTAAGTGCCATCTTACTGCATAGTCAATCACGGAACCTCGCCATCATGCCGATGGACACGACAGAATATCTAACGTCGCAGGGATGGCAAGGGAAAGGTACTGGTGAGTGTCCGCTTTCTGTCTGGGTTCGAGGATTGCTCGAAATTAACTCGTCCTGCTCCACGTTCTAGCTTTGAAGCAAGGGCATATGACGCGTCCTATCGCGGTCGTGCAGAAAAAGACGCTTTCCGGCGTGGGAAAAGATCGTGATGAGGCCGTGCCGTTCTGGGACAAGTGAGTCTAAGCGGCCTTGTGTTACATGTACTTTCCCTGCTGACAGCCATTCTGCAACTCAGCATCTTTGCTGCAGCCGCGATTAACATCAAGGTCGCATCTCAAACACCTACACCAGCTGCATCGGGAACTGCTACACCGGTACGATCCGTTATTTGCTTCTAAATCAGTGAAGGCCGTTCCCCGCTGATTTAATCATCTCCAGACGGAGGATGCGTCCCAAGTTCCGTCAAGGCCATCAGCATCTCGATCATCCAAGACGGCTTTTGCACGGGGAAAGCAAGAAATGGCGAGGAGATTACTTTATTCAAAGTTTTTACGCGGAGAGGTCGTCGTCTCAGAGGATATTGACAAGATTCCGAGCGCATCAGGGCGATCTCTGATCAACATGGCGGCTGAAGCAGGGTCGTCTTTCAGTGTTTCTGCCATCAACGTGGAAAAATCGAGGTCATCCAGTACCCCGAGCGGAAACGAATCCGCTTCCTCGAGTTCGGTGACAACGACAACTCCTGTGGAGAAGAACAAGGAGTCCAAGGAGGAAAAAGTGCGCCGTCGGGCTGAAAAGGCAGCGAAGAAGGGCAACTCGACAGAGACGACGGCGGAGCAGTTGGCTAGGCTTGACCGGAAGTTGGCGAGGATGCAGAAGAGGAGGGCGGAACAGACAGTGGGGCAGCCTGAGCGGGAGGAAAAGAAGCGCAGGAAGAGCAAGGGCAAGGACAGGAAACGGGAGACGGAAGTGACAGGTAGTGGAGGGGACGTAGAAGATGCGAAGGAAAAGAAGAAGAGAAAGCGATCGTCCGAAGCAACTCCGGGGGTGGGAACAGAGTCGGTGAGCGAGACCGCTTCTAAATCGAGGGAAAAGAAGAAGCGGAAGACGGAAGATCAGGAGTGACGTTGAGGGAGTTGCAGATTGAAGACACTTTATCTATGATGCAGATCAGATATCTGCCGTGGACGAAGCTGTCTGCTGGACAACCCGAAGACCCTTACCCCGCAAATGGGAGTTGCTTGCCGTTCTCGAGTAAGATGTGGGCGAAGCTTGCCAAAGGAATTCACCGCGTGTTCGAAAAGGCAGGAATGCACAAGACCAGTTCGCGATACCAGTTGAGCCGATATTTAACAGGTCTGCTCTGTGCGATTATTTTGCTAGCGAAGAACGAATAGCGGACATGGGGTGTAGTGTCGATACCGTCTGCGAGGCAAAGGTCAGCAGGCAAACCCCAAACCCTCACTACAAGTCTAATCACACACGAGCATCGTCTTGATATCCACGACCAGTTCTGAGCAGTGCTTAGTCTGATGGTTACAACGTGTCATAGTCCTTTAATCCCATCTTGTTTCTCGGTGACGATCACATCCACGAAATCCGTTATGCCGGTGCAAACTTGAAAGTCTCATCTTGACCTTCACGACTTCCATTCGCCAGACTACCCTACGAGTTGGTGCTCTTGTGCTCAGTGTGAACGTTGCCTTGTCCGGTGACCGAGTTGACTCCGCCCTTCACGGCGTTGGTAGCCGATTCAACAACGCCACTGGGAGGATCAAGAAATCGAGGTTAGTCGAGCGGTGTTTGCGGTTGAGGGGTCGGACTTACGGCTTCTGACCAGTGGTTGTGTGATTGTTGTCATGGGCGGCAGTAGAACCATACTTTTCAGGGTTGATAGTGTCCATGATCTTCTGTCCAACTCCTTTGTTCCCTTCGGGTTGGACAGCAGATGCAGCGTTGTCGCCGTGTCGCTGAACCTTGTCACCAATCGTCTCCGAAGACCTGGGCTTGATAGCGTCGGCGACAGAGTCTAGGGGTCCCGCTCGACCTGCGTCGTGGGTGAGAGGGGTGTCGCGTTTATTGTCGGCGAGGTGGTCGCTGGTCTTGTGTTGGCCGGGAAGGTAAGACGCGACGCTGTGTTGCAAAGTTGAGTAATGAGCACCGGTAAGATTGAGGGGTGATGCGGCAGGTACTCACGTGTCAGCGGCGCCTTCGACGTGTTGCTTGGCCTGCTGCGAGGTGGACTTTGTTGCATCGGGTTGCAGCTTGTTGGCAACTTTGATAGCCAAGTCAGCAGTACCTCAAGGCCGTAGAGACGCCGAACAGTTGCTTACGTTTGTCCCCATCAGATTGTCGCATCATGTTCGTACGTGTCAGTAAAGGTTTGGAGTGACGAAGTTGTTTGCGTTTGATGGTAGCACGAAAGACCGGGGTCAGATCAGGGAGGGGATGGACGGGACAATGCTGATATATATAATGCCCAGAGAGCTGGGATAAGCTGTATCAGCTGCTGCCTTTGCTCCCATGACGTCACATCGAAACTCCTTTCGCTCTTCTCGCCCGTTTGTTCTAGTGGATCTGCGATAGGGGTAAAGATCTGCGTCAACGCCGAAATCCGCGCATTCCACCTTCGGCCGCCTTTAGCTCTGCCTTTGCGTCCTTCTGCATGTAATCAAATATGTCAACTTCTCGCCCCGAGACTTACTGAAACAGACAAATCCGACTCTCCCTATCCAGCTCCCTATCCTTGAGCTTCACAGTCCACCATAAACCACGTCATATTCACGTAACATCGAGGGCAACGCGGCTCGCGGCTCCAAAACCATCTGAAAACTGGTGAAAATATAAACAAAAGCCTGTCTGCCCCCTCGCGCATCGTGTTGGTCTGCGCTTCTTCCTCCTCCTCTGTTCGTCATCAACACCTCGGACGCGACGCGAGCTTATCTTCGTGTGATTCCACCTTGACCAGTGTCTTCAATTCTCTATACCTACTCGGAAGCCACCTACGACAGCCCCGGGACCAAGGTTTGTACCCTGGCCTCGTAATGTCAGCAGTCGTTCGACGAGCGGCCGCTACACAGAAACCAGAACATAGCAGTGATCTAACCCAGAAACGTACTACCAGAACCTCCGTCAGGGCGACCGCAACCATCTCGACCGTCACCTTTGAAGCGCCGGAACCCGATCACGCATCAGCCATCAAACGGCGAAGCACAATCGCCAAGGTCGTTTCCAACACATTTTACGGACTCAAGAGCAAAGCAGTAGATCAGGTTGCAAAGGCATTCCGATCTAATCGAAAAAAGGCTACCACCACTTCACCATTAAAACTCCAAACCCGAGGCCTTTCCACACGATCATCGGCCCTCACCGCCGCAGCCCATCACAAGCGCGAGTCATCGTCGGAAAAGGAGTCATCGCCGGTCTCCACCTCTGTCGTTTCTGCTACTCTTCAGCTTGCCGAGCCGAGCCACTCACCTCAATTGGTACCTGTCGTCCCTGCCACCGCTAGTGATCCAGCTCCGTCAGCACTACCAACCAAGGGCTTCCTCAACGAGGGCCTCTTCTCCAACGTCGTTTCCCAGCCAAAGTCTCAACCCAAGTCAAAGTACAGCAAAACCAGCAGAGCCATCCGTGCGAGTAAAGCCACGGCCATCGAACAAGCCACGACTGCCTGTGGATCTGCCGACGAGAATCGACTCCTTCCCCTTCCCCTCCACTGGGGTCTCCGAAAGATGGAGGACCGATCGGAGTTTCTAGTCCCATGGGACATTATGTCTGAATGGCAATCTGGTGATCTCGACAGTCAAAAGTCACCTACAAAGTATACCAAGTTGCGAAAGAGTGCGTATGATCTCTGCAACCCTGTTTGAACGGAGCACTCATCATTCCCTCTGCAATTGTTCTAGATATATTCCCCGAGAGGAAACCACATGTCGGGGATTGGCGAGCGTTGTGTCACTGCGAACCCGAATCCGGGTGCAGAGAAAACTGTCTCAACCGGTTCGTATCATGTCCCGGATCATCATGATATTCATACTAACTCATTGATCTGTCTTCAGTGCCATGAACTATCTATGCGGCAAGGAGTGTCCTTGTGGAGACAAGTGTACTAACGGCTCCCTCTCCACCCGACCACAAAAGGAAACCAAGATCTTTTGGGTAAGTTGCAAGAACATACTACAAATAGGGCGGTTGCTGATCAAGGATCATATAGACTGGAGCAAGAGGCTTTGGTGTCCAGGCGACCGAGCCCATCAGAGAAGGAGAATTCGTGATGGACTATCGAGGAGAGGTCATTCCAATGATGTAAGTCGCCGGCGCATCCGCGGCAAAGTCATCATCTCACTCTCAGAAATCCGCAACAGTACTTTTTACAAGCGGATCCGTAACGAATATCATAATCGTAAAGACTTTTACGCCTTGTCGTATGATGGAGATGAGGTGATTGATGCTGTATGTATCGCTTCGGCGCGGCGCGATTATGTTATACTCACTAGTTATTTATGTTCAGGGTTTGCGCGGGAACGAGGCACGCTTCATAAACCACTCATGCGGACCGAATCTTGAAGTCAGGAAGTATCAAACGATGGGCAACGGTTCAGAGGAATTTGAAGTTGGATTTTGGGCGCTCCGCGACATTCGTGCTGGGGAAGAGGTATGTCTACTTTTCTGTCGTGCTGGTGCTGCAGCAGACTGACCATGAACACACAGCTTTCGTACAACTACAACTTTGACTCTTTCTCCACTATCGATCGAGCGCCAACGAACCCAGAATTTGCAGAAGCGGCTCTGCAGCGTCGTCAGCGATGTCTTTGTGGCGCTTCGAACTGTGTTGGATGGCTCGGCAAGGATCCAGCTGAATCCAAGAGTAGTCCGGAAGGCAACATAGCGCCCGAACTTCGTACCACGGGCCAGATCGTTGCTGCCGGCGGAGCCGAAGCCCCCGCACCGAAAAAAATCCTTCTCAAGCTAGGCGGAAGCTCATCAAGTGTAGTTAGCTTTCGGGCCCGTGGTACAAAACGAGCAGCCAAAGCTGTCTCAGAAGAGGAAACCGACTCGCCAAGAAAGCGGGCTGCAGCTTCCGTATCCAGCAAGGGAAAGGGCAAAGCCACGGCTCTTGCCCCCGAGATCATCGAAGCCGATGAAGACGGGGATCTGGCGGATTTTCCCACAAATCCAGATCTGGCTGATGCAGGGGCTCTTCATGCAGAGTTGCCCGAACAGTTTCTCCCAGACGACTTGCAATCGACAGTCGAACTGCCAATTGCTAACAATTTGGCCACTCTACTCAACCCTGACGGCGAAGATTATATCGAGGAACAATACGCCGGACCCTCCGATTATCCGGCCGCCGAAGCCTACTCAAAAGCAGTTTATCAAGAAGAGGACATTGCGTACTCTGAGGCGAATCCAGAAGATTACGTGGAGGAGCACGATTTCCAGGAAACGCCATCGGAAACTTCTCAAGCTACCAAAGTTTCGAACAGGGGCAAAGGAGTACGCGTGATCGAGAAGCATCGACGAAAGACAAAGTACGGCCTCATATGGAAGAGCGATGCCGAGTTGGAACTCGAAAGAAGGTGAGCGCCAGGCTTTATATATCCAGTGTAAGGGGATGTACCAGAATACAGTGTTGATACCGAGTTGTTTTCTTTTGTAGACGTCGTAAAAAGGGGTATGCTTGGCTTGAAGAACAGAAGCTGGCCGTCCGACGGCTGCATGACGCTTTGCGGAACGGAGAAAAAGTTGTGCCCCCTCCGACATCTCCGCCACTGCCCATTCGAGCCCCTGAAGCTGCGTACCTCGAGCCTACCCCAAGGCAACGAAAGATGATGGAAAAGGTGGCAGCCTCATCAGCTGGGATGGCTACTCCCGAGCCACATGCTGGAGCGTCATCTCGTTCGATGCAAAGCGCTACCCCAAGCCTTACGCCTTATGTTGAATCGTCCACCGGAGGACTCGACAACCAAGCGGATTTTCAATTGGAGGACCAGGACCTGCCTCTGGCTCCTCGAAGCGAAGACGACATGACTGAATGCTCTATTGAGGGCTCGGACGATGTTGTTGAAGGGCAGATAACGATGAGCGTTAACAGCGTAAATGTGATGGCATGGATGAGGGGAGCCGTCGATGGCGATTATGAAGGGCATCAGGAGCCGGACAGGAATGGTGGCTATGGAGCGCACGATCAGCAGTACGGTAACGAAAACTATCCAGACCCCAGCTATCCCGAAGAAGAGGGGTACGGGGGAGAAGACGATCATGGGTATTATGGTGGCGGAGGAGGCGACGACCCTGGCGATGACGGAGATGACGGGGATAGAGGCGGCCCACCTGGAGGGCCACCCCCAGGTCCGCCCGGGGGCGGCGATGACGATGAGGACGTCGATGATGAGGACGACGACAATCACGAGGACGAGGACCATCATGATGAAGAAGACGAGACACCCGATGAAGATGCTCAGTATGTCAACAATCAAATGTCTGCAGAGCAACATCACATGGATCGGGAAGATCAAATACAGATGGATCCGCATCAGGCGTCCTATGTTCACCATGATGGTTTACCCGAGGACTACACAGCCTACTCCGCTTCCCACGACCCAGAAACCTATCAGTATCAAGATGATATGCAGGAAGGCATACAAGGAAGTCTAGATGGTCAAATCGATCATATGGACTACATGCAACATACGCCGGAAGAGGAAAGGCTTTTGAGTCTCGAACAGCAGCACCACTTCAGAGAGGAGAGAAGGAGAGTCAGAGAAGAGGCGGAGCGCACCAAAAAACGCCGGAAGAAGTGGGTACTCCCACTTGACGAAGAGTCTATCGAGAGTGAGCGCAGGCGCAAGGTCAGTACCGGCGTTGAACATGGTTGCAACCATGTAGGCTCATCCTTACATATTGACATCCAGAAGAAGGGGTTGTCCTGGAAAATGGAAATGCAGCAACGCGCAGCGGCTAAACGTGCTGAACTAGGACTCATCGATCCATCAGAAATCTCGCAAGATCTGGAGATGAATGAAGATATCGCGATTCCCGATCTTCCCGAATTTGGTGCCGCCGAAGATCTTCCTGCGCTGCCTGGAGAACAGTCCGGCCCATCGACCTTCTACCACCAAAATCAAGGATTAGACGCCTCGCTCATAGGCGCAGAAGGGACAGCACAAGGCGACCAGACTGCAGATCTTGATAGTTTCAGCGATATCACGGATCTAGAGGAGATGGATACCAACGAAAGGGAGATCATCAAGCTGGATACCGGGCCTTTGATGGGATCAGAAATGGGGGATGACGAATCCATTGACAGCAAGACCAAACGGAACCGTAGACCACGTCCCCCTCGTCGGTTCAAGACGGCTTTGACGAGAATTCGTCCAAAGCTTGAAGCCGCGATCGGTCCACCGGAAGAGCGCGAACTAAATACGGACGAGGAGGCTGAACTGCTCGAGCAGGAGCGTAAGAGGCGTAAAAAGTACGTCTCGTAATAATGTCACTGCAAGGGTTCTGTCCTGACGCTTTAACTATCCTAACAGAGGTACGGCCTGGCTGGAATCCATGAAGGCTCTGGCGAAAGCTCAGCGGCTCGCTCGGCAGCGCGAAGCACAAGGGTTGCCGCCGCAGGAATTCGTTTTACCGCCGACTTCCATGACGCCTTCTGGCAAACGCAAGCCCAAACAACCAGGTTCCACGGTCAAGAAGCGGAAAAGAGAACACAACCATTCATCAGGGTTTGAAAACGACATTCCAGCTTTACCGGACTCGATGGAATTGCTGTCTGGTCCGGCGGAGCCTAGACTGGACACACATCTCGAAGAGGCAGCTCCTGACGATCTTCCTAGCCTACCTGGATACGCCATGTATCCCAGCAACGACGTGGGTTCCGCTCATGGATCCGCTTCTGGCTTTTACACCGAAGGTGAAGAGCGCGGTTATGCCCATGCTTCAGAAACCAACTACCTGGAATCGCATTTATCGGCCCCTGGATCCGTGCATGCCGACAATGTCCCTCAGGAGTATGCAGCCTTGATGACTGGCGCAGGTGCGGAGGAGGCCGGACATGCGGAAGCGCTTGCGCCTGCGTTACAAGACCCGGCTTATGATCCTTCAGCATACGGCAACGACGCAGCATCGCAACAAAGCATACAACACACCGGTGCTTACAGTCAACATCCTTACGGTGGCCATTATCATGATTACACCGCAAACCTCGGAAATTTTGGTGCATTGCCGCTTCAAACAAACACCCACTATCCGTTGCCCGCATTCCAAGCCTTTCACGATCGTGCGGTTCAGCAGGAACAGCATATGTCACCGGTGTCGCCTTATGGGACGCCCGGCCATGGTCAATTCATGCTTGGAGGGCAGGATCAAGATCATCATCCGGCCGAACTACCGCCTGTTCCGACTCCAGTCGCAAAGGCTAAACCGGGGATTCAGAAAAGAAGAATCGAGACGTTACCAGGCGAGAAACGTAAACGAGGTCCAGCCGTCAAGAAGCTGGCCGCGGACGAAGGCATGCCGGAGTGGACGGATGAGCAGTGGGAAGCAGAAAGAAAGAAGCGAAAGGTATGTTCTGCCTGCGCAGAAACCAGGTCTGCACCGACTCATTTCTGATCTGCGCGCACACAGAAGGGATATGGCTGGGTTGCTGAAACCAAGGCCGCGGCGGAAGCAGAACGACAAAATCGGGCCCTCAAGGCCGCTGGACTGACGGTCAATCATGGTCGCCGGTCTTCCAAGACTTTGAGGCCACTGCAGGATATGCATTCTGAAGCGCTGCAACAGTCTCAGGACGGTCTGCACCTGCAAGACGACGAGGACGACGAAGACGACGTTGCCCAGCTGCAGGCCCAAGCGCATGAGTTGGAACAGCAGCATCAACTTGAACAACAACACCAGATGGAACAGGCTTACGACACTGCCGTTCACGATGCACACTTTGCCGCTGCGGGAACCTCGCTTCATGATCAACAGCAGGCTGTCGCGGCCGCAGTGGCTGCATCCCATCATCAGGTAGTTGCGGATCCATTCGCAACCTTTGGTGCAGTGGACGCCTCGATGATGCCTTATCCAAACACCGAAGATGGACACTTCGGGACTAATCCAGATGACTACTACAATTCAGCTGCTCCGGGACAATTGCACGCAGCATATACGACTGACCACATTCCCGAGCAGATGTTGCATGTCGCGCAACATTATCAGGATGCTCAATAACACCGGTCACCTTATTATGGCCATTCTTTCATCCCTTTTCGACTTTCGCTTATCACCTTATTTGGCTTTGGGTATCTTTGCCCGACACCCACATCGACCATTGGCTTCTATGGACCACAATCGATTTTGTACAACGTATATGATATGTTGCATATATGCACAAAAATTCGTCGAGTACGTTGGAAGTCGGCGCGCGGGGCAGGATGGCTTCCTTGACTTGATGAAGAGAGGAGCATGCAATCTTCTCGATCAAAGGATGCGAGGCGAAACGTCGGTATACAAGTCCACCTTTACGCTACTCTTATGATACGTCCTGTCGGATAGGTCGAGGAGGCATTACTGGAGCGCCATCTTCCCAAATGATTTCTTCGATAAATCGTGGTTTCTCGCGATGTTTTCTGTCTCTTTTGCTCGGTCTTGGTTGGATGTCCGCGGCGCCATCCGCATCATGTCCCCGAGGTGCATCTCTCACTTCCACAGCGTCATTCAAAACAGGCTGAGCAATTTCTATGCGCAGCCGAATCACTTTAGAGAATAGCTCTTTCGGAATCGCGCCGTGAGAGTTGCCTGGGGTCAATACGACTTTATTCGACGACAAGAATACCGGGATGTGTGGATCTTGGGCCAGAATTGAGGCTAGCGAAAGGTATATGTATAGAGTCGAATTTACCCGGGGTCCTGAAGGTCGACGGATTGAAGCCAGTGAGTGATTCTTGATGTCTTGCATATGTATGGTTACGCTTACCACTTGTAGCACCACTCCGAGCCCTGGCAAGGTGTATATGCTGACGAGTCCCCCTTGACAGTCCCTTCTCACCTGCCGTAGGATAGCGTTCAGGCAACTTTTCGACATGTAAACCAACTAAGCCTACAGATGGAGTCCCAAAGATCGGCCTTGGTACCGTGAACCATCTCTCCGACCTTGCATAGACCTTCTTCATCGGCTGTAGAAATGGTTTCCAAGTGGTCTGTCGTCACCGTTTGGATCGAGTGTCCCTGCGCAGCACGAATGAACCATTCCGGCTCAGATGCGTTGCTTCCCAATGTTGACGACCTTGCCGCAGCTTTTGGCTTTGTTGGCGCGGTGACATCTTCTGAATCATACGGTGGGACGTCGGAGACTTCCACTGGCACCAGAGGGAGCTCCGTCTTGGTTTCTGAAGCCTCAACTGCTGCTGAAGGGCCTGTCTCCGATCCTTCCTGTTGCTCGCGTTCTTGTTGCACTTTCAAAGCCTTCTTGGTCTGGCCTTGTTGCTTCTTCTTTCGTTCTGGACGGACTGGAGAGGGATCGTAGCCATAGAGCAGGACAAAGCGTTTCTTGTTATTCGTCTCCACGAGATGATGCAAATGGGAAAATGATAGCGCTTTCAAGGTAGGTTCATCCAGCTATTCATGGCGGGTTGAGATCAAACTGCGCATTCGTTGGGGTTTCCGCCACTTACTATATCAACTACCCTCACGTAGCCATCTTGACGCATAGGGAGCCCTTGCTTCTCTGCACCATGGCGCAGCAAGTATGCCAACGTTTTCGAGTATCTGACGTCCGCGTCGTCTTTTTCTAGTCCTCGTAGTTTGGACATGATCGTTGGAGCTTCGACGGCGTCGTTCCTGTGGCTGGAGATCCTCAACACGGCTTGTTGAACGGGATTCGTAGCTCAACGGCCGGAAGAAGGACAAAATGGATGATTGAGGAGCAAATGGAAGAGTAGGTCAGAATAGTTCGGGCCTTTATAAGTCGAAGATCAGGGCATGTTTGTGTTTTGCATCTAGCTTGAACACGTCATAGTGTCTTCTCGACTGGCCCGGCTTCGTCATACATTCCCGAAGTATTCCCGTTGGGGCTGAACATCCACTGATAGAGTAAGGTGGGTTGGGTCAATACAAAGGGACGTTAGCAGTCGTCCGATATATCCCTCAATCTCCTTTCTCAGTCTTGACATCCGATACCCACCACCACCAACTCACACAGTCGGAAAAATGGAAATGTCAATCGATAACGCCAAAGCGGCACTCGCCAATCCCCCAGCTGAACTGAAGGATCTGTTGACCGATGAACGCGTTCCCCAAATGGCGAGGGACGGGTTGAAGGCTGCAGGATTGGATGTCGAAAGTCTCAAGAGTCAGGGCAACGGTCAGCCGTCAGCTTCCGAATCCTCGTCGAGCAGCCGGTTGCAAGTCGTCGATGAGAACCAGAACTTTTCGTATGTCTGCAACGGTATGCCCTGAAGCGGACTTCCAGCTGATTCGACTGATGCGGCGCTAATAGCAAGGGATTGTCCAAGGCATTGACAAAGTGGGGTTTGCTAGATAAAGGATTCGCATATGATGTCGTAGCGGTCTTCGGGAGCCAGAGTACCGGCAAGAGTAAGTCCACCGTATAAATAGGCGATGACAGGAAAGCTAAGTGAATGTGTGCCCACCGCAGGTACACTCCTCAATCGCCTCTTCGGCACTACATTCGATGTCATGGACGAAACAAAAAGACAACAGACTACCAAGGGTACGAAACGGCTTTCTAGGTTTCGTTAGATATCAGCTAACTCGAGTTGTTTTTCCCGGTATCCAGGTATCTGGATGTGCCCTTCCCGGTATTCGTCTACGATTGTCATGGATGTTGAAGGAACCGACGGGCGGGAGCGCGGAGAAGATCAAGACTTTGAGAGGAAGAGTGCTTTATTCAGTCTTGCTTCAACGGAAGTTCTGCTCATCAACTTATGGTTCGGATCTGCCCGCTGCAATTCGTCAGCTATCGAAAGCTGACCCTCGACATGCCACATAGGGAACATCAGATCGGTCTTTATCAGGGCGCGAATATGGGGCTTTTGAAGACGGTGTTCGAAGTCAATCTTAGCCTATTCGGTGGATCCGCAGAACAGCACGCAGAAGGGCTTACGACCAGGTAAGTGCGATAAGGAAGGAGCTTAGTGTTGGACGGCGGCTGATACCCTTCCACAAGTCACGAGAAGACGCTACTTCTTTTCGTGATCCGAGATCACGTCGGGTCAACGCCCCTTGCCAACCTGACAGCTACACTAACGCAGGATATGGAGAAGATATGGGCCAGCCTCGCCAAGGTAGATCTGTCGATTTTTTCCTGCGTAGATACGCACTTTCTCATTGATCTGCCTTTCCTGCCATATAGCCTGATCACCTGGCCTCAGCATCGATATACGACTACTTTGACCTATCCTTCGCTGCGCTACCGCATAAAGTCCTCCTGCCTGAAAAGTTTGAGGAGGCCGTGGTCGACTTGCGGAAACGATTCACTCATCGGGATAGGGATGATTTCGTATTCAAACCTGCGTATCACAAGCGTATTCCAGCTGATGGCGTGCCATTCTATATGGAAGGAATTTGGGTATGTTCAAAGTTGCGGACGTGGTGCAGAGCAAGCTAACCCCGTGACTTGCATGCACCCTTGTAGCAAAAAGTCCTAACAAATAAGGACTTGGACTTGCCTACTCAGCAAGAACTTCTGGCTCAATTCCGGTGTGACGAAATCTCGGCTAGCGTGCTTGAAGCCTTTCAAGATGCCTTCAAAAGTGTCAGGAAGCCAATTGAATCAGGGTCTGTGATGGAGGGGCTGGGTGGAATGATGAACGACTGGAGATCAACAGCTCTCAGTGCGTTTGCATGTTCGTGAGCTATCCATCTGAGCTAACTATTTCAGCCTTTAAAGGCAAGTTCGACAAGGATGCATCGAGATATCATCAGGGCGTGTATAGCCGTAAACGACTGGAACTCGTTAAAGCCATTGACACGGCGCTCGCTCCCCTGTTTATGGGCCAACTGAAGAACGTGCACAAGAGATGTGTTGCTGCGTTCAGAACAGACCTTTTGAACGGTCTCAAGGGGGATGGCCACGACTTTGGTGCGCTCGTCAAGCAAATTGGAATACGGGTTGAGAGGGAATTCATCGATGGAGCTGAAGGTAATTCGAGTGCTCAATTGGTTACGCTCCGAATCGTTTTGCTGAGTTGTTGCGAGCTTTAATCAGAAATTCAACTAAAGGATACCGACTGGCAATACGAGGATGAACTCGAACTATTGCGAGACGACATCAAGCTCATCGCCGACCAGTGCAGAGCGGATGAAACAAAAAAGATGGTCAACGCAATCGAGGTGAGTCTCGGTGTATGGCTGTTGTCATGCGACGTTTCTGACACTCTTGGCTTTCCCAGAGGAATCTACGAAAACAACTAGCAGAGCCCGTCGAGATTAGCCTGGGCAAGCCAAGAGAGGGTATGTGGGACAGTCTCTTGCGGGTATTCAAGACGATGCTGGAAGCTTCGGAAGACGTGTACCGTGCCAAGGCGAAAAGTAAGCGTCTCCGCACGCACCCCTATCCCCTACCACTAATACAGAAGCTCGACAGGTTTCAACTGCACCGAAGAGGAGAACACTGCATCATTGAGTAATCTGCGTCGACGTGCATGGCACCATTTTCGATCCAAGATCGGGGAACAACTTTCAGATCCTGCCATCTTGGGCAAGCTGAAGAACAGTTTCGAGGACAGGTTCCGATACGATGCCTCTGGTGTTCCCAGAGTTTGGGGACCGGGAGATGATATCGATGCAGTGTTCCGCGTTGCGAAGGAAGAGGTACGTTCATGGTCTGTTTTCCTTTGGATTCCTCGCTCACGGCCAGCAACCCGGCTTCATAGACTCTCGCTCTCATTCCGCTCTACGCTAGAATCGAACCAAAAGACCCTTCGAACGCCTTCAGTTTACCATCAGACGAGTCCGTCAATGCCAGTCTGGACCCAGATGCCGACTTCGATTTCCCGTCGACATTGATCATATTTTCGGAAACGAAAAAGCTCGATCTTGAGAACCGGTTCAAGAGGGATGCCGATGCGTATTACGTTGAAGCTAAGCGAAGCGTGGTGTCTAGCGTTGCTCAAATTCCGCTATGGATGTACGGCGTGCTCGTTGTATTAGGATGGAACGAGGCGATGTTGGTCTTGTTCAACCCGGTGTATCTGTTACTGGTCGCGATGGGCATTGCTGGAGCGTGAGTGAACACTGAATATCTTCAGTCGAGATCTGGGCTGATCAAGTAACGGAATCATTAGGTATCTCATTCTTCAACTCGGTCTGGCAGGGCCTATTCTGCAAGTCAGCCGGACCGTATTCTTCGAAGTGCGTGGATCCGGCCGAGTGGCAATGTTAACTCGCTGATGAATCCTATACCACAACAGGTTCAGAAGATCGCCACGGACCGACTCCGCGAGGCATTCAAAGACGTTCAGCCTCAGCTGGAACAGGCTCATCGCAACAACTCTACTTCAGACGAAAAGCCTGTGCGAGTTGCATCAGAGTTTGGACAACTAAGAACAGAAACGGATGGCGTATTACCGGAAAAGTAGACAGCACAACTAGACGATCATGTAGCAGATAATATCGCGAGCGCGTTGTAAAGAAACGTACATGATGTAGTCTTAACAGCTGCCGTAGGCAGCGCGCAGAGACAAGGCTATCCGACAGAATGCCAGAGCTTGAACAAGCAGAGCTCTCTGATTACTCAGACTGTGATATCGTACAAGCAGCGGTTATTAACAACTGAGGGTGAGACGCTCACTGCTTTACCGCTGGCCCCGTGTCCCATTCGCGTGCTGGGAGGGCGGGATTTCGGGCTGGATCTGGGAAAAGGATCGAGCGCGCCTGAAGTTGGGTCCGGCTATGTGCACGAACCCGATGATTATGGCGTTGGCAAGTCGTCATTTTCCTATACATAGAGTACCTTCTCTATTCGAAACAAACATCAGCGGAGCACCATCGTCTCCACACATATCTCGCACAGCTGTCACCATGTATGCTCAACGGTCTTCCCGACTTGCCACCTCTACGCGGAATTTGGCCCGCAACAGCCATGCTGTCTCTTCCAAGCGGCCCGCATCTTCGTTGGTTTACATCGAGCACAAGAATGGCAAAATGAACGACTCGACCTTGCATGCCGTCACCGCTGCAAAGGCTGTCGGAGGCGATGTCAGTGCGGTTGTTGTTGGAACCGAAAGCGAGGTCACAGCGGTGTTGGACGAGGTCAAGCAGATTGATGGGTTGAAGAAGGTGTTTACGGCAAAGAATGAGGGCTTTGCCCATAGTATAGCGGAAGGTATGTATCATTCTGTATCGTTGTTCCAACATTGTGCGGTGACCTCTCACCGATGCCGCTGCCCAAACAGCTATTGCCCCGGCATTGGCATTTTTTTTGGACGCCTCGCCATCGACATCCTCGGGTCCAATCACGCATCTTTTTGCAGCTCACACCGCAGTCGCCAAAAATGTGTTCCCTCGTCTGGCAGGAACTATGAACGTTTCGCATGTGGCGGACATTCTCTCCGTGAAGCACGACGATGCCTCAAAGTCTACTGAATACACCAGGCCGATCTATGCCGGAAATGCTATCCTGCAAATCAAGACGAGTCAGGATAAGGATCGCATTGGGATCATCAGTGTCCGGACAACAGCGTTTGACAAGGCAAAGCTAGGGGGTTCGGAAGCCGAGGTTGAAGAGGTCACTGCGGCACCTGCCGACAGTAAGTGACTTTCTTGAGATGATTCGCCATTCTCGGTAGGTCTCACGGAAGAGAACTGACAAAGCAAACGAATACTCTAGGTCCCACGAAATTTATCTCTGAAGAGTTGACGACGTCCACGAGGCCCGACTTGTCTTCGGCTTCGCGGGTCGTTTCTGGAGGACGAGCACTCAAGTCGGCCGAACAATTCACAGCTGTCATGGAACCCTTGGCAGATAGCCTTGGAGCTGGTAAGTCTTCTTTGTGTCGCATCGGAGCAACATGCTCATGACTGCAATCCTCAGCCATCGGTGCTTCTCGCGCTGCTGTTGATGCAGGTTATGCGGACAACTCCCTCCAAGTTGGTCAGACAGGAAAGGTACCTTCATTTTCACTCCCCCCGCCTCGCACCATTCGCGAAGTTATATGTCCTCATTCGCTCTCTTGCTCTAGGTCGTTGCTCCTGAGCTGTATATGGCTGTCGGTATTTCTGGAGCCATCCAGCATTTGGCCGGTATGAAGGAGTCTAAACTTATCGTCGCCATCAACAAGGTAATTCTCTGAATTACGGATTCTTTGGTCGCATTATGCTAATAACCTGTTCCTGCTCTTAGGATGCCGATGCTCCGATCTTCCAGATCGCAGATGCTGGCCTTGTAGCTGATTTGTTTACGGCGGTTCCCGAACTGACTGAGAAGATCAAGGCTGCCAAGTAGATCAAACAATACGCAATGCCGTGTAGTAAATGACATGTTTCCTTGATTTGGAGAGATCATGACATGCAAACTGTACGGGTTGCGGGTGAACATGTTGGATCACACTGAGACGACACCAGCACGCTACAGCACAAGCTCTCTCGCTTGAGTTCCCTTCCCTAGGTGATGATATAGGAATGTAGCTCAGCCATCTTCGTTATGCGCCAGAAGAATCGACGCCATTCCAGCGGATCACCCTAGTAAAAAGAAATAGGATGGATAATCTGTCAGGTGAAACACAAACCGGGGAGACAGACCTACCTTGGCTTTCAAGACCTGTACTACCGTGCAATGTTCATCGTAAGGCCCGTCCGCAAACGTGATTTCTCCAGCCATCCATTGCTTCCGTGAATCCAGAAGTCCGAGCTTGATACTCCGTCCAACTTCAAGGTGCTCCTTTCTCACTAGCTGTGCGATACAGATCTCCATCCTCCTACATGTTTCGTCGGGCGAAAGTCGTGTATAGAATTTGGTTAACTGTTGATTCATATCTTGCGTTCCGTTGGGATTTTGAGACTAAAAGAAGCGCGCGTCAGTAACTATACTCTTCTCTTCAACAGCTACCCATATCTACTACGATAGTGGGACATCGTGAACCTACCAGCATTCCCGCAGATTCCATGAATTGCGATGCCATTTGACTTAGTTGACTGCCGTACTGGCTCATGAACTGCGAAGCATTTGATGGCCGTCTGTATAGTGAGCAAATATGTGAATAAGTATCATCGTATAGCGGACGGCTGCATTGTGGCGAACACCCACGTAATTTGAGTTGAGCGCGGGTTGGCGAGATCCATCTGCCCCGTGTCACGTAAACCTTGGGTGAGGTCTCGTCCCAGCCGAGCCCTAGATACTTGCGATGGACTGAACAATCGGCACGCGAAATCAAAGACCTTTGTGAGCTTCACCAGAACTTCATCTAAACACAGTCTACTCACGTAAGTAGCCAAGGATGCGATGCCACCTGCTGCAACGACCACCTCTGCTTCGGATTTACGTCGAGCAGTCCGAGAAGAACCTCTGATGATATTGTGATCTCGGCATTGACATTCTAGTCTGCGAAGGCGGACCGACACAAACTTACGTAAAGGCTCCCGCGAGATCTTTGTCCATGGATCATACCTGAGCAACTCCCCGTTCAAATAGGCTTCGAACTCAGGGCTATTCAGTGTGGGTTCATCCCACGGCGTGTCTTTGCATAAGCAGCGGGTTAGATACAGAATGTTACCGTTAGCGCGAGACGTCACTTACTGCCAACGAGAAGTGTGAAGAGGACAACCCCGGCGCCCCACATATCGACTGGTTCAGCTTGATAGCCCCCTGAGGAATTGAGCTTCGAACGGGAGCGATTCAGCATTGCTTGACCATCCAAGCTGCTGTGTGTCAACACTCACCTCGGGAGCGACATATGGCAAACTGCCACATCGACCAGACAATAAGCGCTCTTTCCCTTGATGCTTATATACCGCACACAGCCCAAAATCCGAGATTTTGAGATCACCTGTACAACACGATCCTCGATAAGTGTTTACTACTTTGCAACAGAGGTACCAAAGAGGATTCTCACCTTCCGAGCTCAACAATAGGTTCTCCGGCTTCAGGTCCCGGTGGCAGATGCCCTTGGAATGGATGTATGCCTGCGAAAGATCGACGGAAATACATCAGATAATGTTACATCAATCGCACTATCCTGCAGCTCACCAGTCCTGATATAAGCTGTGTAAAGTAAAACTTTGCTAGATCATCAGAGACACCGACGTCGGGCGCTGAAGCGATCCTGGTAAGTCTATGGCGCATGATAGATTTTTTTTGTAAGCCACCGG
Source organism: Naganishia vishniacii ANT03-052 (assembly GCA_015708705.1). NCBI lineage: Eukaryota > Fungi > Basidiomycota > Tremellomycetes > Filobasidiales > Filobasidiaceae > Naganishia > Naganishia vishniacii. Next base: position 305,305 of record MU158397.1, on the reverse strand, counting down.
CTACTCACCAATCTTATCAAACAGATCTCCTCCCGCTGCCAGTTCCAGCAGCATATAAAGCCCTGGTACCGCATTCTCCATCCCCCTTTGCCTCTGATCCACCAACAAGCTGTCCATGAACTCCAAAACGTTACCGTGTTTCATAGTCCGATGAACCTGCACTTCCTTTTTCAGCAACTTGACGTCCTCCTCCGAGGCCACTTGTACGGGTCCGAGCGCGGGATTGTTTGGTTGAGACAGAAAGACGAGTTTGACAGCCGCGACTTTCCCCGCTTGTGGATTTCCTGCTCGAAATACTCTGGAGGACGAGATGAAGAGGTCAGACACGAGAAACGTAAGGGCGAGCGCAGGTGTGATAACTGTTACGCACTTTGAGAAACCGCCACTGCCTATCTGCTCCCATAGCTCGTATCCGGCGACGCAAGCGAACGCGAGACCCATCGGGGAGGAAGCGGAAACCGTCATGATTGGCGATGTAGCTTCAATCTACTGTAAACCTTGAGCGGATCCTGGGTCATTCGCTATGCAATATCAAGAAGACAACTGACATGAGCAGACAGGCTCGAGGTAATGTCGTCCATTCGCGGGGGTGGAGGCAGGGGGGGTCTCGCATTCATCAAGCTAAACGCGTCTGGACGCGTCGCCCGTCCGAAAATCAAGTTGCCCATGATCGTCAGACGTCAGCTAGGATGATCGCAGGATGGATAGTATAACCGAGACCGGTCCACTAGCGTTAGATTGATCAAGTTTCAACTAGATGGCCAAGATACCTGCAGTGCCGCATAAAAATTGGGGGTCACATCCAATCGTAGACGCCTCATTCCCATGCTACGTTTCCTCCGATCAGGGCCACTCATATTATAGTCCTGCTGTGAATCACTCTGTCAAGCAGGCGGTGAGCCATCCTGCTGCATGCGCTTCCACTTCTTCAGTGTCTATTCAACGCTTGCACTTCCAATTCCAAGCTTAGAAAATGGTATAGCCTAAGAGCGGATCGAACGAGTCAATAACCGCAAACGAAATCATGTGAAGATATTGCTTGCCTCCATCCATCACGATATCGCTTCCTGTCAAGAATCCGCTCCCTCCGGCCGCATCCGATACCAAAAAGGCAATAAACCGCCCGAGCGTCTCTGCTGACGCGAAGCTGTGAACATCTCGTGTCAGGCCTCGTGTTCGCCGGGTCGTGGTTGGTATATCTGCTTACTTTCCGGTCGGAGTACGATCCTGCCATTCCTTCACCCATGTTTTGGCTGTCTCGTCGGGAGGATTTGCAATCATGTCTGTCGACACATAGCCCTGGGCAGAAAACGAAGCGGGTAAGGGGACAACGGATCATTGCTTGAGCAGAGAACGTACTGGTGAGATAGCGTTCACGGTGATACCGAGAGGTGCCCATTCTCCGGCGAGACTCTATAGTATACGTCAGCTGCCGAAGCCGGGCTGGTTCGCTCTTCCTCACCTTTGCCATCATGGTCAGAGCCGCTTTGCTGCCATTATAGGCTGCTTGATTTTGTGGCGACATGGCAACGAGGCCTGAGATGCTGGAGACAAACAGGAGCTGCTTCCCTTGCAGAATTCGCCCCTTTTTCTTGAATTGACTTAGGGCGGCGTGGGAGTCGGGGTCGACGGATGTAGGTAGGTCCATCCAGGAGCGGACAAGCGCACGAGCCGTATAGATGGGACCGAAGGCATTGACGGAGAAGATATTTTGCAACTCGGCTAGAGCAGGAACGCTTAGTCGGAGGACCGATACGTATGGGTGTTATACTTACTATCTGACATGTCATGTGAATCCCTCCATAAAGATATGCCTATCGGGTTTACAGATTGAATACCAGTTAACGGACGCTCTCAGGCCGCATGCTTACCCGCGTTGCAAATCGCGATATCAACCTTCTTTCCAAATTCTTCCTCGATGTCTTCTACGGATTGATCTACTTCTCGGCTATTTGAGGTATCACTTTTGAAGGATTTCACCTTGACGGAAAATTCATGGGACAGCGCTTCAGCTAGCTCCGAGCAGTCCTTCGAGGTATAGGTGATCGCGACATCGCCCCCGGCTGCATAGGGAACCAGATTGTTAGGCACACACGAATCAAATTAAGTGTATGGAAAGCCTGATACTCACCCTCGGCAATGGCTCGAGTGATGGCCTCCCCTATGCCTCTTCCTCCGCCGGTAACCAGAACCAATTTCTTCTTGAAGTCGAGGGAGATCATACTGCTGGGTAATCTCGTGGAAACAGCGCAGCGGTCATGAATCGGATGGATGAATCTATCGGAGAACGGATATACCTCCCTTTCGTGGAGACATAGACTGGTCACCGCTTTCCTTTCCACTCAGACCACATTCTGCATGAACAGTTTGATAGTGCATCTAGCTTCCGGATACCGGTCCGTCGAATTCCCTTCGAAGCTGTTACATAAGCAGGTCTGGTGCGGATCCGCAGCCAAGTCGGCGTCGACTCGTCATACAGTGTCTCCAATTGCACTCTAGTGCATTGTCACACAAACAATCGTGAAATGCCTCTGCATGCTACTTCACCGCAAAACAGTTCATACACTCTGCTTCGTCCGCTGGAAATCTTCATACCCAAGTACTGCCAACGTTAGGCAACTTTTCACCCGCTTAACAAACCAATCTCTCCTTGCGCCTGATCCCCCAACGGTCTCAATATGTTTCTTCGCCAGTCTCTTCTCGCTGTCACCCGTTCGGTGAGAACGGAACGCATCGCCGTACAGGCCGGCTTGGCTGTATCTCGCCGCATAACGTCCAGGCAAATCTCCGGGTCTGCACCACGACGTGCCACTCAAGAAGAAGAGTTTGCGATGGCGTTTGAACAATCTCCTCTATACAATGTGATCAAGGCGAACCCATCTGCGATGCAAGCAGTCAAGCAGATAGGGGATTTGATGCAGAATAAGGGTGAGTACTTAGGGCGTGTGATATCTCGGCTACAACTCATCTCTCTCTTGGATACAGGCATTGATCTGACGCAGCCTCCGAGCAAAATGACCATGTTCAAGCTTGCCATGGACAGCGATTTCAGAACAGCAATCACAACCTTGATGACGGAACTGAAGTCAGCTGGTGTGGATGTCACGCCAGAGGTAAGCACATGAGCTTAGCACAGTACACACGTTTGCCTGACAACAGTTTTGACTACAGAACGTGCAGCAGCTTATGGGCCCATTCGGCAAAAAGTAGCGTAAACAACATGATGTTCGCATTTGTACTCAACAGCACTGTATCTATACAACACGATAGGACACGATAGGACACGATAGGACAAATACCTGGCCTAGAGCAGGGAGCGCAAATTGCGAGTGTGTAACGATGAAGTCGCTTTTGGACTGGCTGATACAGATGGCTGCTCCCTTGGTCCCGTCCGACCCCGAGCGCCTGGCCATCGAAACTCGTGGCGTTGCTGAAGGGCGTTGGACTCTTGTTGAAGAACGGTCGACTGGAACATTACGCGGTCTTGTATTTCTTATACGAGTACAACAACGGCTCGCCTTGAGGATTGTACGCGGCTTCTCGTGCGACCTATTCTGACTGGCGGTAGCGGCGGCGGGATCTGGATACAGCTAATGAGAACGGCTTGGAAGGATGACTGCAACAAGGTCGTCTTCCTCCCAAAAAATGTTGAAACATATTCCTACTGCGTCGGGGGAGGCCCAATGGTGGCACCACCGGTGCCAGGGACACCTTGACTCATGCGCAGCTGATTGCCGTTCTGAGAGGCTCCTCGGCCCACAGATGTTTGAGGAATCGCTGATTCAGCTGCGGGGTCTTCCTAAGGATAACGGGTGATTAGTTCTGCTCGCGCCATTCGGAAGGGATCCAGCTTACCTTTTGTTCCCGAATCAGTGTGTTGAATTGCTGCGAAGAAGAGACATTGTTTAGCATAGAGGCTTGCGAGACGAGGCTCGGCAAGAGGACTAACACCCCATAGATTGGCCACAGTTTGAAACTCTTTTCCTACCCCATACACCTCCTCCAGTTTGCGATTCTGGACATTCGCCGAAGACAAGAGCTCTTCGAAGCCCTATACCCGAATGAATTTATAAGGCCAGATAGACTAGCCCGTGAATTGCACGAGCTACTCACCCCGGCGATATCTTCAATCCACCTGTCTCGCTCTTTGTCGAAAAATGAACGATTCGCGTCTTCATCACTAGCTATCGCCTGGTCACCGCCGGCGGGTCTTCCAAATTGAGACGAGCCAGATTGCATGTTCGACGCGGACGCTCCGATTTGCTGGCCTCCGACATACGTTGGAGCCGAATTGGCCATGGATTTCCGGGGGTGCATTGTTCTTGAGATTTGCGCAGAGATCCTCCTCGGAAGTTTCTCAGGATCGATCCGGTTGGCTGCAACGAAAATAGCGTAGCGGGCTGGGGATTGTGAAGTCGAAGGGTAAAGTACGCCTGAATCTCTCGGGCGAAATGCAGGGTAGCCTTGTGGTCGGCGACGCGGAGAGAGGAGACAAGGAGACAAGATTGATTGCTGGTTGATGCATATTCTCTCACCTCCTATACAACGTACTGTAACGCGTCTTTTGCTCATGAAATCAGCGGCAAAAGGGTAGTAAAATAGAGCAATTTTGGCGAAGGGGTAATAATAGGCCAAATTTATTCCTGATCTGCTCACCATGCTCCTCCCTTCAGCTCAAGACTGTGCATAGCCAGCTGCATAGCCCTTCAAGCCTGGATGACCGTCGTGCTGCAATAAGCCATCCACAGCTATCTCATCAGTTTGGTGCCTTCCAGCCTCGTGCAGTTATTGCCAGAGTAGTCGGGCTGAGCCGAATTACACGCACGGCCTTCAACGCGACATGCTCAAGAAGTGCAACTTGCGAATCCAGATTCATTCCGTCCGTGTACTTATAGATACCGTTTTGTGTCCACATCATATACTTTCACATATCATGACACTCATCTATACAGCGGACATCCAGACCTTTACGCTTCCATCATCTGCCGCCGACGCTAGCAACCCACGTGTACGCTGCTGAGCCTGCTGAGCCCTCTTGTACGTGGCGCTTCCTTCATCTGCATCTTCCGGCACATGTCGTTTACACCAGGCAGCGGAATTGATGTCGTATATCGAGTGAGCCTGTTCTTGAATCGCGATCACCGCCAAGTCGACTTTTGAGACGGGACTGGAGAGTTGGGAAGTAAGCACCGTTTCATCGGTTTGCGTCTGGTAGAGCGGAGACGAAGTCGCAAGGGTCAACCATAATGAACGGTTCAAACGAGAAACAGAACCCACCACACGCCAGATCAAGATTTGACCATCTCCTCCTGTACTTGCTAGGCGGCCGAGGTCCTGCGCGGACTGGTGCGCAGAGTCGGTCCAAGACAAACTGAAGCATGCTCGTGGATCGTGTGCTTGATAATGCGCGACTTCTGACCATCTCGCTTCTGTGCTATGTCCGCTGAAAAACCAATTGAACGTAGGTATCAGCTGCAAAGATCGAAATTTGAGTGCCCTGAAATCTTACCCTCTTGCCCAGATCCTTATACCACCATTATCGCCACCACTGGCCAAATACATGCCGCAGGGGGAAAATGCGAGACTCCAAATGGTTTCTGGATCTTTCAGCGGGGGAATAACCAACTCTTCTTCGCTAGACTTGGATTCGCTAGTTTGGAGGTATGACGCGGAATCTTTGGTGATATATGATGCCTGATCTAGCAAGTCCAGCGCGATGTCGAGATTCTTGGCAGGTAGTGAGGGTTGAAGTTTTTGGAACGGCCCCCAATCCGCGTCAGGGTCATCGGCAAAGAGCAGGATGGAGGCGTCGTATGAAGCTGAAGCCAAGATCTTAACAAGAGGATATAAAATGAGTACAAGAGCGATACTAGACAGCGCCTCGGCACATACCTCCTCTTTAGGATGCCAGGCCAAGGCCTTGACATCCTGCGTGTGTTCCATCATGACGGAGATACACTCAAAGTCGGAATCAGGTTGCACTGTCCAAGATGCGCAGTCTGATCAAATGATGGTGCGAGCAGGCTCGTAGAGTTCCGGCTCACCTTCCCATACCCAAACGCTCTTGTCCCTCGAACAGCTCGCGAGTAAAGCACCATCGCTCGAATACCCCACGGATTTGCATTCACTCTCGTGTCCTTCCAAAGTCGTCACGCACTCCCATTCGACTGGGCCCTCGGACTTCACGCCGACGTCGCCATCCTCATCATCTGTATGCTCAGCGCCCTCGATCCCCTCAGCCGCATCCATCACTTCTTCCCATACGCCTACGGTAGAGTCAAAGCTTGCCGTCGCGAGTGTGCGTCCACTTGGACTCCAGGCGATACTCCGAATCGTTCGTTTATGTGCTGTCGGTATCACGGCGAGAAATTGGAACACTGGCTTCACTGGCTGGTTAGGTGTCAAATCGCCCGAATGGGATGTAGCGGTGAAATGATAGGAGTAGAGGCGGACCGTTTTGTCTGTCGAGCAAGAGGCGAGGAGGGGTCGTGTTGGGTTCCATGCTACGCACCAAGCGGGCTCGCTATGCCCTAAGGTGGAAGGAAAGGGAAGCGTAAGGACTGCATGAGTTGACATCCGAGAGAAGTCACGAACCGGGAAGTTCGGCGACGAGGTCGAGAGCAGGCATACCTAGCTGTGAACGGTAAAGACGATAGTATCAGCACTGCTCGTTTGACTCTTCAAATGACTGCATTCCAAAGATAAAGTGTAATCAGAACAGCATCTGGAGCACTGTACTGCGAGCAGCCCCTGTGCTCCAGGCTGATTGGTAATTCTAGCCGTGAATCTTCGCATCCTGACTCGAACTTCTTGGTCTCTCTGGTTGGAGCCCGAAGAAGACAGCCGTCGATTGGCCCCGGCGTTTTATACATCATTCTGCGAGTCTGGAAGCGGGAACAAGACTGATTCTTGACTCACAGCGACAGTGTTGTCAATACTTGCTGAGGTAATGTGAGATGAAGGCTATAGGAAGAAGGGTCGAAGGTGTTTGACCGTATTTGCAAGTCAACAACCGTCGTTGATATATTCACGCCCCTTCACTCAGAAATGACGAGCGATCGAGAGACTGCATGGCCCGGAAGCCGCCCGAGGACAGCGTGAGATTCCACGATAGTGGTACGCTGGTCACAACTTATCACCTTCCACCGCGACAAGGCAGGAAACCACAGCTGCAGCATCATGTCCGGGTTGTCAAAAATGTATATCTCTCTAGTTTACAAATCACAACAAGTAGACAGATATGACAACACGATTCTTGGTTTCATTAAATCATTATCACAGCCTCTACTTGAAGATCTTGCCGTCAGCGAAAGGCTTGCCCTCGATTTCGAGATCCCACGACATGGCACCGTTGAAGAACTTCTTGCCTTCCTCGGTGGTGATGTCCAGCGGGGTGATGGTGTACGACTCCCAATCCGGAGCGACGGAGAGAACGGGGATGGCGTCCTTGCCCCGGAGAACAAAGGCGCCCGAAATGAGTGAGTCGTTGGCCTTGCCAAAGACACCCATGGATCCCATAGCGTACTTTCGCGAGGCTTCAAGTCGAGCGAAGAAACCACCGATCAAGTTGGCGGACATGAAGACCTGGGTCAACTCGTCGTTGTACTTGTAGTCAATTCGCCAGACGCTGTATCCCTCAGGGTCGAAGCTGTGCAAGAAGGCAGAAGATGAACACCAGTACCAAGCCAGAACGAGCACGTTGTAATAAACTTACTTCTCGTAGAACCAAGGAAGGGCGCCGGTCAAGGTGTCTTCGTTGGAATACTTTCGCTTCCACTCGTCCATAACGAACGAACTCTTGGGCAAGTCATCCAACGGGTTCTTGACCTTTGGCTCGGCAGGAGCGGCAGGCTCGTCATCATCGTCATCGTCGGCAGCGGGCTTCTTAGCGGCCTTTTCCTTCTTGGGAGCGGCAGCGGCGTCGGCCTTGGGCTTATCAGCCTTGCCGTCCTTCTTGGGAGCCTGGTACTGAGGAGCAGTCTCGACGTATTTGACTTCGCCGAAGATGGGTGCAAGCTTGGGGGACTTGACGATGCTGGTGCATTACGAACTGGATGAGCGTCGGTCAGGCACAGGGGTGCAGGGCGCAACTTACGTTTCAAGGTATCGAACAACGTTGGGGATCTTCGCTCGTGCAGCGGCATCGATGTGACCGCGGCCCGTGGTGAGCGAGAACAAGACTGAGCCCAAAGCGATATCTGCCAAGGTCAATCGTTCGCCGACGATGAAGGTTCGAGTAGCGAGCACCCGGTCTAGAGTCTGCAATCGTTGTGTGAGCTTTTGCAAGAGCGAGGTCTGAACCGGCTTGGCGTAAGCGATGTGGCCAGCCATCATGCCGGAGACGGCGCTGTGGGGAACGGCCAACTGTAACAGCGAGAAAGTATTGATTGGCACAGATTGAGTAAGAGCGAGGAGCAGCAAGAACGTACCTCTTGATCAGCGATGTTGATCCACTGGGAGACTTCGGCGGCTTGCTTCTGGTCGGAAGGAATCAACTTGCCACCAGTGATTCGGGCGACTATAGAAGAAACGAGTCCATCAGACTTCCGCATTGGAATCGAAGAAACTGCCTCATCCCGGCTCATAGCCCCGATCGCGAATACAGATCCGAGAAACAACCGAATCTCTCAGAGATATGACGGTACCACCCGCCGGAAAAATTGTCGACAAACCCAATGACTCGTATAGAGCACGGATTAAGACAGGGATAACTAAAGACTCATCCTAGGAGACGATTGTTTTTCGGATGCGATCGATTCGCAATGGGGACAGAGCACACGGTTGATGACAAAAGGAAGAGATGCTTACCGTGCTCAGCGATAGCAGCAGTCTCGGTGATAAAGACACCGTCGGCACCTTCGAAAGCGGGTACGGTGCCCAAGGGGAACTTTGCGAGGAATGCAGGCTTCTTGGTCTCTGCCATGTCGATGTTAACTTCCTCAACGGATTCACCAGCCAAGGCGGCGACGGCCTGGACCCGCTTCACTCGCCAGTTGTCTGAAAAGGAAAGCAAAATGAGCCAAAGTGTGATGACGCGAAGTGGGACGAACGACATACTAGGGTAAGAGTAGATCTTTCCGACAGCCATTGTTGACAGTCTGAACGCGGGGAACGGTAGGTCAGCGGATTTGTATGGCGCATAGGTTATGGGGGGGAGTCCTTCGACGTACTTACTATGGATAGAGAGAGTGACGGGTGAGGGAAAGCAAGGGCAAGTCGGAATGGGTGGACTATATAAGTCAAGTGAAAGGATGCTCGCTCGATCGGGCTTGTCGCTGGAGGTTGCCCGGTATTTTCGCCGTGCTAGAAAAAAGTGTTCACGTGATCCCGTTTTCCCGGCCGCCGCCGCGCTACCGCGCCGCGGCTACTATGATTACGTGTACACGCACCGGATGCATTCTCGACGCGACGAACGGAAGCAAAGCGATCTGAAGAGCGTCTGGCAGCGAGCTAGGAGAATACTGACGGAGGAGAGGAGACGAGGTCGCTTAGATTAGACTAGCACAGACTTCCTGGCGGACTAGCATGCACGGATACTCGCACATTCAGACCGATGCTGCTTGGATACGGCTTTCCGATGTGGTATGGGAGGTGAGTCGTCGCAGTCGCAGCAGTGGTGTTCTCAGTCAAGGTGGAGGGAGGCGCAGCGCTGACCTTCTCCTCTAGTGGTTCAAGCCGCTCAATCCATGGCAGGTCAACGCCGTCAAGTCCTTGGTATCCCTCGAAAGTCTAGCAGATTCCCGTCATCCTCTCAGACAACCCGGTGACCTGGGCCATCTCGAGCTCTTTGTCGGTACGTCGGTGTGTTCGTCACAGTCGTTGATTTCTCCTTTTTAATCTCCTCTTCCTCTGACAGGTATCTTCCCCGGTGGAAAGGCGCGCTTAATGATGTCTCTCCGTCAGATAGAGTATATTCAATATTATATCAAGTCTATGAACTTGATCCGGCCGACACCAGAGGCCATCGAACGGTATCGCTCCGAGATACAGAAAATCAAGGCGTCCAGAGATGCGGAGCGGGAGGAAACGCGCTCGCAGGTGTTGAGCGACGATGGCGAAGATAAGGATGGACAGGAACAGGATGATTGGGTGATCGACGTCACCACGCTTGCCAATCTGCCTCTGCCGTCCTCAAAATACTTTGTGCTCATGGAGGAGATGATAGACATCGCAGGTCGCCTTCCTTTCTTCCCCTTTAGATCCTTACTCATCCGACTTGCGGTCACTGATTAGGTTCCAGTTTGTCTTCAAACCGATGATGATCTGAAACGGGCAATCAAGAACCCACGACCGTGGTATGAAGTTGCCAAGGGACTTCGTTCGGCATCCATCTCAGATTCCGCCTCTGCCGGCCTTTTCACTCGGCCGGCGACCCCTACGCAACTCGAGGCGCCAGTGGAGAAGCATGCAACGGAGATTCGCGTGGGAGAACGCGAGGCGTACAGCGAGGGCGGAGCGGAGCGAATAGCAGTAGCGGAGCAGCCGAGCGGCCAGAATGCGACTTGCGCCAGTGTCGTAGAACAGGTTGCTCGGGTAGAAGGTAAGTCGCGGTGGGCCAGTGCAGTCTACCAGACCGATTAACCTCACACTTAATCCTCCAGATTGCGATGAAATCTCCGGACCTGCTTTGCTCTTCCAGCGAGCGGAACAAGCATACATGGCCGCTTATCAAGGCAGCAGCAGCGCGCTCTCAACTTTTGCAGTAAATTATAGCGAGATTTCTGGCCGAGCGGCATTCTTGACGATAGATTTTCAGGTATGGGAAGAAGAGTATGGTGTCGTGTTGGATGTGGGATGGTCTGGGTGCTGGTTTGATAGGGAGGGAAGTTGTGCGAATCAAGCGACTGGCGGTACATGGACAGAAAGAAGGGGTGGTGGACATTGGATGTGAGTTTGCCGCCGCCACATCCTACATAAAGCCTAATATACTATCCTGGGTCTCAGCGTCAAGGAAAACGCACACCGTGTCAACACATCGATGAAGTGCTCCGTGGAAGGAAAAAGTGCGAGGATACCATACGTCGGAACGGGTGATAGCGAAATATTACCGATGAAGGAAGTATTGACTAGAGTCAAGGGGTTGGTGCCGATGATGCAGGAGAAGAGCAATGGGAATACCGTCTGTGAGTCCCCTCCACCAACCTAGTGATTCGGGAAGTGGAGTGCACTCACTCTGGTCGCATTCTGGTTCACCAGTTGTCATTGTACATTCGACCGAAAAAGACGTTAGGTCATTGCGCCATCTGGATCTTGACGTTTTGGGTTGGCAGCTTGATATTGCAATCCCGCGGTCTCCGGCGAGAAACGAGGTTTTCGTCATTGTATGTCGGCGTGATCTGCCTTCTCTCGTTTTAACTCGTACATCTAACGAGAAGTAATTGCAGGATACGTCGAGAATGGTTGCAGCAATCACGAATGCCCACGAAAAGCAGCGAAATCCATCGAGTAAACCAATAGTGCGGAGTCATTGCAGCTTGGATCGACTTTCAAAGTCGTTGCTCAAGGACCATCCGGTTCTACCGTATGTCGTTGGGAACAGCGGAAATTGGGCGGATGTAGGTTGCCTCTTAGCATCTACGACCGCCATTCTCATCGAGCTGACTTGCCAAAACAGGCCTCGTTGCAATGCTTCCTCGTCAGTAAGTCCCCGACAATAAGCTGGATGTTTCCAGTGCTGTCGGCTGATATCCCCGCCTCGGCTTGCGTCACTAGTGGTTATTAAAGGCGCCGAAAGGTGTGCGTCGCTCTTGGCGCGAGACCCGGTCGAGTTACCGAAGGATCGGGCAGAAGCCACAGAATGGGCCCATGACCGAGACCTCGTCGAGGCACTTGCACGTCAGGATGATGCCGATCGCACAATCCTGTTGCATGAGCAAGCTCGCCGACAGCGTGAAATCATGTTACGCACAGGCCAGTCCGATGACGGGGCCGGACATGACAGTCTAGAGGATGATTATGATTCCGAGGATGACGACAGAAAGCTCCTTGGAGAGTTTGACATGGAATACAACATTGGAGGCGGAGGCCCAGAAGATGGAATAGAGGATGATTAGCCTAGATGTTCACTGACATACGTAGACCTATGGCTTAGCAGCTGAACACATAAGAAAAGGCCGCTTGTAAAAGCCGGAGTTGGGTACCTCATCATGACTGTGCCTGACATATGACATAACAATTCTTGTGTTGTTGTTGCTATGCAGCCTTGGTATAGGGATCAGGGAGATGCTGCCTTTGTTGACCATACATCATCGCAATATTTTTGGCAGCAATAACCATACAACAAAACTGACCGACGGTCCAGCCCCCATTTGATTTCCCAGCGACTTCACCCCAGCATTGGCATATCTTGGCGATACGGCTCTGTCGAGAGCCACTGAGCGTTCGCTTCTCGTCCTCCATCATCCGCAGCTAGAAAACTCAGGAAATCAAAGCTTGGGCCCGTCGTATCCTCTTCGCCGCTGAATGGAGCCACGCTTTGATAGTGTTGTATACTTGTTGCTCCAGCGACGTTCATGGCTCCCGGAGTCAAGGCAGCCGTAGGCGATAGTTCTGTTCGAGCGTCGGATGTGTGCGAAGCTCCTTCTCCTTGACCGAAGTACTCCGCATGTGAATAACCAGGCTTCACCAGGGTCGATTCTGACGCTTTGGGATGAGGGGCCAAGGGATTCAGAAACAGGTTGTCGAGCAGATGGAGCTCGGTAGGTAATTCCAGCTTTGGCAATGGCGAAGGGAAACCTTGCGACTGGAAAGAGTGCCGCATGGCTGACTCTACGTGTGCCCCAGCCCCGCCAAGACCGGCGGCAGACAGGAAATTCTCTCTGCCACGGTTTGATACGGATGGACCGCCGTCACTCTGTTCGTCTGAAAGTCTTCTCAGGATTGCGGTGCTTAGCATCTCGAATGTCGATCGACAAGCCCGGGCTGAGGGAACAGAAACTAGATGTGCTATGTCAGCCACTGCGCACTGACCGCCTGATCGGATTGTCAGCGAGGAACATACTAGAAAGAGCCTCCAGAGTTCCAAGACATGCTTGCACATCCAGATAGGCGTCCATCATCGTGACGGGCGAATCTCCAAGCAAATTCATGTTCCAGAGTCCATAAAGGTAGGTAATGCCGGCCATGAAAACGTAATGACTCTGACAGCAAGGAAGACGAATAATTTAGACGTTTTCTTCGTCTTTGGTAACGTACTTACCGAAAGCCACATCCAGTTGATCTTGTTTTTGCGCTGAATAGTCCTAAAAATCCTTATGATATAGCTCGAAGATGAGAGACAAGCCGCCAACGCATCTTTGGAAGGGCGGGGGCAGGCAGGCGAGGGCCGAAAGAGGAGCAGAACCGTATCTATGGAGGCTCTGTCAAAGTTCGGCGAGAAACAACCGGTTTTAGAACAACTTACTATGGAAACTGATCGCATACCCTTCGGCGCTGGTGCACCCCTTGGGTTCAGGAGAGTTGCTTAGCCACACTTTGAGCCTTTCAAACATGCTATCAAACCATTCTTGCGTAGGCTGATCGACCGCTTTGACCGAATACAGCCGGCTATTGATTTCTGATTGAAGTTCACGAAGAGGAATAAAGTTGAGGGCAACCACTTTATAGGGATCTGGTTCGGCAGCAAGCAATCCTTGGTCGGTGATGGCGTTATCGGGTAGTTGCGAGAAAGGCTATGTCAATGACACGGCAGTGATCATCAGCGGCCGCCTTCGAGTACAGGTCAAAAACACGAGCGTACCGGAACGGCGATAAAATCATCGGGTATGCTGTGGGGCCTTCCAAGGGAATGGCACAATAGTCTATCGAGATTGTAGACAGCGTGGAACAACCTTCTCCGCATATCGATTTCTAGCGAGGACAAGCTCTTTGACGCCTCTGTCTCGTGATGCAATCCGTGATCTACCGCACATCGGGACGCAAGGCCGACGAGGTGCCAAATACCTGTGACAGACATAGAGCATCGGTTGGCATTCGAGAAAGGAACCAGTCGAAGGTACTTACTGCCTCGGGTAGGATTTAGTAGCGAGTAGTAACAACAAAGCAGGATGGCTTGCAATCCGACATAACTTCTATCTTCGAAAACGGCTTCCAAATGTTTCGATGCCTCGACATAAAAGGCTTCTGAGGACATTCGAAGCTCTGCTGTCGGATCAAGGGAACGAGACAGGGCCATTGTGCTGAGGGCTATGGAGGCCGATACCGTGATAGAAAGAATGTCGTTTTATGGTCAATTCGCATTTAATGGTCACGGACAGCTTACCGAGAACCATCAAGACGAAAAAGATATCTGACTCCTGGACGTCCGCACTCTTCTCTCGTACCCTCATCAACTGCTTCTCAAAGGTTGGCATGTGGAGGATCGGCAGCATTATCTGAACAAAGTCCACATATACCTGAACGAGGCGATCGACCGCTGCAGGAGGGGGAAGTGCGGGAATATTCAGAGGGAGAGAACCGCTGGATTGAGGTACCGAGCGAATGTGAGATGCCTGGAGTGGCGGGCTTTCTAGTGCAGTGCGTTGATTAGACGTATACGGGGATCCTCCGGGGACCATTGGGGGAGGCATGCTCTGCAGGGCGCCTGGAGGAAGTCTGGAATGACTGGTCGGGTAGTCAGTTCTAGTAGTGTTGAACGAAAATAGAGCCGGGTCGATGGGTGACGTGTCGGTCGGCGCTTCGCTTGCTGGAACAATTCCCCTATTTGACGTAAGCCCACGGTCGCCTGCAGAACGACCAACACTTGAGCGGTGAGATCCCCGTTCTTCCGATCGAACAACAGCATGTCCTGTTGTAGGACTTGCATTAGGTCGCGACATGGCCGGTTCGAGAACAGAATCCCTTCGTTCTGGCAAAGGCGGTCCGGAAGCAGGTCCTGTACGGAGGACGGCGTCAACCACCATCCTGGCCAGACTGACTCCAGAACTGGCCCCCATGAAGTGACCGACGGGTCTTGGCATGTCACTCGCTGCAACCGCACCGCCAAATGCTATGTCGGAAACCACTGAGTCGACCATTTCTCTTGCGGTTGGATGATGACTTGGTTCTTCGTTGTATATAGAACCGCGGCTGTCGCTGAGTGTAGCCGCGCGGGAAGGGGCATCGCTAGTACTGCGCATATGTCCGGGTCCGTTCGGGTACGGTCGATCAAAGGATGGGTGCTGATACATGGATCCAGGATGTGAAGCCATTCTTGTATCCGAGTATTCCCGCTGTAGGGCAGGCGGAGCTCTGCTGGATCCCATTCCCATGTGTTGCTGCGAGGGGGGATACGACCGTGGAAACTGATGAAGAGATCCCGGAGAAACAGAGGGCGGATGCTGATAGTCCTGTTGCTGCTGACGAGCTTGCTGTTGTTGCTGCATCGCTTGATGAGAAGCCGCAGCTGTGGCGAGATTGGTTAGCATCTGAGCGTCTTCGAGGAGCGCGGGATCTTGATGTTCTAGGTTCATCGAGGGAACCGAGGAAGATCCTGCTGGACGGCCATGAGAGCGGTAGGTATCCAGCTGGGCTCGAAGGGCGACGACCTCTTGTTCGAGCTCATGGATGTAACTGGGGTTTTGATGCGTCAATTGATGCCACCAAGAAGAAAAACCGATATGCTTGGGAACATGCAACTTGCCTTCGGGAGACATTCTTTTTCGATATTGCGTCGAATCCGACACATTCAACTTTTGCCTATACCACCAAACGTCGTCAGCTTGCGGTGAAAGGAGGTTGAAAGAGGAGACTCGCTTACTTTTTCGCAGGCACTCTGATCGCGCGGAATATGTCAGACAAGGTTAGTTCGGTGAGACGCGAAGTTGGCGGTACACTTTCTGTAGAAACGGAAACATACACATGCTGGCAATTTGCCGTCACACTGCAAGTCAACGCCAGTGCGATTAGCACAGATAGAAATTGCGGAGACAGCAATAAGCCCGGGGCGAGGCGGACAAAGACTCACCTTGCTTTTCCGACTCCGGCACCTGGTACAGGCACTGATGGCTCTCGCGACGCGATGCTCGAACGGATTGCTTGCAGAGTCGAAAGCAATGGCTGTCCCCGTCGGAGAAGCGGCGTTGGCGGTGATCATGGCCGACGTGTGCTTGAAGGGTTGGACCTTCATGACTGCCGCGAGGAAGGGAGGGAGTTTCGGATAGGATAGAGGGACAACGGCAAACAAGCAATTCGACTGCACCCACTCAACGAAATCACCGTCTATCACGCACGCACCGTGTTTCGTCTTCGGCCTACAGCGAAGATGGCTCCAATGTATCCACGGTGCGCCCGGATGGCTAGCGCGAACAGAGGCGTGTAAAGACAAATGTACATAATCAGACATTCAATGGGTCTCGACCTCTTTCGTCTCTTCTCAGCCAGATGCGATTCACACCATCGTCCCACCATGTCTGCCCTGTCCCCTTCTGAAGCCAAGCAGCTCATTCTCGAGGCACTCAAGGGTATGTTGTCTCCGGTGGCTTTTCTACTGTCGTCCGATACTAACGGCCACTGGCCATACCACCGCAGCTCGAGAGTTCGCCTACGTGCCCTACTCTCACTTCCGGCAAGTCATCAGCATCATCACGCTCAAGCGGCGCAGCTGAAACCTTAATTCTCTTACCTCGTAAAACTCTTCCCTTCCACCCACCCAGCGTAGGAGCTGCTCTCCTCTGCGAAGATGGATCCATCATTCGCGGATGCAATGTGGAAAACGCGTCCTACGGTACGTTCCTCTGTCTGAACAAGACGGGCTTCAACCTTTTGCAACACATATTGACTGGTTGTCTGGTCCTTTAGGTGCAGGTATCTGCGCTGAAAGAACCGCCATTACAAAAGCGGTGGTCAGTACCAATTCCCGCACACTCCTGAAACTTCTATGAACATTTCGTTTTGCACTACTACCTATATCGCCCGCATCCGTCAATCTGCAATGGCTACCGCTTCTCCCCCGTGCCATCAGAGCGAAGGAACCACCAAGTTTGTAGCAATTGCGGTTTCCAGGTGTGCCCATAATCGCTATTTTTTTACTTCTTTCTTCGATCTCACCTCCGCCGTTTTGCGCCCAGTGATGTCCCGGCTCCTACCACCACGCCATGCGGTATCTGCCGCCAGGTCATCAGAGAGTTCTGTGCCGATTCTACTCCGATTTACATGGTCTCGTCAGATTTCCCTTCCGGCGAGATGTGTTCCGAAGACGACGTGTTCGAGGCTCTCGATAACAACAAGCTTGTCAAGCAAATGACCTTGGGAGACTTGCTACCGATGAGCTTTGGACCAGAGAATCTGACTCAGCGGTCGTCGTGAAAGTCTCATGGACCGTTCTTGCCGACGCAGGAAATTCCGAGTCCCTATGACTTGCTGCATTGGGTCGGGTGTTCGAGTTTGGATCGATAGATGGCGAATATGCATACGGCAGCGGTCATGTCATGTCTACTGCCCTGGACACTCGCCTATGGACATTTCCGGGGTGGTTTCGTTCCGGATCTGAGACGACTTTAGCGACTCTTTGTAGCGCAACTCGGCGCCGCCCGGAAAAGCGCTGCAACAAGGCTCGTGCATGCCATTTAAACGCCGTTTGTCGACGATTTTGGAATTTTCGCTAGGGTACAGTAGCACGGTCCGAAGTTCGCGGGTCGGAGGCTATTTGCGTGAATTGATCCCCAGGGTTGAAGGCTGAGATAGCTGGCGGTGCAGTCATCCAAGCTGACGAGCGGAGGACAGGCATATGTCTTGCAGCATAGGGTCTGTATCGACTCGAGTACATCGTTCCAGAAATAATATAGAGTCGCCTCACGTTGCAGCACCTATCGTCGCTGTCTGACGCAAACTTCAAGCATCTCCAAATTAATCTCCAGGAATCGATGATAGCATAGAAGAGCTTTCCCCCGCCACTTGCCCTCGCTCTGAAACGCCTGTTGAGGGTACGGTGATAATCAAGCAGCCATGTCCAATGCAAGCAATTACATCTACTCTGGTAAGCCTCGTGTTGGCCTTGGTTGTGCATGGCATAGCGTTGACTAAAGGCTTGCATGTCATCTGGGGTCGGCCGATTTTCATAGGGTTCGTTCCGTTGCTCAAAATGGCTATAGCCATTCTTTGTGGATTTGTGCTCGGCAAGAAGGGGATGTTTCCTACTGCTGCTGCACGAGGAGCTAGCTACGTTGCCATGGTAAGTGCCACAGCCGAGGGGCAGGGGCAAATGAACTTATAGCGCACATAAAACAGAACGTCTCTCTGCCCTCTCTTATCTTTGCATCAGTCGTCAGCGCATTCTCTCTAGATAATGTTTCAAGCTTAGGGCCTCTTTGTATGAACGCGATGATTTACCAACTCGTTGGATTGGTATGTACCGCTCTTCCTTTCCACCGTCTCTCCCCTGCTGAACGAGCGTCTTTAAGATCAGGCTCTAGGCTGGCTGATCAGGGAGTGCCTATACGTTCCCGCCGACTTTCAGTGGGGTATCTTGGCAGTAAGTGCGAACCTTTCCGGCCATATTTCCCCGGCTCACTCTTGCGATTTGTCAACAGGCGACCACTTGGTCAAACTGGGGTAATCTCCCAATCGCCGTGGTAACAACCATTGCGACACAAAGACCCTTCGACAAGAATGTCGATCCAACATTGGGCACGGCGTACGTTGCAGTATTCACTCTAATTGTGGGTGGATAAATCCACAGTACATGCGTCAACGGCGCCTGATGTCTCCTATCTTGCAGTACAATGTTACCTTCTTTGGCATGGGAGGTTGCAAGATCTGCGCTTGGGATTTTCGGCCTGGGGCGGATGAGGTAGTGCCTGTCCGGGAGAGGTGGTCCCGACGGCGTAAATCATTACGTCGCCTGTGGGGCAGACTGCGCAATCTTCGACACCCGGAAAAGACTCCCAGATCGGCACGTTGCGATATGCTCCCGGGGGATTCTACTATGCACGATGCAGGATTAGCTGGTTCCGACTTGGAGAAACGTATGCCAGCGGAAGACAAGGCATACCTGCCTCCTAAGGAGGACCTAGTGCCAACATACCTGAACGCGCGTGGGTCTTCAACGCCCGCTATGACGCGGTACCGTTCGCACCAAGAAGTCATTTCCACTATTCAGTCGTTGCCCGACACTATACAATTGGCACCAGTTTCGTCAAGATCATCGCGCAACAGGGTTGTCATTCCCGGTCGAGAGTACGATGTACCAGATGACCTTGTTCCGAAAATTCGAGTTTCGGAAGGTGATCCGCGGGATCGAGCGTATTTGACCCAAAACTCGGTTTCGATGACCAAGGGCGTCACCATCAGTGCGCCACCGTTAGATGCCTCGCGCCAAGAGCCTGAGGAGTCTACTGCGCCAGTTCCCTGGTATCAGTCACCGTGGAACATCCTCAAGCTTACACTCACACCGCCTAGCATATCGTTGTTTCTGGCCTTGCCGATATCTCTTGTGCCACCATTGAAGGCTCTCTTTGTCCATGTCGAGGGCTGGACTGGCGAACGGATGCCTAATAGTCCAGATGGGAAACCGCCCTTGAGCTGGTTACTAGACGTGAGCACGACAGACCTGTTGTCCGGAGTCGCAATGCTGAACACTTCATCCTGATTACACCAGACGGCCAGCTTCTTAGGTCAGATCTGCATTCCTTTGGGTTTAATCTTGCTGGGGGCTTCTTTTGCGCGTCTTAAGCTTCCGAAACCCCTCTCGAGACTTCCCATAGCTGCCATTGTCGTAAGTACATCTGAGTCTGGAGCTGAGTTTCCTTGCGCTGACTGATCTTCCGCCTTGACGTCTTTAGGCGGTCACGGTCGCTAAGAGTACATACTATTACTTCCGAGTTCAAGCCTACTTCTCGAATGCTGATCTACGGCCTCAATTACACAGTGGTCATCCTGCCCATCATCGGAGTTCTGATGACAGACGGCCTGTCAAAGCATACTAGTCTGTATCCTAGAGACCAAAAGAGTGAGTTGACGTGTATCGGTGGGACCAACTGCTTGCTGATGGCTTTGGCGATGCCAGTGCTTCTCTTTGTCGCCATGTTCCTTGGCGGCACTCCAAGTGCAGTCAACCAGCAATTGCTCACAGCGATGTATTCACCGTCTGGGTCAGCAGACACGCTTTCTGCCTTCCTAGCTCTACAGTATAGTTTCATGTTTATCTCGTCGGCTGCGCTGGCGGCAGTTGCGCTTGCGATCGTCGCCTGAGTCGAGAGTGGATACCTTTGATCTATCACTGTAATCTGTATCGTTCACCTAGCAGCGGATGGGCTCAGATCTCCCATGGTTCTTCTCATCTACCCTGATACCGTGCGTGCTCTCTGGGAAACCCCTAAAGATCATATTAGACATGACCTGAAATGGAGAGCTAGCTAGTCACTGAGGTGTTGTGAATAGTTGTGATGTTGCATATTTGGCGTGAACGGTCACATCTGATTTGTCGGCCTGTCCTAGGCTGTGCGTGCGCGTTCCGAGTCCGTTCAAACATTCTCGATCATCCAAATGTTTGAATCAACATCTTCGCTAGGCAGTCTGAAGCTTCTTCTGACATGAGTTTCCGATTAATGATAATATGGTGAGTATGGTCATGCATAGAAAAGAACGCGATGAATTGGCGATCCGAGGCTATCGTCTTGAAATGACGTGCCTGACTCATGTTGTCGCCGGGTCTGCGCTGGTCACATTCCAAGGCTCCCCACTTGTGTCTTCAGTGACCCAGCCCATACCCTACGCGTGAATGCAAGGCTTTACGTTAGTCCCTCGAAGGACCTCACACAGGGTGAGAACCGAGTGAAAGCGGACGGGCTAAGGACATGTCGTGGCAACCTTCTTCTTTGGCGGAATGCTCACCGAGACGCTGGTACGCCGTGACACTATTGATCCGACAATGAGGTACATGTCGGTAAGTTGGACGATGCATCCATAACTCAGCAGCAGAACACTTTGTGCGGCAACAACTTGAAATGACCTTGGTGAATCGTCATCACGCAGGACGAAAGACGTCGCACTCTCTGTCGCGGTCTGTTCCTTAGCAAACGTACGAAAGATCAATTGTCCATCGCGCAACCCGTCGGCCTGCCGCATTCATGGCACGAATCTAAGTTTGAGTAGGCGAGCACGCGCAGCTGCTCGTGCTCCCTGAAGTCCGAGGGATCTGTAAGTCTCGTCATCTGAGCAGCTCATGCCTGGACAGCTGTCCGGACGTCAAGGTCACAGCCGAAGGTACCAAATCATTCCTTATAGGCGTATAGGCGAAATGCTCGTTCCTTGGTTTCGCATCATATCAATATATGCATACATCCCGGGGGCTAGATCTAGGAGTCAACGTACTCTACTGCCGAAAAGTCAACTTCAGCCGCGGCTTCATTAACATGCGAGCAAACTTCTTCTTTAGGGTTCATACAGCTGTTCCTAAGGCCTAAGGCGAAGGCATATGTCGTTCAACCTACATTTCCAGAATACTAATGACTGCGATGCTTTTTGAATGTCACTTCAACGCCATGGCCCTGAAGCAAGTCCTGCATGCATCGCTGATCCTGCAAAGTCGCGAGTTCCATGATCGCAACCGCTTTCTCCACCAAGCCAGGCTGTATAGCGATCACCCCATCCCAGTCAGCGACAATGATGTCTTGCGGCTTTATGACTACGTCGAAGCCACTTGCGGTAGATATAGCGATGGGCGAGTCGATTGCAGTCACTTGGGTAAAAGTGTTTTGTCCAAGCGTGGATTGTCCTTTGGCGAAGACCTGATTGTAATTGACGCGGCGACGCGGCGAGGTGAGTTTAGTGCGCCAGACCTTCCCGCAACGCAAGACCCATTTACCGGAAATGATAGTCTCCTATGGTCGGCGATATCTCGACAACGTCCATTGATTATTACCCCGTTCAGTCCTCGGGATTTCGCGGCAGCACTCATCAGTCCGCCCCATACTGCGTTTGTTGAATCTGAAAGCGGGAGAAAGCAGAGGGACAGGCAGGCAAAAGCGGTCAACACAAGCCATCTTGCTGCCATCAACACACGTCCTTACCCGTGGGAGTCGTAATGACCATGACATGCCCAGCAGACGCGATGTCAATCTGCTCGGTGTGGAAGACTGCTTCAGTCGACGGCACAGGGCGCGTGATAACCTATCTGGACTCAAGGAAGAACTCCTCACATGGTGGCCTTTCACTTTTTCGATACCGTGTGTCGAAGCATGAACCATCTGAATTACGAAAGACGTTTAGGGCTACCACCGGTATCATCTCTGGAATGACATACCTGGACTGTGAAAGCTGGCCCTATCACTTTCAGGTCAGGATTATTTGATTCCAGCGGCGAGAATGCACGGATATCTGGGAGGAAACCGCCATGTCGTACACCAAGCTTGACAAGCGCATCAGAGATCTGGCTCACGAGTCGAGTCAGTGGAAGACTCATTTCTAGGTCATCAGAAGGGAGAACTCACATCGCAAGTGGAAAAGGGTCGGAGCAAGTCGATCAACTTCTGTTGTGCCATCATCTGTGATGCGTTAGCCATAGGTCTCGTAATCAAGGCTCGGGGAGCAACGTTGGAAGTGTATTAACTTGCAGTTCCAAACTCAGATCACACTGCGAGATGGCGTCTTGGCAGGCCGTCTGGGAGAATGAGGAACGGCAGACTAGGTGAGGAAGATACAGATTGCGGTAACAGAGATGCTAGGTGCATAATCTGAATCAACCTCGGCCTAAAAGACTAGTTGCACAGTTCGGGCCTCCACATAACCGCAAGCTTCAGCGGGGTAGCTATCGGGATTCCCCGGATCACGAGCCGACGTCGACCCCAGTAGCTACGCAACTTGGTCGGTCCTGTGACCTGTCCCAACAATTGGCTAGGTCATAGCTATTTGGGCCAACTACTGGTCAACATGTAGGCTCATCCAGCGCAGGCAAGGTCGCGACTCTGTACTCGCGCCTCAAAGCGGAGCAGATGTATTCATCGAGCATCCACAGACCAAGGTATATTCGTCTGATATCGGCGTGAATGGTTTTTTACACTCATGCCCATAGATAGACAGAGATGTATACGGTTTCACCAATCATTATCTTTCAGTTCATTGTACGCGGAGTCACTAAAGGAGACTTGAAAAAGCCAGAATAATGACAGAGAAGGATGGAAGCACGAGGCGGCGCCTCTCTGCACATAGGGCCTGACTCGCAAATCGAAGCTTGGCTGATGTCGTAGAACAGCCCACAAGTGTCGACTAATCTCGGGTCATCGCCTTGGTTTCGGAGGTGATAATCCTTAATCGCGAACCAATTCGGCCATTCGTTCAGAGAACACCATGGCGAAAGCGACACCAGCCATCAAAACCCGTCCGGACAGGCTTCCAATGGATTCCATCATGTTTCGCCAGCCGTCGGGACACGCAGAGGTGAGAGGCCAGATGGTAAGGGCGAGTCGCACGATGGTGAAGACCATAGGATCCCACTGCGGCAAGACAGGCTCAGACTCTACAGCCAAAGAATGTAGCGAACCAGGTCAGCATGTCACAATAGAAGCCAAAAACGGCAGAAACATACCGGCACTTCGTCGCCTGGTCGCTCGTCGACCTAGATTCTGCGGCAAGAAGGTCACGACGTGACTTGACAAGAAAGGAGGTATGACAGTGAATGCAGCCCTAAGGAAGCAAAGTCAGTTATTCGGGCAGCGCTGGCAGTCGTACTTGTTGGTTTCTCCGTTGACGTACCAGAAAGCCCAGGACCACAACGCGATCCGCCCGGCAGAATTGAAAGGTGCAAAGGTGCTTGGCAAGCTAAACGCGAAATGTCGTTCAGGCAGGAAGAACAGCATGTAATGCAGTACTCGTTTCCAGAGGGAAAATGAGTATTTGGAAGGAGGGATTTCAACCTAGCCAGGTTGGCAATACATGATCAGCGACTTCATAATGGTCGGCAAGTCAAAATGCCTACATCGTATTTCTGCCAAGGCAAGACGTTGTAAAGCAAAATGAGCATCTCGCAAAAAAGCAAAATCGAGACCAAACGCTTCGCGTTGGAAAGATGCTATTTGGGCACAGATAATTCCTTCGCTTTAGCTTCGCTGTTCACCGAAGGCTGGCAAAGCATGCACCCACCTCCTGCGCATGCTGGACAAACTCTTTTGCCTCCCTCCTTCCAAACTGCTCCCACGCTACGATTCCCCTATCCGCTCCATCTTTGACAATCTCCGTGACCCGATCAGCGGCGGGACCAATAGCGTCAGCCGCTTGTCCAGCGCTCGTCGCTACTGCACTTCCGGCGTTGCGAAGGTTTCTTGCCGGAGTGCCGGACATGAGTTGAACGTCGCTAGCAGGGCCGATTCCTCCTAATCCGTTTACGGCATTCTGGGTTCTGCTTAAAATCTCCTTGACTGCCTTTGTGGCGCGGCGCTGGCTGGTTTGCAATCCCTGGGAAGCCTGCGCAGGGATATCCTCGCCGCTAATGAGGTCACTGGCAGACTGGTAGGCATCAAGGAGGACGGGTTTGACCTTGTCGTTCACGATCTCCTGGGCGCGAGAGCTAACATTATCCACTGTTGTTCTGAACTGATCGACCATATCTGGAGAGTCTGAGAGGCTGGCCTCGCTAGGAAAGCCAAACATCATGTACATCCGTTAGAGTGAAGATGGAGGATGTGCAGAAGACTGAACTCACTGCGCCTTCCCTCGCCGTCCGCCAAAGAGGCGCCTGTACTTTTCACTTCCAATGAGCTCGGCTTCGTGTTCGTGTATGTACGAAGTGATCATGTTGGCGAGTTCTGTTCGGAGAATCTCTTCATCATGTGTAATGTTGAAATCCTTTGCGAGCTATAGAAGGGAGAGTGGTGAGCGACAGGGACTACTGTAGTGTGTCTCGGGGTACCTCGACGTACCTCGAGGAGGACGCCCTTTGAGAGATACTGAGGCCGTTTGTCGTAGACGGAACTGGTGTAGGGAGAAGAGGGAGCTGGGGCCATGGCGATGATGTGTGGGGTGGGCGATGTTCTGGGCAAGAAGGGAATACGCAAACAAAGAGCAAACGCATAAAGCAAACTTAATGTTGCGGGCTGATGACGACACACGAGGGGGCATCAACAACAATCAATAGTGACAAGAAAAGGCGCGGGGTGCTTTTAGCGCGTCCAGCCGATGGAATGCCTGAAACGGCAATTATTTCAGGTCATGAATGGCAATATAATGTGAACGGAAAATCATGCTACCAGGCTACCTTGCCGACCCATTCCTCCTGTACCATCAACAGGAATCGTGGTAGCTCGAGTAGATAACGCCGTGGGTGCAGGCGGCTCGCCGTCCTCTTGCTCCAGCTTGACTGGCCCATTTGTTCCAGACACACCCTCGTGGCCCACTGAAGCTGCTTCCGCCTCTTGTTGTGCTTTGAGCGCAGCAATTTCTGGCGCCGTCAAAAACCGCCCTCCAGGTCCTCGCGGACGACGACACGCATGCTTGTGACGCGATTCGTGGAGATACGGCTAGCAATACCACCAGAATCGCATGAGCTGTAGATTTCTCGCAATAATTTCTGCGTGGCCGACTAACCTTTCTTTGCCTGATCAGCTGATTCAGTTCCTCTAGTCGAGCCCTTGCAGCTCTTCTTTTGAGGATTCGATGATACTGCTTGGCATTCACGTAAAGTGGCTCCTCATCTGCGTCATCCTCTTGGGGCAAAGACTCCAGCTCCAAAAGAGGGGGATCATGCCGTCCAGGACTCGGTTGTATTCCGTCCGCCGAAACACAACTGGTCGAGACCGAGACCGAGACCGAGGGTGAGGGCACGAGTGTCGGATCTCCATAAGCATACGGCGCGTTTGATGGCTGATCCTCGGTGGGCATGATATCCTCATCTATTTCCGCCTCGGTTTCCCTGACAAACGATCCAATCTTGGGCGTAAAGTGGGCCTGCCGTGGGTCGGGACTGCCTGCTTGCCTGAAATGGGTATCATGGGCGAGAGACATTTGCGATCCGTTTGTGCGACTTTGTAGGTTCCCGTACCCCATGCTTCTTGCATAGGGAACCGGTTGACGATGCATATCGACAGCATGGTGATGCATGTGCGATTGCTGCGCGTACGTCAGTGGGGGATGAGTTTGGAGGTGAGAGGGTGGAAGGTGGAAAGGCGAAGATCGCAGTGATCCCGGGTCGATACTGCCGCCGCGTTCGTCAATGCCAGATACACTTCCCCTGGCATACTGCGCATACACGCTCAAAGGCATTGTAGCGTTTGTAATGCCAACGCCATAGGCCGACGTTGCGCTGTGTGGCGTGCCGGCTCGGCTTCCACTGCTGTGCGGTTCCCGCGCTGTCCCCGTCAGGGGATTCATAAACGCGCGCGAGCCATTCGATCCGTCTGCGAGAATGGTGAGGCCGTAGCTGCGCGTGTTCATGCCTTCATATGAAGCAGGATTTAGGATCTGTTCCGCTGCTGCGACGACCGCGGATGCCGAAGCAGATATCGAGATAGATGTGGGGGAGGCATCGGAAGAGACGCTCGAGGAATGGCGTTCGTTGGATCTGGGATTGGCAATCATGGCAGCTGCGCCGTGGATAGCTGCACAACGGCTGTGTGAACTCGAGTAGCTGCCGTGAGGAGAGGGCGAAGGCGACATGCGCTGGCGATCGCGGCGTCCGGTGTGCGTCAGACTGTGTCCACCGCTTCCCAAGCTTGACGAATGTGAGCGTGTCCCTACCCCCGGGACCTGGCTGGTCGTCTGGGAGATGACAAGGCCCAGACTCGCGTCTTGATTTATCAGAGGCAAGCTGTCGTCCTCATATCCCACGTCCCCCTGAACGTAGTCGTCAAAGTGGTCTTCTTCCTCTACATCGTCCGGATTTACACCTGCCTCGTCTGCTACTGCAAAGAATCTCCTTGTATGATCGGACGAGGGACTGGCCGACAGCGTGTCCTCGTGGGCGAGGGCGTGGGCACGAATTGCAGCACTCGATGCCGACAACATGGGACCGGGGGTGTTGACAAAGAGCGAACCAAAGGCTGCAGACGGATTGACATAGTAGGGCGTCGAGGCTGCGGGGCCGATCGAGGGAGAACGACTGGCAGAAAGAACCGAGGACTGCATATTTCGAGGGAGATCGCCGTCTGGTTGCCGACAAGGGTGGTGGCCGACTGGACGGAAGGGGAGAGAAGAGCGAGAGTCAGGGAAGGGCAAGAGTAGATCAAAAGAGTCTAGCTTTCGTCTGCCTGATGTTGCGAAATTGGGTGAGTGAATGAGTGAGTTGAGTTGACTAAAGTCTAAAACGCACAAGCGCGGGGGCGCCAGGAAGGTGACCGTTGCATCCGGCTGCTAGCTTGTCTGAGATTCGGGCCCCGGAATCGTCTCTGCGTTGCGTCGCACCAACTCTGGGCAGACGGCATGACGACTATCAGCTCGGTCCTCGAGTCGCGTCGATATCGCTTGCTCATCATCTCTTCCTTTCTCCACCACTTCCTGTTCCGACATCAAAACCGCCATGACAGACTAGTACGTGACCCCTTCCTGACATCGACGCACCACCTTATTCTTTCTATCTAGCACCGTCCTCAAGGTCGCCGACTTGCATGCAGAACTCAGTCAGCGAGGCATCGCATTCGAGAAGAAACACAAAAAGGCGGACCTCGTCAGGTTATTGCAGGAAAACGATGTCGCTCGAGAGGTACGATGTCCCTTCAATCCAAGTCGTACAACTATGGCTTATACCGTCTCGGTCCCGTGCACCTCAGGGCTCATCCTCAGGACCGCCTCAAGACTCGGCTCCTGTTGCTGTATGTATCCAAGCCAGCTATGGTTTCAAGCGCAACCAACAATCTCATGTCCCGCATGTATGGCTCTCACTAGCTCGCTGCTCCTGTAGCCGTCGATATTTCCGGCAGTGATTCATCGGCTGAAGCTCTGGTTTCCACTGTCGCTGTTGGGGAGACCGCCGCACAGGCACACGTATCGCCGCAGTCCGCCTTGCCAGCTTCCTCCGACAACTCGGCTGGCCACGCGACCCCTTCAGCTATTGATGTAGAGGTCGAAAAGCGCAAGGCGCGAGCGGCCAAATTTGGAGTGCCTTACGTCGAGCAGGCCTCGTCTGTCTCGAGCAAGACTCCATCCGTCTCCAACGGTAAATCCTCACGGGCGGAGACAAAACCTAGGAACTCGGTCAAGTCTGTCACGGTTACTCCGCCTCCAGAGAGCGGAGAGGTCTTGGCTAGAAGAAGGGCAAAGTTTGGCGTTGTTGAACCTCCAGTCAAGATTCACAAAGAAGCAGAGTCGGCCCCTGCTTCCACGCAGGCATCTCTGCCGGCCGACCCGTAGGTATTTCGAGGCAGATGGAATAGCGCACAAGGGCTGACGGTTGCTCTCTTGTCACATCGATAGAGCATTGGCGGAACAGGCCAGAATCGATGAGGAAAGGAGAAAGGCCAGGGAGGAAAGATTCAAGGCTTCAGTTACCACAGAGTCCACCCTTGCTACAAAACGAGAGGCCGAAGAATTGTCGGGGCAGGACCAGCCGGTGAGTGGGAAGTGTAACGTCTTCAAAGCTGGATAGCCTGATCCTCGATTCGTGCTTTTCTTTCAGGACGAAAAAAAGGCGAAGGTTTAAGCCAGACGCAATGAGGTAAGTGGAGCCGCCCGGGGTGTCAGCCGGCGCAGGAATGCCCTGAATCCCGCATGGACGCTAGTACAAGCTCTACTCAAGCAGTTGTATCCGATGGTCGAAATGCGGATGTGCGTGACATGCAGGGAAACAGGAACGGCCGTTTCTCTTTTCATGTACTGCATAATACGGGTGCACGTGAGAGTTATGCGTGGGCTTATTGCACCCTTTGTAGGCTTAATGCACACCTTTTGGCGCCCCGCCTGGCATGTGAACGGGGTGTACGACCTTTGGCGCTGTGTCTGGAACAAAGTCTCTTATTAGTACTTTCACAGATATCGAGGAATCGATTTTCTTCTACTGATCAAGGGGAAATAACTCACGCTTGTTGCCCAACACAATCGAAGCGAAGCGCGGCAGGGAGTCTGACAGCCATTTGCCCATACATTCTTGCAAGGCGCCGATAGCTTTTCTGCAGACGATAAACCAGAGTGTTACCGAGACTGAACCTAGTGGCAGCAAAATGAAATCGTCCAGCGCGCCTTCAACTGCAAATTGACAATTCATCGTAGAACATACCTCTTGGACTGCCACCGATACTCAGCAACCGCTCGAGCCCGCGCGGCACCCACCCGGCAGGGATCCAGAATACAGCTTGTTGGCGGTACCACCACACAATGATCCACTGTGAGCCGGAAGTGATCACGTAGAGCACGACGGAAAGTCCTCTGTCAAAGCGGGCACGGCGGGATGCTAGTGTGGTGTCTGCGAGATTGTGCGGCCCATGAGCCAGCTTGCCGACCTACACGCGACGAACGCAAGTCGCATACCGACTTACTAATGCCCTCCAGTTCTGATAATCCCCCGTCCACCTTTCTTCGTAGCTTGGCCCATTTCGCAAATTGATCCTGCGAACTCATCGCTTGCAGTTCGGCCTTGCTGACTAGAATTTCTCGCTTCAATGCACGCTGACGGGCATGGATACCGCTGAGAAACACTGGAGAGTAGAGGGCGAAGGCCTGTCGAGGGGTCAGAGCAAGACGGGAAGAGGGAAGTATCGGAGGACGCGCTCACCCACGATGTCAAGACTGACTTGTTGATCCGGCCAAAGAGACTGCTGGAGACCACAACACAAAGGACCAGGAGAGCGAGCTGCATGATGATGTTGAGCCAGGTCTCGAAGTGGATAAGATCCGAGGTAGGAAGAAGCCTGTGTAAATCAGGTTGCATACTGGCGGAGTGAGCGAGTGGTGCGCCCGGCCGCCTGACACCCCGTAACCATATAACACATATCTTACCTCACCGCGGCTGGCTTCCGTCGGCATCGTGCACATCGTTACAGATCAGCCTTGGCGATGCAGCTCGTCCCTGTTCCATCCACTACTTCGGCAGAGTCTCCCTCATCACTGAACGCGTCACTGGCGCCGGAACGGTCGCCTGCCTCGGGCTCTCTGGCCTTGCTGCTCCCGAGGGCCTCCCAGGCAACCGAACACCAGGAGTCAATATGCCCCGAAGACTCGGATTTCCTACAATCCGCAGAGGATAGCCTCGTGCGAAAGAGTAGACATCGGAAGGTCGAGAGAACGGCTGAATCTGCCAGAGTGTCTTCACCCCAAAGAAGCTTGGGGCAGCGGAGCGTATGGCGATCTTCGGTGAAGAGCATCCTGCGGCGGGATCGCTCTTTATCTGGCCAAACAAGGCAGGACGACACGCGACCGCAAGCTTCGGTGGGCAAACCAGTAAGAATCCTCGTCGCACGAACCTTAGGTCATTCCCCGCCGCCTCGGCAGGAGCCGATATCAGACGATACCCAGCCAGGAGATGCCAGCAACGGGAGACCAAACCGCGGCTTTCTTTTGCAGTCACACCGTACGTCCGCCGATGATGATATCAAAAGTGGTCCCTCTCAACCGACGTTGAATCGTTTTCGCGTAGGCCGCGATCCCAGCGCGACACCATTCTCAAATGCGGTTCTCATGGCACACGAACAGCGCTTGTCGGACACCGTGATCGATGTCTATGCAGAAGACGTAGGAGAGAGGGAAGAGGCTAGACAGGAGATGTCATTATTGATCAAGGAGGATATCAGGCAAATGCACGATGGCAAGTCCGCAATTTTGTTTGCCATTTGCCGAGTCAGATCGCTTATGCGTGTATCTCATCCAGTACTGTACGAAAACCAAAGAGGGCAAGCATCAGACACATTTACTGCAAGCGAGTATGCATCACCGTTGATATTTTCTTGTATGCCAACAACAGTATCATTTTTCGCGGTGTTCCGTACTTTTCAGCTTTGACGCTCTTTCCGGTTGACCCAGATCCGTGGACCCTGGTCATCCCTCCATACAGTGATGTCCTTCTTCAGTTGACCACTAGACAAGCAGCCTCTCAGGATCCGCCGCTGCACATGTCGTCCAGGAGCCTGGGTCGCAATTGCAAAGAAGAGCGACAAAACTTCGCGAATCCAATGGAGTATCCCGAGTACGAGCCCTTTCTCTGTTCCTCATCGAGTTTCCACAACAGCTGATGGCATTTATCTCTCTTGCGCCATTCAGCAACCAGACCTTTCAAAACACACCTTTCACGCCAGCGTCCTTTCAGCTTCCTTCTCCTGCTTGGGAATGGTCTTCGCCATGGTTGGTTGTCATGCAGACGGACGGGCGGACGGATGAGCACGGCTGGGAATATAACTGGGTGTTTAAGAGTGAAGGCTGGCATTCTCGTGTCAACAGACTCGGGTGGGCGGGCTACGTCAGACGGCGAAAATGGGTTCGAACGAGAGACTACAAGAATGATACGCGCATGAATATGGAATCCGCTTAGACATAGCTCGAAAAGGTTTTTCGTCTCATATACAGTATAGTGCATGTGACATTTCGTCCTAGGGTTCTGGTCCGTGAATATCGGAGGGTACTCAGCGAAGAATCGCGCGTAATTAGCGAAACCAGTGATTGATCGATATGCTTCCTTCCTGGCCAACAGTCTCTACTGCGTGCCACCACCCTTCAGGAACAAGGACAGTGTCTCCGCTCCGAAGGTCACAAGTGACAGTCATAGGATCGACCCAAGCGTTGCGAAACCGCGGAAACATGTCGATCAGCTCGGGCGACGGAGCTGTTCGCATAACAGATGTATTCGTGAAAGGGCGGGTGGCGCTGATATAGAGGTCCTCCCGACATCGAGGGTGGAAGAGGTGTATTCTTTTCCAACCTGTGACTGATTGAACATGAAAATGATGACTTGTCAGTGATGCCTGAACACCTCTAGCACCCAGTTAGCTGTGGCCGAAGGAACGCACTCTGGGAGAAAAGATTATGGTAAGGATCTCTGTGAATTGCGGTGAATGTTTGGCTGCCCATCCATATGTTTCGTCTCCAATATTCGCGGTGTGGACCGCGACTTGCATGTGGCAAGCAAGGAGCATCCGATTCTAATGAAGGCAGCTATGGAGAGTAATGACTGATTAGCAACGACAGAAGGCGATACTAGGCAGCATCACACTTACCATCGAGAAGAGGTCCTGCTGTGCGACAAAGCCAGTGACAGGCGTGTCGGATGTTTGATCCCATTCTCTAAGCATAAAAGCATCCAGGAAAATGTCTGGATCATCCCCGCCTCATCAGCGTCAGATATCAAATCGCAGAGTCTGGCTAACGTGAGCCTACCCAAAGGCATATCCACCCTATGCCAATCTTCTTCCATATAGCTCCGCCCCGGCCGACCCACCTCTACTGCAATCAACTTTCCGCGGCCTTCTACACGCAGCTTGCTATAGCGTTTTTCCTCCGTCCACTGGGTCAAAGCGGGCCAATGTGAGGTAAGATTCTTGATGAGAAGTGGTGTAGGGCAGGCGCTCGACAAGTGGCTGCACAACTCTTCAGGGTCCAGGGCAGCCCGTATCGGCAAAGGCGGGAGGATTGGCAACTTGTTCAGTAAAATGGCAAGAGAAGCTCGCATTTGTTGCTGGGTGGATCGACTGCTTTGACAGAAAAGCGATGGTGCGGAGTTCACTTTCTGCATAACTGCAGCTAGGATGATCAAGACACTAGCCTGGAGGGTTATGGGTACGCACGGCCCAAAAAACAGTAGGCACGCGCCAAAACGTCTCAAGACGCCCCGAAAGTAACCTTGACGCCCCGGAGACTCGTCCTGTGCGTGACCGAGCACAAGGATTCCAGTCCAATCACTCGAAGCATACGCCTTGATAGCTGGAAGACGATGGGACCTTCCCTGACCCCATTTATTGCCTCATAGCCAGTAACGATTCTCTAGGAAGGCTTCAAACACAAGCTGGAATTCAGACCTGCTCAGTCGTAGACGTTTTCGCTGTGGCACTGTGCTCAGATTCATCAGTTTAAAAAAAAATCAGCGCAAATATCAGCGGTTTATAGGCGTCTTCTGCGGCGTGCGACGTTAAAATATGAGGCGTACCGTTACATTTTGGGGCATTCTGGGTGGTGCCGACGGTCTCGTGGGGGGTGCGTTCCCATACCCGCCCAGCCAGAGAGGGGGTTTTCGCCCTCAGACCAACTACAACTAGTTGAGCTGCTAGCTGTAAACAGCCTGATCGAAGTTGTTTCGCGTTCGCTTTTCTCTGAAGGCCAAGGCCAAGGGCCGGGGAACACAGAACTCAGTCGTCTTTTTCACTGTTTCATCAGGCGACAGCTTCTCTGCGTGATTATTCAGTCAACGTATCTTACACAAAGACCATCGAAACGACACCGGAAGGCCGCGTTTGTATCTATGATTGCAGAATGATACTTCACGACTCAATCCAATGTCGTTAGTAGATACTAGTCGAAAGCGTTGCAAGGTGGTATAGCTGAAGGTCCTTGCCCCTATGAGGGTGATATCGAGCGTGTTTCGGCCAAAGCATGATGCAAGGGGAATACACGGTACAGCTTTTGTAGAGATACGCCAGTTCCCCTTAGTGTGGCGTCCCTCCTACGCTCCACCACGAGACTATCCTGTCGGTTTTGCTGTTAGCTATCCGTCACCGACTATTGCCCCTCAACCTTAAGTCAACTTCCCACTTTGTCGCGACGTTCTCTTCAACTTCGTCAAGGACTTTATCGCGCACCACTTTATCGCGCAATATTTGGTCACGCAGCGCTTCGTCAAGAAGTATCAGTAGATAGTAGCTAGCCAGAATACGTATATAGCAGCCGTTCTCACCTGTATTCTTTGACTAGCCACATGATCATTGATCCACCTTTTGATTTACCCTTAGATCCTAAGCTAACTCGAGTGCAAGTCTTTTCAGGATCGGCATCCTAGTCCTCGACTTTCGGTATTTAAGCCTAGTCTGAAGTAGTAAGTGTACTTCGTTTGTGATAGGCCTATTTAAAACAGGGGATACCGTACACAGATAACTGTAGTCAGTTGCCCTTGGACAGAGAAACTTGCCAAATATCATCTGGGTGAGCATTTGATGCAAACTTGTATCGAAAGAGTCACGGAGGCTGCACTAGAGCTTGCTAGGGTAGCTGACAAAACTTTTAGGGTAAACATCATTTCCAAAGCTGTATGTCGGCTGGCGCTTCCCCAGCGTAAACATTGAGTAGCCGCTGAAGCACCGCTCTAAGCACAGTCACAAGCTATAATTGGAATTTGTACTAAATCATCGACATTACAACGGAACTCTGATGTGCTCAAGATACTACGCAGGCATGACTCTTGCCTCGAGCGTACCTCGGTATAAAGAGCAGCATCTACTGCTACCACAATCCCTTGTCTGCTTGGACGGTTATTTACTATCGCTTGTAAGAGTGCTGGCTCAACAGCAAATTCGTGGTATCAAGCCAGTTTCACAACGAGCCTCCGATCGTTGAATCAATATGGTCCCCCCTCGACAACGTCAAGGCAGATAATCACCTACAGCCGGAATTGAATCCGTTGACTGGACGCGAGAGCCAAGCGACGCAGTGAAATAGAACCCTGGAGCTGCAAGTGTCAAATCCGCGCTTTAACCATAGATGTTTCTACAGCGCAGGTACAATTAAAAAAGGGTAACATACAGAACACAAACAGGTTGTCAGCATTTCATTCTGCAACAAAACCATTGTGGGTTAGCTGTCACCCAGCATAGCTGATTCAATACAGTCGATACACGTAATCCTCCTGCCAGCTGTTTTGAGTGTCTGACTTCAACTCGGTCTGCTACAAGTTGCGGAAGAAGGCGCTTAAAGTTGGCGTTGATGATAATGACATCACTCCTTTAATTGAACGCCCGTAGGTCAGGGAGAGCCATTCTGTCCTGCCAGCGAGCTATTGTGTCAGGGCAGAGCCTTCAGTTTGTATCTTCTATGCTACCAGGCCCCAACGGTCACTACGCATCAATGTGACTGACTTTCGGAGCGCAAGCGCGCGAAAGGGCCCTAATACACGTACTAGGGTCCTCCCAGCTCAGTGCAACACCTGGCGATCGACCAGCTCAGTGCAACGCGCAAGCAGGCTATTGCATCATACATTTCGAAGTCATATCGCTAACTTTGTTGTATCATCCTGAGCCTCTCTTCCAACTCAGTCAAAAGGATCCTCTTCTGAATCACCACCCCATCTACCCAATTCGTCTTCTTCAGCATTCTCACTGTTTTCCGACTGCCATTCGGCCACAAAATCGCCTATGTCTTCGTCCTCTTCCGATCGATGCTGCTGGGTCTGATACCACTCAGCATAGTAACTTGTCCGTTGAAGCTCGTCCCAACGGATGTAGTCGGGATTTAGCACAGGGTCTGCATGATCTGGGATTTGAGGTAAGCCTTGTTGTTGCCGCCTTTTGTTATCGATAGCAAGTAGCTTATCCCTCTTGGTTTGTCGCTTTCTTTCAGCTCGTGCCTCCTTTTCTGTGTCTTCGCCCTCTCGCGCCCGCTTCATCCTCAACGCATCTTTGATCGTAATCACTCCACCTGTCTGGACCACTCTGTTCGCCATGGCCTCTCGCTTTCTTCGTTCCGCAATGATGGCGGAGTTATCGTGAGCATTCTGGGCGACAAGATCTCCAGCCAAAATGATCTGACGACAACCTCGTAACAGTCGATCCGTTGTAGGGGAAACCTGACCAGAACGCTCTATCTCATGCCGCCTCATCTTCTCACTCATCCGTTTGAAATGCTCGTAATCTGCTGGCTCGAAAGGATCAGACGACGGAAGATCGGGCTCGGGATCTTGGAACGCAAGAACTGAATAATCAAGCAGTGAGTGATGACCCTTCTATGTGGCAGGATGTAGCCTAACTCACTTCCTGTATCCACTCCGTGACGCTCACCCTCACTAGCTACTTCCGTCCCAGAAGCTTCAGCGTCTTCGTCACTGGGTCTGTCCCATGGAGCCCAACCGGTTCGATTCCGATCTTTCAACAACGCTCGGTTCCCCTCTTTCTATGCGCATTGCTCCATTCGAGTCATCTTCTGCCACTAACCCCGGATCGATATGCGATGTCTACTGCGTCCTTATGGTATAATTTCATCCGAATATGGTTACATCTAACGGTTGAAGAGCGTGGGTGGAATGGGGCGGCAAACAGATCAAAAGGATTTTGTTGGCATCTGCATACTCGATGAATTCCTGAGTAAGATAGCTCCCAAGCCCATCCATGAGTAGTAGTCTGTGCGTTCCTCGGAGCGTATTGCCCTTGATGTTGTGATCAAAGTGGTATAGCCATTTCAAAGCGAGCTCGTCGTTAGAGTACCCGCTTTGACTGGTGGCGATTTTGGTTTCAGATGGCAAGTCGTTCGTCAGAAACTTCTCGAAGATTCGACTACCGGGAACGATGATGAATGTCGGTATGCATGTGCCGCTTGCGCCGATGCACTCGACAACGGTAACCAGGGTCCGGTCGCCTTGTGTGGGAGTCTATGCGGGCTTGCTCCCCTCGAGAGTGAGTACGTAGTTGCTTCCTCCTGTTCCTACTCGAAATCCGCATTCGTCCATGTTGTAGATATCATGTGGATCTACACCATTGTCCTTGATCAGAGATCCCAAGTTCTCAAAGTAGCTTTCAAAGACCTTTGGATCGGTGGCCGCCAGACGCTTCAGGTCTTTTGATGTTGTCTTTCTGACATGGAATTCTGGGTGACGTTTCAAGAAGCGAGTCGTCCAATTTTTGCCGATGCTGACGTTCTCCGTTCGAGTATAGGCCTCCTTGGCAAGCAGTCGTTTATCAGCGTTCGAGATCATATCCTTTCGGGCGGGTGAACCGATGAAGTCTCACCTCTGACAGTAAAGCATTATTGCTCTAGTCAAATCGTCATCAAGCTTTCGGTTGACCGCTGTTCTCCCGAATCTGGACTTCGTCTTGCCTGCTAGGCGCCGTGACAAGGTACTGGGACTGACTCCAGCGGCTTTGGCTACTGCTCGGATACTTGGATCCTCATCTAGGCCCCTCCTTCGCTTGTACTCCTCCATTGCTGCGTTAACCTTGTCATCGGTGTGTTCGACAATAGATTTGGATATACTGATTCGTCAGGGAGCCATTTTCTTTCAATTTCGTGGCTGAAGTGGTGAAGGCCTCTCGCTGTAGGTGTGTAAGATAATAGAAGTATATAATAGATACTTATGTCGTATTTGGTGGCAGATCAACGACTACTTTTTCGAAAGCATCACAAAAAGTTCGATTGCGCGTTGCACTGAGCTGGTCGATCGCCGCGTGTTGCACTGAGCTGAGAGGGCCCTAGTACGTGTATTAGGGCCCTTTCGCGCGCTTGCGCTCCGAAAGTCAGTCGCATTGATGCGTAGTGACCGTTGGGGCCTGGTAGGTATAGGGATCAATTGGATCTTTGTCGTATTGATGGTGCAACCGTGACTGACCAGAAATGACGATTCATACGAGAGACAAGGTTGCTAGTGAGCGCGTGGTGTGGTGCGACAGCTGGCACCCGAGTGCCATATCTCTGTAACTCGGCGACGAGCTCACTCCAAGTCCAAATAAAGGTATGGGGATGAAACACGGGTCCACCTAAGATGAAGACAAAGCCTAAGACTGTCAGTCGAAAGGAAGGGGCAACATTGGGAGGGAGGAGAAAAGGCTAACCAGTTTAGGTAGAAAGTTTGCAGAAACATGTGTCGAGTTTCTCCGGCTGCTACAGTAGTCAACATCAAGATCGTTCCGAAACTCCAGGCAATTTATGAGCCTTTATCAGTTTGCTTACTGTGAGTATGGATCACCCGAGGGTATAATAATATATGATCGTGCTCTGTAATCACTTGTGTCAAGATCAAGATATCTTACTTTCTCCTGCTGCACAGCAGGTTCACAGCAGATAAGGTGAACGTGAAATCCTCTTCCTCCCCGGATACTGTTCTGTCGCTGCGATGAACTTACACTAGCACGGGTGAGGTCCCTTCGCTCAGCCCGGCACACAGATTTTACGCGTGCGCGCCTTCCTTTCTTTCCTAGCCTGAACGTCAAAAACATTCCCGAATCTGACATTTGAGGTTGTGGGTGTATAAATACTATAAAGAACACGCGGTGTTTTCGATGGAGGTACACCGGGGTTCGAAGTGCCTACCTCCACAACGGGTTCAGATGCATAGCATCACCGCTCTCACCTGGCTCAATCGGCGCTGAGTGATTAGCCACGGGTCAGCTGACCGCGTCCTTGCAACGCTCCTGTGATTCATCATATGATGGTCCTCCAGTATCGGGTCACACGGGTCGCCAGACCAGCGGGTACCACTCGATGGGTCCGGTTCTCGACGCGGATGGGCAGACTTGCCTCGGATCCAAGAAGACTTGCACTCAGAACTGAGTCTGGCCTCGGAGATGCATCGCACGCTGAAAAAGAGCTCATAAGCTGGTATTCAGAAAGAATATTTCCTCCACTATAGGTACTAGGCCCTAACGGTCAGTGCGCATCAATGCGACTGACTTTCGGAGCTTCGCGCGCAAGGGCCCTAGTCTGTCGAACTAGGGCCCTCCCGTCCATGTGCAACGGCGGCCTTTTTACCACCCGTGTGCAACGCGCGATCAGTCTCATTTTCTGCTATTGCCACCTGTAGCTATCAAGTTTGAAAAGCTCCACTTTCTTCAACTCTGGAGCATCACAGTATCGGACACTACATATATTACATCACTATCTCGCCTATCGTCATGCGAAAACGCCAACTCGTTAGGACGAAGACTGTCACACAACTGACCGACGAGAAAGCGAATGAAGCGGTTGAAGAGTACCGAGAGCGAAAGTAGGCTGGTGACAAGAAGATTAGCAGGTCCGCAATTGCAAAAAAGCATGGAGTCAGCCCGAGCACCTCGTATAGACGCCTGAATGAAAAAGCCGGCTCAAAGTTCGGAAAGAACCCGGTAAACCGTAAATTGGATGACGACTTGTCGAAAGCTATTGTTCTGTACTGCCAACGTCTCGACTTCATCGGCTCGCCGGCTCGAAAAGATATGATCACGCAGGCCGCCAGACAGATGCTAGCTAAAGAGGCATTGACTCGGCCAGAATTTGTCCTCATTGCGAAGAATTGGACTGGCCGCTTCCTGAAAAAAAATCCCGAATTCCAAGTTAGAAAGACCACCCGGAAAGAATTGAAGCGGCTTGCCTCAACCGATCCCAAGGTCTTCGACAATTACTTCAAAACTCTAGAAAACCAGATCACCAAGTACGGATTCGACCCCCACGATATATGGAACATGGATGAATGTGGCTTTCGGGTAGGGGTAGGTGGAAGTAAGTGGATTGTCACACTGGAAGGTGTCAAGCCGGCATGGACCTCTACAGCTGGCGATCGTCAACTTTTTACTGTCATTGAATGCGTCAGCGCTGGAGGCACATGCATACCGCCGTTCATCATCGTTCCTGGCAATAGGATCTTTAAAAAGTTCGTCGCCAATGATTCACCATCAGGTGCCGAAATTGCGACAAGTAACAAGGGTTATTCGAACGATGAATTGGCTTTGAAGTGGTTATTTCACTTTGACTTCAATACAAAAGGCAGCAAGATTCGTGGTACACATCGACTTCTCTTGATGGACGGACATGGTAGCCATCTAACTCGAGAGTTTATCGAGTACGCCGATGCCAACAAGATATTGTTGTTGTGCTTGCCGCCGCATTCCGCGCACACGTTGCAACCGCTCGACGTTACTATCTTCGGTCCGATGAAGATCTAGCACAAAGATGCTGTTGACATCGCTTCTCGTAGCGGTGCTACCACTTTCAACAAGGTGGACTTCCTTGCCAGCTTGAACGATGTTCGACAAAAGACTATGAAAGCCAATACGATCAAGAGCGCGTTCAGACTCACGGGAATTCATTCTTTCGATCCCGACCTCGTGCTTACAAAGATCAAGAAGGATATGACGACTACTGGCGGTGTGTCCTTCCGCCCTTCACGCCTGCGGCACAACCCTCGCCGAAATATTGGAATCGAATGACCAGGATGGAACAATGTGCATGGAGGGAAGATAACCCTCGGTTGTTGAACGATCAGAACAAGAGTGGCTGGGAAACGTGGGATAGACCGGAAGCTGAGAGCTTGTCTGGCTCTGGATAGGGAGAAGAGAATGACGACGATGATCAAGGTGAGTGCGAGAGTGAAGCAGCGTAGAAAATGCTCACTCTCGGGAACAGTCCTAGCATACGAGTCTGACGAGATCATGCACCCGTCTTCTGATCCGTTTGAGCCGACAAACTATAACGAAATCAAGAGGATGAGTGAGAAAGTAAGGAGGCATGAGGTAGAGCGCACAGGACAACTCTCACCTACGACGGAGCGGTTGTTGAAAGGCTGCAAACAGATTATCCTTGCCGGTGACCTTGTAGCCCAAAATGTGCACGACAACTCTCCCGTCATCGCTGAATGCAGAAAACGGCAGGCTATGGCAAACAGAGTGATCCTGACTGGAGGCGTCATCACTATCCAAGATGCTAAGAGGATAAAAAGGGCAAGAGAAGGAGAAGAGGCTGAAAAGGAGGAAAGAGCAGAAAAAAGACGTCAGGCGAAACGGAACAAACTTATCGCTGCCGACGACAGAAAACGAGAGGAACAGGGCTTACACGCCATCCCCGACCATATCGATCCGGCACTCAACCCCGACTACATCCACTGGGAAACGCTCCAACAATCCAGCCATTATGAGCGGTGGTATCGAACCAATGCAGACAGGCAAAACACGCCAGACGGTCCGGAAGAGGCTAGTCTTGCGAGTGAATGGGAGCGCGAGGACGAAGGTGCAGACGATTGGGATGAGCGGGGGTTAGGTGCTGGACACGAGGAAGGTGACCCATTCATGTAGAAGACTTTGTGGCTAGAAATGGTATATTTACAGCACTCTAAAGTTTCTGCAACATAGGAGTCGAGGTAGAAAATGAGACCCATCGCACGTTGCACACGGGTGATAAAAAGGCCGCCGTTGCACATGGCCAGGAGGGAGTTCGACAGACTAGGGCCCCTTCGCGCGAAGCTCCGAAAGTCAGTCGCATTGATGCGCACTAACCGTTGGGGCCTGGTAGGCCTCAGAGATACATAACTATTAACAGACGACAAAGTGATAATCGTTTTACGCTGACAGGACAAAACACTATGCCTTCTGTTCCAAGGTCAAACCGCTAACAGCCCCTGTATGTCCTACAACAGAATGTTAAGCGTTTTGTAGGATGCCGCATGATAAGGCTTTGTGATCGGGAGACGTCTGAGAATTTCGCCATGATGGCGACCAGGCAGCTTTTCTTCATTCGAGGTGCGGTAATCAGTTCTGGTATAGGGACCTTGGTACACATTAGAACAAAAGTAGTCTGAGGTAAGCACTCAGAGGAAAAAGGGATTGAGAGACAAGACATCAGCATCTCGACACATCACCAGTATTTTCAAAGAAGCGTTTTCATCGCCATTTGACTCACTTCTACTCCTTGAATATCTCCAACTTGCTACCAGTCCCGTCTGGGATTTGAGTCCCTTGCGCAGGCATCAAAATGAATATACATCGAGACTCAATCACTCAGGCAAATCGCTGCGTACCTTGCCCAGCTCATCTCAAGTGAAGCAGGTAAATCGAGCTCAGCCTACCAAGTAACGAAGGACTTACTATGGCAAGCGTAGTGGTGTTGAATGGGTTTTGTAAATTAGAGATGCGATGTAGTCTCGATGTGCGGGTTTAACGATACACGCGAGTCAGCTGTTTTAAGTAGCTACTTACATGATTGAAATATCTCTGCTTCTCGACTGCTCTGAAAATGCAAGCTATTTCTACAAGAAGCCCATCATACAAGCTGGTGATACTCAGTCATTGAATTAAGAAGCAGCATTCGTGAGCGGTTATCGTCCAACAGCCCGTCTTCAAAGTACACATCAACGTCTGTCTCTGTGCAGACGCCAGTGAAAGTCTAGTTGCCCAGAATTATGGGCCCGCCGCAACAAATGGACGGTGTAGCTTTATGTGGGCGGACCCATTGATGAGACTTGTACAGGTAGGTGCACTCGCAGCACCCGCAAGATCACAGCGAATGTAGTGAAGTTTAGAGACTACGGGTATCCACTGACTTCGCGCTCCCTAATAAAGGGCTTTCTTTTCAATTGTGGAATGTCATTAGCTAGGTTGTTCGCCTCCAGTCAGTAAGTCAATCTGAACGGCCACCCGTTGCCGATGCTCTCACGCTCGGGGTTGCCATCGAAACACTGTGTATCAAGAACAGACCTTCTTGGCCCCAGGCACATCTTTGACAAACATAGTTGTAGATGGAACGGCTAACGATGCCACAGACTCGTGGCCACAATTAAGGCTCTTATCGCCGGTAAGTCCGCTTCGGTCGTGATGCAGCTCAACCACTCAAATTTCATTACCGAGAGGTGTTAAGTCGACGAAAATAAGGATTACCTTTCAAGAACCCTAGTCTGTTGTGAGAGGTGACAAATATGACGCAGAGCACAGTACACTGCTGTAAGAAAGGATATATCTGTGTTACCCTTCCGAGTTGGGCAATGCATCGGCTGTAACGCTAGGGTCCAGTCTCTACCATCGAAAGCCTGATTACGAGGGAAGAGGCAAGCACAGGGACCGTTTTCTTATAGATCACCCCTGGATGCAACACCATACTGCAGCTAGTCAGGTCAAATGAGCTTCAGATGAGCTCAAACGCGGAGGCTAATCGATTTCGGTCGATGTTGTACGGACAACTGTTGCAGAGGGGAAAATGAGTAGGCGCGCGTCGAGAAGATGAACGCGTGACTAGGTGCCTTTAATTCGTTTTATCTCACCTGCTCTAGAAGATGACAAAACAGACCTTGCAGCCAGAGATGAAGGGGAATTGAACCGCCCGTGTACGAGAAACGCATTCATTCATCCCCTGTGGATAACATGGTAGCGCTAAGAATAAACGTCTACCGATTCCCGTCGTGTACCCGCGAGAAGCGAGAAAGCCGAACTGGTAAGGAAATGCTACCGAGCATGGAATACCAGTAATGTAGGTCCTAGTCGCCCCGTTATCCGAAGAGTTTCGCGACCTAGGTAGATTCCGGTGTCGTTTTTGGGCTCGTGTCTCTATAGCCCTGCGTTTGGTGCCTCCGTCTAGGAGATTGATGAACGCTGATCACATGTGTGACTGAGCTACAATCAGCAGCTTGCGTATACATGCTTTGGGATTTCCCTGGGTCAGACCCATTTCGAAAAAACCACCTACTGTACTTGATCCTTCTGCAAACGCGTCTGAGCAGGCAGGGTCCTGCATGGCAAGGTTACCCGCTAGCCAGGCTTTGCGCCCCGGACACATGGCAGAGCTGGAACAGGGGGTCAAGTAGCTCCTTCATCCATCTCCTGGCTTCTGGTGGTGCTGACAGGTGCTCTGACAGGTGATAGGTGGATTGATCGTTTGTTTCGACGCGGGCGCCGACAAGCTCTGGCCAAGGCGGATGCAATTGTGAACCAGTAATGGAAGGACCACTGAGGGCCCTAGTAAAAGAAAATGCGAAAAGTCGGAAAAATTGGATTTCGCGTGACCCAAGCTCGCTAAGCTCGAGCAAAAGGGCGGATGATTCAGGTTTTGAGAGCGAAAATTCTGGCTGGGTTCGAGGTGAAAATCGAGGATTTCAGCCTTTGAAGTACGGCTTCCGGACTGCAATC
Source organism: Naganishia vishniacii ANT03-052 (assembly GCA_015708705.1). Taxonomy (NCBI): domain Eukaryota; kingdom Fungi; phylum Basidiomycota; class Tremellomycetes; order Filobasidiales; family Filobasidiaceae; genus Naganishia; species Naganishia vishniacii. The sequence continues at coordinate 261,710 of MU158397.1, read as the reverse complement.
GATACTGAACTTCAATTGAGGGGCATACAAGATTCAGTCCCGCTATCGTGTCATCTTCCGCGTCTCTGATATTGAGAACGAGCGATTTCCAACCAGCTTCTCAATCACGCACGCAGCAGTTGGGCAGTTGAAAATGACCCTACCGCCGGCGGCCAGAAAAAAGGGCTCGGATGGGTGGAACCGGCCTTCGGGCGCCGAGAGCCTTTTGTCAGGCCCGATAAAATAGTCGAAAAGCCAGCTCAAATACCGGATATTTTGCCTTCCTTGGTATTGGATCTCGCCTGTGGGTTTCAGTGGTCGTGTAATGGAGCAACCGGAGCATGGACCCTTCTCTGGCAGTTGACTGGCCTCCAAAGGGATGCGCAACTACGCGGTATCCTTCACGATGAATCCTATCAGCAGGTCCTGACCGCAAGCAATCCACCCTTGGAAGATTCACTGCATCACCTTTCATTGAACCGAGAGTCAATAGTTCTCAAGTTCACTTCTACCCACAATATCACCTCGTAGATTTCGAGGAAGGCAGGCAGTCTTGCCTTGTCAATACCCCAGTAGTCATGAGTTTTGACAATCTCGCTTTCGAATCCCGGTCTGGGACAGTCGATGGAAGTCAAGGAAAGGCTCCTTCGAAAAGTTTTCGTAAGTGCCCTTTGCGGACGAGTTCCACCTCAGCTAACGCACTCGTCAACAGTTAACGACAATTCCGAAGCTTTCAAAGACTCCATCAGTCTTCAAATATTCAAAATTACCAGTAATATTCAGGGTATCAATCGACTGGTCGACAAAATTGGGACTGTTCACGATGGCGCCAGTCTACGGAAGAGCTTGTGAGGAAATTACACTTTCACGTAGATCGCGTGTTTGACCCCCTTTCCCACTCCTGGAGATCCAATCTGACCGACAGCACGAAGAAAATGGTTGAACGATCGGGAGAGGATATCCAGAGGTGGGCTGCTCTTATTCCGGAAAGCGATCCAAGCAAGGTGAGCGGGGCGGGTGTCGTTCATGTTTTGATTGGTATGGAACCCCTATCGCTTTGAACAGGATCGGGAAAGACAGCGAAAGATAGCAAAGGAGTTCTCGGCGGTCATACTGTCCTTCCAGAGGTCCCAGAAGCTATCTGCGGAAAAGCTGAAATATCAGATGGCCAGAGACCGAAACCTGTTTGCTCATCCTAATATCGACGACGAAGGACAGATACGTAACGGGGCGGGAGATATGTAAGGTACCTGGTGGCTTTATTCTTCTGACGGCGCCTGATATCACCCTTGCCTTCACTTCACAGAAGCTTGTCGGACTCATGTCTCGGCCAAGTACAACAGTCACAACAAAGTAGTCTTGCGTAAGCGTCATTCCCTAAAGCTCGGACACATAGGATAACGTCTTGCTTGGAATCTTCAAGCTCATACCCCGGAATCAATGCTTTTCAAGAAAGCATTATAGCGGAACGGGAGCTCGAAATTCAAGAAATAGAGACCGGTATACATGAACTCAACGACATTTTCCATGATCTGAACAAACTCGTTGGGGAACAGGGAGACATGATCGGTATTGCTCTATTCAGCTCGGACTTCGCATACCAGAGCTAAATCCATGATCAATTATTCGCGCAGATAACATAGAAAGCAATGTGACGTCTGTCGAGGCTAACACGAGATTGGCTGGAGACGAGTTAGGTGTGGCTCATGATTACCAACGCAAGGCCGGCCGCAGAATGATTTGCCTTATGCTCCTGCTGGTGGTGGTCATCACAATTGTGTTGCTCGCAGTGAGTTCCGCTCGTGCTAGTACAAGCGAAATGCTTCTGAACTCGATGTATACTTGATTCCAGATCTTAGCATAACAGTCTTGCTTCAGTATGTGTATGGCTTCGGCTATTAGTCTGTTGTATCTAGTGTTCTACGTCTCATGTAGCTTGACCCCGATGACAATCCGATCCCAAGTTGTGTACGCCAACCTCAAGGGCACGTCAGGCTTATGCCACATTAACCCATGTTTGTTTGCCATACGAAAATTAGAACAACCCTTGTAAAATCTAGGCGAGTCCGTGAGTCTACATATCGCAATCACTTCATTTGCCGGCTACGCCGGAACAGCCGAATAACAAATAGAAAAAGAGGCCATGCTACAAACATACGAAAGACTGATCAAAGCCACCCGGTCGTATCTGTTCAAGTGCTCGACTTACAAGTGCCCCGGTGTACAGGATAAAGGCATTACGCGCACGCTTATTGCCGACAACTTTTCGTGTCAAAGCGAACACTGCTCGTTCGAGGGGATTAAGCGCTTGTACGGCTCGCTGCGCTTCCTGTAAACATAGTTGTCAGTAAATGCTACATACTCGGATGGCGAGATGGGCTTACTCTGCCACGAAACGCTTCAAAAGGGTTCATACTCTGCTCGTACTTGTCCTGGTACTTGCCCAACTCTTCGTCCCTGGATCGAACGTTCACGGCATCACGGGACATGTGTTTCGCTGTAGAACCGCTGACCGATCCACTGTCGCGGGTCATCGACCCGCCATCGGATGCCATCTCGGTGCGATACGACTGCATATAACGCACTTTCTCATAAAGCTTGAGATTGTCGCTCTGAAGTGTTTTGATTTCGGCCTGTAGTTCCGAAACAGTTTGATACTGTCGACGGAGCTCCTGAAGCGTTTAGAGAGATAAACAAGCATCCGGATAGCCATCATTCAATAAGCTCCCTGATAAGCTGCGATGATAAAAAGGAGGAGATTGCCGTACCTCCTCCAATTCAGAATTCCTCTGTTTGAACCTGTCTCTCTGTCCTGTCACGATTGGCAAGATCGAACGATCGGTCTCCGCTGCATGACTATTGTCGACAGTGGTTTCCGGGAACTCTCTCTGGGATTGATACGGGCTAAGCTCTCTGTCGCACTCGCACTTCATTTCCCCCAAGCTCACCTGGCCTGCAGATGAAGAAACATTGGACAAGCCTGAGCGTCCCTCGGGACGGGGCGTTTCGTTGCCCTTATTCAAAGCGGTGTCTACAACCCCATGGCCCTCATCATTCAATGACGTGTTGTTGGTGGATTTGTTACGGAAGGCCTGTTCGCCGCCCTGAATGCGGATCAAGTCGTTCTCAAGTTCTTGTATCAAAGCCAGTTGCCGAGCGTTCTCTTGTTGAACGACTGTGAGATCGACCTGCAAATTTTCGTTCTCCACATGACAGACTTCATGAGCGACCTAGGAGACATTCAATTAAATCATTAGTTGACGAGACGCTGACGCCCAATGTAAAGGCTTCACAACACGTACACGAAGCCTGGCATTCTCTTCCTGCAACTTCTTGTTTCTTTGCGCGAAAAGAGCTTCAAGAGATCCCTCAACTCGACCGTCGACTTTGTCAGAATTGGGGTTCGGCAATTGTACAGTATGGAAACCATCGGCGTCCGGGTAGTCTCCCCCAGCGAATTCGATAAACTGCGATGGTCGAGTCGGTTACCCAAGTCACATCCGGAATAATTAACTTACCTTCAGGATTTCCAATTCCCTTTTCACCTCATCATAGTCATTATACACTTCCAGTTTCCTCTGGAGGTTGACAATCCGATCATCCGCGGTGGCTAATTTGCGTTGCAGAGACTCGGCTTGACGCCGATCATTCTGCTCTTGGGCCACCCTGTCCCTCCTCGAGCGCTCCAGAGAATCGGTCAACTGAGCAACCTCAACTTCCAGGTCTTGCACATTGACGCGAAGTTGTTTTACCCTATACCACCGGTCCCACGATCAAATATCCGTCAAACAAAGATGTGAGAAGAGGACCGTTAAAAGGTGACGGCCTGCTTACCGATCGGTCTCCCCGGAGTCATTTCTTGCCTTTTCGATTTCGCTCCGTAGAAGTTCATTCCTTCTTTCTACAGTGGCTACCCGCTCATTTGCCCTTTGCAACTCATCAACAATGGAGTCTAGTTCGACTAATTTTGAGACCGTATCCTGATCTATGCCCGCGGAGAAGAGTGTTCGTTTGCCGAATGATCCGAAAACGAAAGGAAAATAAGATCTTACCAAGACGCTGGCTTGCATTGGCTAGTCGGGTCTGTGTATCCTCGTTTGATGCATTTAGATCGGTCAATTGCCCGCGTAGGGTTTTTAACTGCTTTTGCAAGTCGACCTCGCTTATAAAGCGCGTTGGTGGATCAGCGAGACTTGATTCGTGCAGAGGGAAGCTCACGACACTTACCGTTCGTGGTGGTTCCGCAAGCGCTCATCGTATCTTGCGCTTAGCTCATTCTTTTTTTGTTGCAGCCTTTCACCTAGGATAGTTTCCATCTGTTGCGATTGCAGGGAAGTCAGCTACTTTGTTCTCCGGGATCGCAGTCTGGCAAAAAATTGGGCACCTTCTCCTCCAAGGATGACACTCTTGATTCGGCCTTCTTCCTTCCGTCGTCAGCAGATCTCAATGCCTTGACCTCCATCCGCAGAGAATTGTTTTCCTCTTGCAATTGCGCGAAGTGTGTCGCAAGTGACTCCGCTTCTTGCACTTGTATTGCCTGTCCTATAGCGGCTTCCAGCAACGGATACGGATCCGGGGCCTCTGCAATAGATTTGTACACATTGAGAAATGTACTCTCCGACCGCTGACTTCGCCTAGTCAGGGAGTCAATCTCTTGTTGATAAGCCTTCAGCAGAGCTTTGATGGAGTTGACTTTCGCGCCACCATCCGGCAACCGTTTGAAATCTCTTGTTTGTTCCGCCAGTTTCCTCCTTCCAATCATATTCTCCTTTTGCATCTCGACTATCTCCAGCGCGGTTATGTCCATCGACTTTTGTAATGACGGCAGAGCGACATCCTTCCATGCTTTGAGGGCCGCGTCAAAGTTGAGTGCCGATTCTGGGTTCTGAATGGCGAGATCCGTCATATTGTGGCGGAGGTCAGAGCTGGCTCGCGGAGTGTGGGGAATAATAGCCTTGATGTGTCATTCAGTAATGGCAGGAGGACCTGAGAAGGATGCTGAGCCGCTTTCACTTGTACTAGCTAGCTATGGGTAGTACGTCTGACGGATCGCCACGCGCCGCCGAGATCGGCGCCCGGAGTTGACGCGCGGAAGTAAGGGGGATTCGCACTCTGTTGCTTCTTCGATTCCTCTGATCTGATCTCACGTCTCTCAGGTCTCCCATAATGAGCGTCGCGTTGTTCGACTACATTTATTGTACGGGAACTAGATCGACAGTGAAATACACGCCTACATCGCAACACAAAGCATGCCTCCCAAACCAGCACCGATCTTCACTCAACCTACTACAGTCATACCTACGCACCCAAATCATCAACATGACATAGTCACCACTCTTGTCGCTGTGGAGACACTCGACACATTGCCCGGAGATCTCACTAAAACCTTTGGCGACTTGCGTGAACTGGACGCCGTACTCAATTCTACCACCGCCAGCCTCACACACAAGCTGAAAATGCTGACAACAGCGGTCCAAGCGATCAATCCACACGTCAGTGACGCGCTCGGTTCTGCCACCCAACCTGCACAAGTGCTCAAACCCGCAACCTGTATCGGGAGCTTTCTTCAGGCAAATGGCATCGCCCAACCTCAACCACCGGTCCCGTTGTCCTCTCGGCCACACGCCCGCTTCCAGTTACTCCTTGAGATAGCTGAGGAGTTGACACGATATAAAATCGGTGTGGAAGACAAGGTGCGAGTCTCTGGACAAGCGTGTGATACCGTGAGTTGTCAAGGCACGTCACAGCTACACGTGTCACATTAATCGGCTTCCGCTATAGTTGATCGCCCATCAGGCACACCTGCAGGCCCTTTTAGGAAACAGTAGTATCTTTCTCGCTGCTCAGTCGTTGCATCACGCCGAGAAATCGAACGCTTGGGATGGGCAATCTTTTGGTAAGTATGCAGACTGGGGCCCATACACATGCAAAACTCATGGAACAGCCTCTTTTCCTTGTTTCAGAAGCAGCATCCGATCATGAAACCGCTGCCCTTCAAAGCCGCAATACAAACGCCAATTTGTACGGTACCGGAGAGGTGACGCCCAGCAAAAAACGCAAAACTGGCAAAGAGAAGCAGGTTGCCGGAATTATGGCAAGCGTCGAAGGATGGGATGATGTGGATCTTCCTCCGAGCAAGCGGAGTCCCGCCCTGTCGAAGAAGCCGATTTCGTCCGATTTCAGGAATGTGACCAAAGAGAGTAAGACTTCATTAAAGAAGAGAAGGTGAGTCGCAGCGTTACCAAGTGGATACACCACTCACAACCCCGATACGACGCTATCTCCTCAAATCCCACTCAGCCGCAACTCCCCCGCAGTCTCGCTTCATGGCAGTCTAGCACCTTATCGAAACACGGATCCATCATATCCTGACACTACTCAAATGGAACGGGCTCACAGCGGGAGCCAGATCTATGGAGCTACGAGCGGGGCTGGAGTCGACATGCAGAAGTCTAATGCCACCCGGCCTCATAATCATAGTATACGTCTACACTCGGGTGTGCTTCCCGGCTCCGTTGACGCAAAAAACTCGGGAAATAGCGCCTCCTCAACTGGGAACCCGGTCAAAAGAGTCGCTGACCCTGCTCATTCTTCGAAACACCTTGGCTTGTCAGCAATACATGCAACGGAACGAGCGGTTTCAAGGAGTAATGGTCGTCGTGAAAGCTCGTCCACTCAGTTCGAGCATCGCCTGGATCGTTGGCAGCCTTCAATCTCCGATCAAGATTTGCATGACCCCGACCACGATCCCACGCCATATTGCTACTGCCAGAAACAGAGTTATGGTGAAATGATAGGTTGTGACTCCGATGACTGTCGATACGAATGGGTAAGTTTTCTTACCTCGCTATGGCAAAACTTAGTGAAGGTACTGAATAAAAGGCGTGTCGCATAATCACTGCACAACACAGTTCCATTTGTCTTGCTTGGACTTGTCTAAGCCACCCGACGGCACTTGGCTATGCCCGGATTGCGAAGCTAGAGAACAGCGGGAAAGACGCTCGAAGAGTAAGAGGAGCGGTGCATCGGGCAAGGGTGTAAAGAGGAGGGTGTAAGGACGATATTCCATGATTTAGTTGCCTTGTTGCTAAGGGAACAAATACCAGTCCGCGTTATTTGCAGTTTCTGGCTTTTCTGGCAGGATTACGTAACCAAGTTGGCTTGGTCATCGATCGCAGCGCCCGGCGTTTCCTGACACCTCACGTGACAATGTGACGAAGTCGATCCCAAGCAGTGCAGTGGCGACACCCCGGGCGGCTTTCTCATAAAGACTAGATGTGTATCCTTAGCAGCACAGGGGTCTTGGCTTTGGTTCAACCGATCTCCTTCAGAGTAGATCAACCATCCTTCGCTTTCGCAATGTTTGCTTTTTCGACCGCCCTTTTCGCTCGCCAGCAAACCGCCCTTCGTCCCGTATGTCGGATCTTGCCCTCGTCTGCCTCATCGCGATGCCGACACTTTACCGCAACCAACCATACTCTGCGTGCCGCGGTAAGCGAGTCTCCTTCGGCAACACATCCGCAATTCTCCGGAAACAGTGACGGTGCAGGGCCGCGTGATAATCATGGAATCAGTGTAAATGAGAGGTTGAGCAATACGGCAGTCAACTCGTTGCCCTCGAGCGGAACCAAATCGTTCGGCTTCGAGATCACTAGTGAGGAGAGTAGAACAGGGGGTAAAGCGAAAAGTGCAGGAAGACCTATCTATCTTGATATGCAGGTGAGTCCAACTTATATGGATGCCTCAAATGCAGCATTTCAGTTGAGCCGTATCACCATCTCTGTAGGCTACAACTCCCGTCGACCCCCGTGTTCTTGACAAAATGCTGCCATTCTTCACTAATCAGTATGGAAATCCTCATTCAAGAACTCACGCTTACGGTTGGGAAGCGGAAGCTGCGGTCGACACCGCACGAGCCGTGAGTTGGCAGTTCTGGGTTCTTGCGTTCGCTGACGAACCACCTTTGTTCTTTTTCCGTTAGCAAGTCGCGAGCATCATAGGCGCGCAAGCGAAGGATATCGTGTTCACCAGTGGCGCGACCGAAAGCAACAACATGATCATCAAGGGGGTCGCTAAGTTTTACGGGACCAAGCGAAATCACATCATTACAACCCAAACGGTAAGCTGTCGCATGAGTTACTAGAAGTCATGTCCTCACGCGTACTCGCCACTCGTCATTAGGAACATAAGTGCGTGCTCGATTCCTGTCGATGGCTCTCAGAGCAAGGTTTCGATGTCACGTATCTGCCAGTATCTTCGAATGGCCTCGTCTCAATGGAGGACATCAAGGAGGCCATCCGTCCCGAGACTTGTCTTATATCGGTGATGGCAGTGAACAATGAAATAGGCGTCATTCAGCCTCTGGAAGAAATAGGACACCTGCTGAAACGCTTGCAGCAGGAACGCGGGGGCTCGAAGATTTTGCTGCACACCGATGCGGCGCAAGCCGTTGGCAAAATCCCGATTGACGTAGAAAAGATGGGCATTGATGTGTTGAGCATTTCCGGACACAAACTTTACGGTCCGAAAGGTATCGGTGCAGCCTATATTCGCCGACGACCTCGTGTTAGGTTGGAGCCTCTCATGCACGGCGGTGGACAAGAACGCGGTTTACGAAGCGGCACAGTGCCGGCAGTACTCGCAGTGGGTTTGGGGGAAGCTTGTCGTATAGCTGCAAGCGAAATGGAGGTACGTCCCCCTCATGTTTCCTACTTCCCAGAGGTTTATCAGAGGGGACATCTCGGGGTTTCCACGAGCGAATGACGAAAGACTGTTGTCAATGGCACTTGTTATAAAGACAAGCAGCATTGTATATCATGACAGCAGGCTGGCCATTCGGTTGGCGCTGTTGGCAGATTATGTTTGCAGGGGCACTGAACGCCAAGATTCACAGTACGGCGCTTAATTTTAGCAAGAACTGATTCATTTCTCAATCCTAGGTCGACCATCATCGGATAAGTCAGCTCGCAACGAGGCTTATCGACGGCATCACATCGGAAATAGATTCCGTTGTGCGAAATGGTGACCCGGAAGGCTATCCTGGTTGTGTCAACCTGAGCTTCGCTTATGTGGAAGGCGAAAGCTTGTTGATGGCTCTCAAGGTGAGTTGTGATTCTTAGTCGAAGGTGTCCGTCGTCTCTTCCTCCACCACCACTAACCTCCCTGCTCCGACTTCCTTGCAGGATATAGCACTTTCGTCCGGATCCGCCTGCACCTCCGCTTCACTTGAACCCTCATACGTGCTGCGAGCTTTGGGTGCTGCCGAAGATATGGCACACAGTTCACTGCGATTCGGTATCGGTCGTTTCACGACAGAAGCGGAAATTGACTTTGTGGTCCAGAGAATCGTCGGAACAGTGAACAAGCTCAGGGAAATGAGCCCCTTGTGGGAGATGGTACAGGAAGGCATCGATATCAACTCTATTCAGTGGAGCCAGTAAGTGTCTGCGTGATATTATCGCAGCGACTCGCTGACGAAAGTCTCTCCGCTTGGTCAGGCACTGAGATGATAGGAGACATCACTATCTGTGTCTCAGCATTCTTCTTCCGCGTGTTTGTGGTCTGAGCTGACGTTCAGGCATTTTATTGCGAATCGCAGGTCTGGTGCTCGATTGTCAGATTTGCCGAGGGAGTATCCCGGTTAGGCAGCCGGGGCTTGGTCTTGCGGGAAGTACTAGGTCATATTTGCTGTAATCGATATCAGAGCGAGTCGTACCTATAAATAAGGCCTCGACAGCAGTTGGAGTCAAAAGTAGAGAAGTCTCGATCAGGGACGGGGATTGAGGGAGGATTGAAGTCTTCGACGCTCTTCTGGGAACCGTGACTCACGCTGTTATCATTACAAATGGCATATCTATCGTGGCAAGCGGGAGCTGCTGTACGTCGCTAAGCATTCACAGGTGGAATTCTTCGATTGTTCGTTGGATGGACAACGATGATAAATCAGACATGCTCATCGCACAATGCATCACAACTATTGTTATACGCGGCCTTCCGGAGCCAAGGATATTTGTCCGTGATTCCTAAGTCAACCGTTCCCGTCTCCCGACTGCGGCCCTTGGAATAATGAGCATGCCAACCGATTCGTTGAGGCCTGGTTAGGCTGTACTCGCGACAGCTGTGGAGGAGACTGGACCATCAGCTCTTGCATTCGAAATCTAGATTCGCTCGGAGCTTTGCGACAACATTGCTCCCAACCGCTCTCTGAATTGGAAAGACGAAACACTTACATCGTGGCTTAAGCGATCACACAAGGCTGCCACGAAGGTGTGGCGAACCAGGTAAGCTTCTCGTCGTTGACCGGTTGCTGTGCGATCACGCAAGGCTGCCACGAGGGGGTCGAAAACCAGGTAAGCCGATCGTTGACGGGCATAGCGTGACCGTCAGTAGCGGCAGCGGAAGTCGAGAAAGTGACTGCGAAGACGTCCATTGTATCAAAAGGTGTTTAGGTTGGTGAATATGAAGGGTTTGTCAAGAGTTCGTTGTTGTGATTGGGGACGAAGGAGGTAGAAAGCAAATATGAAGCACCGATGTGCCACTTATATGCGCTTCTGGCGACACATCAAGTCTGACTAGGAGTACCATGCAGTTCTCATAGAGTACCATGCAGTTCTCATCGAGCGTTGGTAGCTCTCGGTAGCACAGTAGCTGATAGGCAGGAGCACCAGGATAGACAAACAAGACAATAGACAATAGACAATAGACAATAGACAATAGACAATAGACAATAGACAATAGACAATAGACAATAGACAATAGACAATAGACAATAGACA
>MU158397.1:213262-242334 GCA_015708705.1 Naganishia vishniacii ANT03-052 | reverse complement strand
TTGTCTATTGTCTATTGTCTATTGTCTATTGTCTATTGTCTATTGTCTATTGTTAATTTTATATTGTCTATTGTCTATTGTCTTCCATATTTGCTTTCTACCTGCTTCGTCCCCAACCACAACAACGAACTCTTGACAAACCCTTCATATTCACCAACTACACACCTTTTGATACAATGGACGCCTTCGCAGTCACTTTCTCGACTTCCGCTGCCGCTACTGACGGTCACGCTATGCCCGTCAACGATCGGCTTACCTGGTTTTCGACCCCCTCGTGGTAACCTTGCGTGATCGCACAGCAACCGGTCAACGACGAGAAGCTTACCTGGTTCGCCACACCTTCGTGGCAGCCTTGTATGATCGCTTAGGCAACGATGTAAGTGTTTCGTCTTTTCTTAGATCAGAGCAAGACGAAGGGGCACTGCTGCCGCAAAAGGGATCGAGCTTGACGGTCAAATGCAAGAGCTGACGGGTTTCTATTTCCTCATAGCTTCACTCTTTTAAGACTGAGAGCAAATGGCAAAGCAAACCTGTTGCTGTACTGCTCTCCGAGCACCGTAGATCCAGCGTGGAAAGGGTTGACTCAGAATTCCAAGACGAACATGCTTGGTTCAGGAAGACCGCGTATAACACTAGTTGTGATGGATAGAGTATATGCACGTCTGATATATCATCTGTAACTAAAACAAGATTGCCTTCTCTCCCGGTACGCTGCAAAAGCGTAGCGCATGCTAGATTGCTGCCGGATGGTGCGTCGCAGCAGGTCTACGCGATCGCGACATCCGAAGCAGCAAACGAAGTAAACTCTCCTGATAGCTCAACAGCCTGCGATCTGGTACAGTTCTCCTGGTACCGCCAAACCAGCGGTGCCGAGCAATATTGAGCACAGTCTCTCTTTGTTGCCTCCCTCTGCAGCTTTTCTGACCCCCATCCAGTTATCTTGTGTCATGCCATTGATGCAATTGTCTTGTTGCTAGTTCCAAGTTTGACCCAAAATATGTTCAGGCAATTGGCTTTCGAGCTATATTACATCCCGTTTGATCGAGTCCGCCAGCCGTCAGAAAGGTATCTTGGAACCGGATGTAAAGCTACATAGGATCAGAAAACCTGGAGCCCAGCACGAAGTCCGCGTTGTAACAGCAACCGCAGGCTCCTCTTCTGCTTTTGTATTCTGACTTATCGCTCGTTGCGAGTGTGATACCTGCTGCTGCGCCCGACGGTCGGCTTGGCGCCCTTCCCATAAAGATTGATGCCCATCCTGCGCATTTGCGCCAAACGCCGCAACCCAACGAAAGTGATCGTGACAGCACTAGCCAATGCGGTACTAGCCACGAAATAAAAGGCATATGGGTTGTCCTCCATATGGGATATAAGCTGCGAAAGAGCCGAAGTTGGAGGTAATTAGCGCCATCCCATGCGTTTGGCATAGATAGTACGAAGAGATCGCTCACGTTCATGCCAAAAATGCCTGATGATAGCGCAGCTACACTTATACCGAGCGTAGCGATGGAGACCCTGGTCGGCTGTCATGTCAATTTGTCGCCTCGGTATGTCGGCAGACGATGCACTTGGACCTACTTCAATTCCATAGCGATCAAAGTGTTTCGATTGTAATCGAGCATCAACTCTGCGATCTCCTGCGTTGACTGGGTATTTGACTTTTTGTCAAAGTTATTCAGGTGGTGCAATCAGCATTCCGGATCACGGGTCTGTCAAGCCGGCTCACAGCTATGGTATCTACTTCACTAATGACCTCCTCCACCTGCTTCGCAAACGATTCGAGCAGGAGTTCCAGTTCTTCATGATCCTGAATTCCGCGGGGCTGATGGTGTTTCTTGGCGGACAAATACATGGCTGACAAGTCCTCATCTGGCGAACGACCCACATATCAAAAATCAATTGTTGTGATCAGTCGCAGATTTTGTTCAGCAACTACGTACCACTTTCCAGTACTTCTGCTATGCTCCCGAGGACATACTTCACCCGGCTCTGAAACCCCGCCAGACGTCGAGCATAGTGCAGCAAACGCTTCAGATTTTCGCGATCGATATGATCTTCCAAGTCATTTAGAAGCTCGGACATTATATGACTGAGATGAATGCCAAACAACATAATATAGCATTACTTATCGCTCATCGCTGTCTCGGTAGGTCGTACGTACCGTGTGTATGCCAGTTCTTCCTCCAGTGCGTTCCCCACGGAAATGAGTATACTCTCCAGCGCTCTGCGAAAGGCAACTGGTCAATACCTTCTGTTTGGGGAATACGGGGGATTGAAATATACCGATGTTCATAACTCAGCTTCTTTCCCATCTCATCTGCTTTCTGATCGACCTCCCCGGAGGACCGAACTGCTCCTGTCGCATGTCTTTCTTCTCGTCTCAAGGCTTTCAAGTTGCCCTGGATATGCCATATGAGTCTCTCCTTGAGTCGGCCTCCTCGCCGAATTTGATCTGTTCTCTCAATAGAACTATTTCCCAGGCTTGGCGCTGCGTCGAACAAGATCACGGTGTCCGCTTTGATCAACGCGCGTATGTGTAGCATGTTGACGATGATAGCCGATCGGCGAGATAGAATGGTGGGAACCAAGTTTGGCTGCAATGAATCCAGCTTTCGCAAATCTCGTGGCTGTTCAGGGGTTAGAGACAGAGGGCATCAAGTGGATGAAATGAGAAGCCCAAGTGCAGGTGACCAAAGATATAAATGACAGGTGAATACCGTTCTGCACAACCTGGAATAGCACGCCCAACACGTGCTAGGAAAGGCTTACGTCGACGTCGTGCTGCTTGCAGAGATCCATCTTCCGGTAAGTGCCGCTCTCCACTTTGAGATCTCCATCCGCATCAATCGTAGTCACTGGCGATGTGAGCCCGATTAGCAGCAGTGCCAGGGAGTCTTGTGAGGAAGATCACACCTCTAACGCTGAGTTCCCCCGCCTTTTTCATCAAGCTTTCGAGATATGCGGTATGCCATCGGTCATCTTCCTCTGTGGTGACATGTGGTGACGACGCTACCGGTTCGCTACTTGAGAGACGTGAGTCCGAGCGCCTTCGATCGAGCGGCTTGGCGGCAGAGCCGATCCAGCAGTGTGTGGCAAGATGGATTGACCGGGACATTTGGGGAAACACACATGTCGCGATGACGACTGGTCGGAAGAAGTTCGTTGTGGTATAGCGGGATGCGTGAGCGAGGCTCCTTCTATGGTGCATGGCTCAACCTGAGGGGGGAGGATGTGAAAGGGCGGAATAAAGTGGGAGAATCCCCGCAATGGTTTCTGTCGGCGTGAGCAAACATTGACAAGTATCTATACCTGCAAACGCGCGCTAAGACATCATGAATGGGACGAGTCTCTCGATCGTGCTTATATTCCCCCGCTTATTATATTGACGCGGATCATGCCAGGCGTTGGACGTTCCATGTCTGGCAGGAGAATGTGGCTGGCTGTGGAGAAGGTGTGAGCAGGTTCATACTTGGTGACCAGTTTGGACTGAACTGGGCTCGGACTCACACTCTGGACCCATTCTGCAGCCACGACATTCCGTCAATCGACTCGTATAATGCACTCCCTCAACCCCCCTTTGCCGTATATCGGTCAGCCCAATTACATCAAATTGCTTATTGAAGCACTCCAGGCATCTCACTTCCCGAATCAAATTGACTCCCGAGTCTTTGTTGGCATGCTTATCGCCATGGTCGCAGGAGAAAAGAATTTGATCGTCGACGTAGACGTAAGAGACCTCGCACAGCGATTCCGAAACTCAAGACAGCAGCCACTTACCCTCGACAACGACTATCATCGCGACGACATGGCCGTTAAACTCAGACTGGAGTATCAAGAAGCATTGACTCTTATGGAGAGCAGTGTTCGTAAGATGGTGGAATTCGTTAGTACCCTCAAATCTAAGCCACATTTCGACTGAAGTAGAACCCTTTGTGACACTTCTTGGCCGGCATGCCATGTAATCTTGTTCATTCTAGTTGTCATCTTCTATTTTCGGCTTGACATGCCATTCGACATGTATTTCACCCCGGTGGACGGCATCGGATGCTCCAGGATGCCTCTTTCCAACGATAGATATCCTGCATCAGGATTCCGACTTGACATTGGATGGTCATCGCTTGATAACGGTCGGCAGTCAACGAAACCTTTCCGCTTGGCATGACCCAGACTGGGGGGCAGATACGATCGGGAACGTTGTCAAAATCGTCTCGGATACAGCGTCAGATCTCTCCGACTGTCCCCTCTCCAGTGAGTCCGGTACCAGTCATGAGTCGCCGTCGGTCAGCCGCGCGACCTCCAACGCCGGCAAATACCTGCACACGGAGCACAAACCTCATTCATCAGAGAATGCAACAACTGGAACATTACCCCAAGTTTTGATAATCACGAGATTGCATAAAGCTTCTAAAGGAGTACAGGCAAAAGTGTGGGACATGTTCAATCGACGCAAGACGGCACGGTCTTATCGTAGTACGTCCGCTATTTGTCTCGGGACCCGCTGCCGACAGGGTGGTGCGTTGTGTGCTTGACTCGACAAATGCAGGTATCTGATAACACCTTTCCACCAGATGCAACTCCCAATAATCTGCTGAATCCGTCGTCCAGCAAGCATTCCGTGGGACAGCATGTCGAAGATGAAGCGAGAGATGCATACCAACAGGATTTGCCCTCGGGTTTCTTTGTAGTCTGGATCAGGCTGAGCGAGCATCTAAAGCAAATTGATAATGTTTCGAAAAGCTTGGTCAGTTGAGCCACATTCATTTCGTTCAATAAGGCGGAGGAGCTCATTCGCACGTGCCTTGACAAATTATCGCATGTCTGTGTAATCCAAACACTACGTGGTACCGACCAAACGATTCTTCTCTCCGCTAATATCACGGCAATCGAAAATCCAGATGAGCCATTTCGCGCTGAGCTGTTCAGCGGACGGCCTGGCAGCAACGCAGCTCGGGGGTCCGTATGCGAACTTACCGACAACCGCTGCGAGATTAGATCCTGTTCTCGACTCTGAAGTGAGTAGATAATGCTTGTTCCGGAATCACACTGACGTAATTTTGCACATCTACTTGCCCAATGACTTCGGCGTTTGTTCGGGACTGACCCAAACCTGTGCTAGTATATTTGGGTGCTCCGTCGTCTTGCAAACAAGACGCACATGCACCCTCCTTTGCGTCAACAAATCTCCGATCTTGTTACCTGTCTGCTTTCTACGCCGAACCTCTCGGCAAACTTGACTTCAACCTCAGTCACAGATCTCAAAGCCTTCGTGCGAGTATCGCGAGTGCTGTTCCGCCCCTTTACTTGGAGGGCTGAACTGCTGAATCCAGAAATCACCGGCAGACAATATGATCAGAGGAGAAAGTTGCAAGAAGCCTTAGATCAGGAAGAGTGGTCTGCGACGGTTGAGGATGTCAAGATTATATGGACGAACGCTATCAAGCATCAAGTCCGCGTGAAAGACGAAGCGCACGGCGAGGTGCATGCTGTCGCACACCCGACCGATATCGACCAAATAGCGACGAAACTCTCGTCCCAGGAAAAATGTGGCAACGGTAAAGCAGATGATCCAGCGGTATTCCGAAAAGGCAAGGACACGATCGTGGGGGAAATTCATACCACCAGGCGAAACGACATGACGTTGGCGAGAGTGCTACAAGGGATAATGGCTCGGTGTACCGCGTGAAATCTTGTACCCTGGTTCAGGAAATATGTATGTGAGGACTGGCCTCACTTCCGTTCTCAGCGGTGCTTTGTCCTCCCAGCTAGTATCGATTGATGAGCCAAGTAATTTCCATTATGGCTCTCGGTCGATTTGGCTGTGAGCCAACGCATTCTTTCACGATTGAAGTGATGGAGCTTCATGCGCAAGTTCTCTCATGATTCATCTTTAAGACAGATATCGCTTTCACTGATCCGGCCCAGCTCTCACCTATGAAATGCCGAAACCCACATAGAGACGCACTAGACTAGCTATCCTCCGGATAGTCGACATCACTGGAAAGAAGTCACATTGGTAACGCTGTGGCACAGTAAAGCTGATGACAGAGTAGTTTTCACTTTGTAGGACCTCGCCTGCGTTCCTTCGGGAAGACTGGAGGGGCCTGGAGGATAGCTTTTCGGCCACCTTTTCCCTCTTCCATCCTCATTCCCAGCCTTTCGCGATCACTCGCTGTCATTTGGTCGACCGTGCAACCTAAAGACTTGTATATGTCTCCGACTCTGTACACGGATGTTAGCATAAGAACACGCATTCCGGCGCACAAAGTTATTGAATGTACCTTTGTGGTGTCATCTGCAAGTCCTCTGCGGTGCCATTGATATCCGCAGCCCAATTTTCTAAAAATAGTCTGAGGGCAAATTGCCACGCAAGCAATTTGTTCTCCATGGCAGGTGTCATGACCGGCCTATAATGCGGCGTAATTGTCAGGGTTTGTTTTCTTCGCATAAGAACGCGACGACCTACTTCATAGAGCCCTTTGCCTTTTCAGTGAACCTATCCAGCAATCCAGCTAGAATAACGTGCGGTATATTATTCATCTTCTCCTGTGTAGATGGGCTACCGAGAATCGCTTTCATTTTGTGGAATTGCCTCATGCACGATATGTAATAAACCGCGCGCCTGCACACGCGCTGAGAGAATCAACACGGATCATATTGAAGGAGAGAACATGTCGCTACGCACACATGACGTTCTCTTGCAACCGTGGAAGACAGTTCCGACGCCAACCGAAGCTTCTGCTCGAGCCAGCGACTCCCGCGGAAGGGCAATAATGCGAGTCGTCCTTTTTCATCGGACTTTGCATTTCCTAGCTGCTTCACATCGATAGCGGCCGCTTCCTCTGGAGGAATGAGTAGAGGCGTCGAATACACCTCGCTCGGATCCGACGTCGACATGTTTGGTGGAGGAATCAGGCGGGATACCAGTGGGGCTCTACCCTCCGCTGAAACGGTCAATCAAGCACCCAACACATTCAAGCACTGGGCCGTTTGTACGAAGATGCTGATCCACATACCAGTCGCAACCCCAAATTTGGAAGCCTCTTCAATTGCTATCATGAGATGATCCCTGACGCTCTCCTGCGCTGTGGCGTCGACCTTGTTTCGTTCATTAGCCCGGATCCTGCTTTTGGCTTTCCGGGTGCCGAAAGCTTCCCCAAGAACATCGCGCTGTGCCATCCTTGAAACTTCTGTTCCTTCGGTGCTAAGATGCATATCCGAGATCTTGGTACGCTTCACTCGCTGGGCCAAGACGTAAGTGGGGATCGCAGGCTGGATGACGAGCTGACGCGTCGCAGGATCATAGATGGCAGGTAGATACCTTGAAGACGATGCCCATCAGAAATGTATCTATGCGGTAGCGCGAAAAAGCAGACGTACTCGCAAGCAAACTGCTCGTTAGACCCATCGGCAAGATCCTTGTTGATGCTGTAAAATTCGACATCATTCGTCTCGCACGCAATCACGGTTTGCTGATCAGCTAGAGTCGCTTCTGGCCGCAAAGTCCGGTCACGTTTGTACATCTTGAACGGAGTCTTCTTTGCCGGCCGAATGGCGGGAAAGTTGACTATGAAAGCAAAGGTTGGAGCAAGGCGGGAACCTTTGCAAGAGAAGACCTCTCACCGAATGCAGGTCCGACAGTGCTCGAGGGCGGCAGAACGGTCACTTCGAGGGACATGGCCACTTCCTGCTTGCGTTTGAGTGCAGATGTATGTGAAGTCCTAGAGGTCATGGTTGTGCTTTGCATCTAAGGCAGATGAAATCGCAGAGATGTCGAGTTCGTACCCAAATTTTCAAGTAGACCCAATGACGCAAAAATATTACTTGCACCAGCGACCCAGACTGATGATCGATCGACGCGAGCCGGCCGCCGTCGCGATTTACTTTATCACACGTACACAAGCTCATACAGATATAACTCGTGCGTGTGTTTGGTTATCTAATACAACGCATGCACAGAGACTGGCTAGACTGGCCCATCTGCTAGCCAAATTTTGGTCTGAGTACTGGTACGCGGGCCCCGAACGGGGACTTTGGTTTGAGCGCAAGTCTTAACAACGCTCAGCATCGCTGCGTTTTGTTAGGCATGGTGCGTCCCAGGCTACCCATCTGCCCGAATCCGCCTTTTCGGTAGTGCTCCAAGTAGGTTTGGTGAGCTGAAGTACCTCCGACCTTAAATCTTGCTTTTGCTTCACGTACAGTCGTCGACCATCGCCAGTACCAAATCATGGTAGCTCGTAACGCATTTGCAAGCCGTAGTCGCTTCGATGTGCTGCAGCAGGAAGAACTCGAGCAAAGCGAACCCGAGGACGACGGAAATGTTCAGCTGATGCCGCCAGTTGCGACATCCAAGGTGGACGAGCTGTAAGTCGATTGCGCAACTTTCCAGTAGTTTGCGTTCGTCTCACTCACTGGACATTGGCAACTCCCTTGTTAATCTCTTGTCAATCTCAATAGTGTACCCATCGTCATCAACGATACTCCAATCCAAAACTCAGCCGCGGAAATCACAACACGGACCAAGCGAGGACGCAAAGCCCTGTTGAGGGAGCGAGACGTTGCGATCTCCGCGAGCACTCAGACGCAAACAGCAGATACCCTCGATACTAAAAAAGCGGCAGCGGCATCTGTATCGAGGGCGCCTGAGAATGCTCCAGTTGATGACCCGCTGTTGAGGAGCAAAGACAGCACACACTCGTTTGTTCCATCATTTCCCCGTTCGTTGACAAGATCTAACACTTTCCGGGTGCGAAACAGAAACCATATCCCAACGGAGTGCGAGGGCATGCCTGCCGTCGAGCAAGCTGCCGATTTTTCTCGGTCCCCTTCGAAGGAAGTCAAGTTCCAGGACGGCCTTTCCCCTGGCCAAGGCGACGATAACGAGATGATCATTCCCGGAGTCGATCGGCATCAGGAAAGTAAACATGGACAATCGGCAATCCGATCAGTCGTGCAGCTAGAATCCAGACACCGCAATCTAATTGAACGAACCACGTGGACTTTTATCATGATCGCCGGATTCATCGGTTCGTGCGCGTGCAACGGCTGTCGACAGCTGATTAACGTGGCGCTCATCATTTCTTCCTTTAGTCTTGTTGTGTATGGGCCATCCATACATGATTCTACTCGTCATGCTATGTCAAACACTCGTCTATAAGGAGGTTACGGCTCTTTTTCAGCTTTCAAACCGTTAGTCTCGCGCCCTCATAGTCAAGCTACTCGTGCTTACGCAGTCTTTCCATGTTGATTTGTCAGACGGAGAAAACACTCGGCATGGACAAGGAGGATTTGCCAGGCGAGAAAGGTGGAACAAGACTCTGAATTGGTAAGTGTGCGATTATTGCGAAAGTGTCATGCGTGGCGAATTTCAGACCTTCACTTCGTTTCACAGGTACTTCTTTGTTGTGACCAATTACTTTCTCTATGGCGAAAGCATCATCTACTATTTCAAAGTGGGCCTGATCGTTCTTCGACTTGAGTCGTCGCCCATACTGAGTCATTTTTGCTTAGCATGTTGTATTCGTCGATGCCTTTTTCTTGCCTTTCGCCAGAAACCACCGCTTTATAAGCTTCATGCTCTATGTCTTCGGTGCGTTTCGACTTTGCTGTTTTGCTACTTGCTCGGCTTACAACATCTATTATCTTCAGGATTTATGGCGTTTGTCGCAAATTTGCAGAAACAGTATCTACGACAGCAATTCGCGTTATTCTGCTGGGTTCATATGACGCTGCTGGTCATTGTCGTTTCGAGGTGAGTCCTATCTGAGGACTACGGGTTGCTTGCTTTCCTTGCGCCATAGCTTATATCTGGATGTCGCATTAGTCACTTTATTGTCAATAATATTCTTGAGGGACTCATCTGGTTTTTCGTTCCGGCCTCACTTGTCATCTGTAATGATGTGATGGCTTATGTTTGTGGTAGGTTGGGACTAACTTTTCGATCGTTGGTATGTGCTCATACTTTTTGCGCAGGTAAACTCTTTGGTAAAACGCCTTTGATCAAACTGAGTCCCAAAAAAACGGTCGAAGGCTTCGTCGGGGCGTTTTTTTGCACCATGCTGTTCGCCTTGATTGCAAGTCATTTGAACCTAGATTGCGATCTCATTGGCGTTGCTGATTTTGCTCTATATACGTTCTAGTGGGGTACCCTTCTCATGCGATACAACTACATGATATGTCCAGCGCGGGATTTGGGCGTCAACGTTTTCTCCAGCGTGCACTGCGAACCCAACCTCGTCTTTCACTGGCAGAGGTATCACTGGCCAGACTTTTTGAATCAGTTTCTCAATTTCACTGTGAGCCGGTCATAACTTGCACACGCCACTTGTAACATTGTTAATATTGGTCGCCTCCAGTTCGGTATCAGCCTGCCGGACGTGTCTTACACGCCTTACCATCTACATTTGCTCGTTATGGCGACGTTTGCGTCTTTGGCGGCGCCATTCGGTGGTTTTTTTGCCAGTGGCTTCAAGCGAGCGTTTGACATCAAGGATTTCGGACACAGCATTCCTGGTCACGGCGGTATGACCGATCGCATGGATTGCCAGTGAGTGACACGATAAGCAGACTGGACGCGTCCTTGCTCAGTGTAAACATGCGCTTTCAGGTTCATGATGGGCCTTTTCGCATACGTCTATTATAGCAGCCTCATCAGGGTAAGCTTGATTGAATCTGATATCCGCTTCCTGATCTGAACGATCCTCAACTATTCTCCTGTTGTATAGGTGCACCACGTAAATGTCGGCACCGTCATCCATACCATAGTAAATTCCCTCAGTGTGAATGAACAATTAGAGGTCTATTACGACCTGCAAAGATATCTGAATGGACAAGGCATCAGCATCGCGTCAAAGGTGGACTGATTGCCATGAGCCATACAGCAGGAGATGGATATGTATATTGACAGCGTGTCCAACTTTAAACTGAATGAAAACTGTCGTGTCGTCTTTCTTATGGCCACACAATGATACTGTAATACATGTTAAAATACAGGCGGGTCGCAAGGTCCTCTTCTATGGATACAACTATTGGTGTCGTGCTTGGGCATAATGGTCATTAAGCGAAAGCCTTGAGGGCTGTCCTCGCGCAACCATCGTACGCTGTTGCAGTGCATTGACTCCGTCACTGTATATCCAGTGGAGACGGTGACCGCGATCGGTCAGGTGTATTTTGCAGCGACTTCAGGGCTTGACATTGAGTCGAATCGTCAAAACAGGGCGGCGTCTGTGGTAGTCGGCTGTCGTCCTCCGAAGATGACAAGGTGCGATTGTGTTCGAGTTGTGGAGTGTGTTGAACGGAACTGGGTCTGGCATGCGGAAGGCTCGCGTTCCCCGCCAGTGGAAGGTTATCTACGATGGGCTCGCGATGATGTCGAGCGCCAGCAAGGCTTTTATCCGATGATGCTTTCGGGGATCTCGCAGCTGCATGGGCCAGGCGGAGTTCATGTTCTGACATTGTGAATGTTGTTATCCCACTGACTGCAGCGAGCAAGTCTGGCAAATCGATCCTTCGATCAGGATCAAGCGAAAAAATTCGTTTCAGTAAAGCATTCAGTTCCAGCGAGATCGGGAGAATTGATCGCAAAAAGTCCAGATTCTGAGCATAGGCGCTGAAGGTTTCATCCCTCAGTGATGCTTGTCGCCAGGGATTGCGACCGCAAGTGAGGTTGACAAGAATGACCCCTAAAGACCAAATATCATTGGCTTTTGTAGAATAGCTGAACTGCCGGTGGCTATCGACCCCTCCATGGCATTCTGCGAGAATATGAGTGATCAGTCGAGGATCAAGAAGAAACCACAAACTACGGCCCACCCGGAGACATGTAGAACGTGCTTCCGCAGCCAAAGTCCCGCGACTGTTTTTCTGTTGTGGCGAGACCAAAGTCGGCTAAATAGACATCCTCTCCAGTGCGACTGCAGAGTATATTTTCCGGTTTAAGATCTCGGTGGTAAATTCCCATGTCGTGACAGTGCTGGACCGCCCGCACGATTTGCGAGAAGACTCGTTTGATAAGAAGATCGTCCCCGATATACTTTGAGAATTCGGATATTAGCACAGATTTAGGGGAATCCCAGGCAACTTGTCGATCGGCCACTAACCCTCTGTCTTTCGGTTATCATGGTGAATAAGTCACCGCCCGGACATAGATCCATGATAATAAAAATAAGATCGCTTCGTTGGATGGTTTTATGAATGGTCACAATATTCGGGTGGCGACAGGCGAAATCGTGCAGAGAGAGCTCGCGGAGTTGCTGTTTGTATGCTGCGGTATTGGGCTGTGCCATAACCAAGACTTTCACTGCATAATCCATCGGTATTCGGATATTCCCTGTGGCCGCGGGCAGTGGATTTTGTCTCTGCGCTCGACACACAACGCCATATGCGCCAACCCCGATAGTCGATCTAAGGCGAAGGCCATATTCGCTGAGGGTGTGCTCGGCCGTCAGCGTGACTTGTTCATGAAGAAAGGACGAGGTCGCCATAGGGAAAAACTGGCTGAGGCTGGCTGGTATGATGACAACGGTGTCTACAGCCGTCAGCGGGAGGCTGTTGTTGTCCTATTGAATGGCGGCTTGCAGTCCACCGGGGTGTGGGTTTCGAATTGCCGTAGTCGTTGGTTACGGAAGGACAGCCGAGCAGCGCGAGTGCATGCGAGGGCGAGGCGAGTGGACGAGGCTTGAGGGCAGTCGGAATGCAAGAGCTTAGTGTACGGGTAAAACTCGAGGCGACCAGCTCGGGCAGATCCTATATCAAGAGTTCACCACACCCCACCCACCGTTGCTTACCAGCCCTCGGACTGGCTGTCGGAACGAATTGGCTGAATCCGGGAATCGGATGCAAAATAAGCGTCGAGTGAAGGATTGGCGGCACATACTTAGCTAATCTTTCTTCGGCACCGACCGTCTCGGGGCCCGTGATTTGGGCGCGGGCGCGCGGCAGAGCTCGAGCCTACTGTGTAGCGTAGCGGATCTCAGCTCATCCGTCGCGTGTTAACCAAGGCGATGCCATCTGTCCGCTTCGACTTGTGCAGCATCCTTATCCCGCTGGACCAGTCGCAGACACGGCAGGATAACGCCTCAGCCACTCGAATCGCAACAGGCCGTCAGTGGAATTGCCGTGAGGCTGGCGATATCTGCGGGCCCTTATCTCACCATCGCACTTCGCTCTTACCTTGCTCCTGCCTCGCTCCTGACAGCCAGCCCGACGTGTTCTCCTTGTAAGTCGTAGGCGCCTCGCTGGCATATTTGTTGCTCAATTTCATCATTAGGATATTCAAAACTGGATATACTCGCCTGGTGGAACATCTCGCTAAGCCGAGCCTTGGGCGTATCTCAGCGAACGTTCAAGTTTGTGTCACATCTTCAATTCTTGTTTCCCCAACTTGGATCTGGAAAACACTAGATATTCGTTATGATTCAGCTTCAGATATCGACTCACCACTCAGCGGGTACCAAGATGGAGCTCTGTCAGGAGGCCCCAGCAAGTGTACCCGACACCTCGCGCACGGGCTTTTCGCTGTCGGCGTCGCCTCTTGATCCGGAATGTCGACCTCCTCCCGAAAGGTCTTCACGTGAGTATTACAAACGCATGTCTGAGGCAGTCTGAGGCAGTGAACTAATTCCGTCATCCTGTACCCCTTGGACAGCATTGTCACTGAATTTTTCACCCGCAACTCCCTCCGTTGCCTCATCTTCACAGCTATTGGCGCCAGTGCCGAGGTCGCCACCGAGGCCGCAGCGGAAAGCTGATATGTCAAGCGCTTCTCGCTTAGTGACTCATCTGCCGCAAGTAGACCGCCACGCCTACGATACATTTGAGCTTCTGGCAGATAATGTGCTTTTCCAAAAGAATTTGGGATGCAGCCACCAAAGCCTTGACACGATGATTTGTGATTGCCAATACGATCCTTGTGAGTTTGCGTGTTAAATTGGAAAGTGAGTCTAGCATTGTGATGCATACCCATATTACAGGTCGAGACGAAACCTACCGCGCATGTGGACCTCTGTCTCAATGTATCAATAGACTCACTCAAGTGGAATGCTTGCCCGGAGAATGTTCTTCAGGAGATGCGTGTCAGAATCAGAGGTGCGTTCTTGTGGCTGTGATTATCGTGAATCGGTACGAATATAGTGCTCACCTCACTGTCGTCCAGATTCGCGCGCAAGGAGTATGCCGATATTGAGATAGTACAAACCGAGAAGAAGGGATTCGGTCTCCGAGCTGCTGCCAATATTCAAAGGTAAGTTGCTGACGGACATATATACCTCGTTTGGGCGTCTGATGGCATGTCTAACGCGCGCTTTCAGTGACGATTTCGTTTATGAATACATTGGCGAAGTTATACCGGAATTCATATTTCGGAAGCGGATCCAGGAATATGCCGACGAAGGCATTCCCCACTTCTACTTTATGATGTTGCAAAAGGGCGAAGTACGTCTTGAGAGTACACTCTTCTAGAGGACATCAAATTTACCCGCAACAATCCGTACTTGCAGTATATCGATGCCACAAAGCGTGGCGGTATCGCCCGTTTTCTAAATCACTCCTGCGAACCAAATTGCTACGTTGCCAAGTGGGTAGTTGGGCGGCGTATGCGTATGGGCATCTTTGCCAAACGCGAGATCGTTCCCGGGGAAGAGCTCACATTCAATTATAACGTTGACCGTTACGGGTGAGTGATCAGCCGATCTCCACGAATGAACTGAATGGAACGCTGAACTACACGCAGGTATGACGCGCAAGTGTGCTATTGTGGGGAGGCCAATTGTCTAGGTACCATTGGTGGGAAGACGCAGACCGATCTCCGTACCATAGACCCATTGTACCTTGAAGGTGAATAGGGAGGGGGTTTGAGTCTACTCCCTTGTTATTGACGCCTTAATCCCTAATAGCATTGGGCACGGAAAATATTCCAGCCTTTAGCCTCCAAGTCACCAAGAAGAAAAAGATGCAGACCGTAGAGGAGATTGACCTAGTGAGCCGGCAGGAATTTACACCTCTTGAAGGCGTTCCACCTCTGAAGCCTTTCTTTTCGCCTTCAGGGTATACTACAACCACTAGAATCGACCGAAGTGCAAAAGATTGTTACAGCAACCAGACAGGCCGCCAACCAAGGCAACAAAGATATCATCATCAGGTTGCTTCATCGGATCAAAGTGAGCCGATCGGTTTTGCGTCGGGCCTTACCCGCTCATACTGCGTTTTGGTGCTATAGATAACCCCAGGCATAGAAGTTGACAGTGAACTAATGAAGCTCAACGGCTTCTTTGCAATGAGTAGCATCTTTGGCATGTTGGACACCGATGAAGTTGGCGAAGAGGCTATTGTCGACTCCGTGCGTGCTACACATGTTCCGGACATTCCAGGGATCATCGCTGACCCGCTTTGGGAATTTCAGGCCTTGGAAGTACTTGATAGATGGAGACCTCGTTGGCGTACCAGAATCCACTATTCAGAGATACAGAGTCGCCTGGAAGCGAAATTGCCCAGTTTCACCCAAAAGAACCGAAGTCTGGCCAATCAGATTATCGCTCGGTGGGAAGAGCTTCCTTTGCGATACGTGCTGCCGGCAAGGGAATTTTCGGTAAGTTATCCTCCTACGTGGATATCTCTTGTCACGGCATACATTCTTTACACATACTCGCTTGTTTGTTAGGATGGACACCCGGCGCACCGGCCGCTTGCGGATGACGAAGTGACCCTGGAACCTCGTTGGAGGGAGGAATCGCGACCTATCGAATTCGAGCTTGCGCCCCTGGTGCAGGGCAGCTATGTCTCAAGACACGCAGTCCGTGGACCCGCCTTACGCCATAGCTTGAAGCCGCTAGCATCAAGCGCAATCAGCCAGATGGCAGAATTGGAGCTGATATTAGCCGCCGCAAAGGATGGTAGCCATCAAGAATCTGATGACGCTGGAACACACGATCGATACAGCCAACGCAACAGGTCGAGTGACTCTCCTAGAGGAAGGGAGCATAAGCACAAACGCTCGAAACCGTTGTCTGCCGAATCGAAAGATCGTCGTCTCAAGAGACTAGTAGGGGAGTTGGTGATTCAGAGCATGTCAAGGTATAAGGCGCAAATAGATCGCGACACTTTCAAAAAATACGCTGAGCGGGTACGTGATGAATGGAACCTGTCTGGAAAAGATGCTGACTCGCCTTCGACGCTTCTATCTCCCACTTCTCCGCGTTATCTTTCATGATCGCGCACACGCTTCCAGTGCACCGAATCGCTCGTTGAGAAAGAGAGGCGGAGCACCACTTATGTGGATACGTCCTACTACTCGCTTACCCCGGAGAAGACAGTCAAAATGAAGGACTTCGTCAAAGACTACTCGCATCGTCTCCTCCGAAAACTGGCTGAAAGGCACAAACTTTCAAGCCGAAGTCAACGGACATATCCCGGACGTGCCGATTCTAATTCCGATCATGCATCATCCTTTTCACCGATGGAGAGCAACCCGACCACCGGCAGCTCCAGCTACACACGTCCATCCGTTGCGGATCATGACGATCTCACAACCCCCAATAACGTTTCCGCCGAGGGGGTTGCGCAACCAGGGGACCTGTTGGAGGACGCAGGCATTCGCGCGTCTCGCTCTAACAACTTAGAGGCCACCATCGTTATAAAGGGAGAACGATGAATCTCGATTGAAAAAAAGCATACAATGCAATTTCGCACGTCGTTGTGCCCTGTCTGAGTGTCTGTATATCAAACATGCCTAGAATGTCGGCAACTTCATTGCGCCACAATTGGAGATCCTACCATGCTGTTTTGACGGGATAATGCCGATTCTAGCAGGACCGTCGTCACGGAATCCTGCGGTGCCAATGCTAGAGCCTAAGAGAAATTTGTTCAACACAGGACAACCTACTCAAGGACCGTAACGTACTTGATGGTACCTGTGGACACATGTATCTAGCTCCCCGGCGATATGCGCGACCATACCTAGACCAGTGTGAGCTGCAGCTGAGAGAGTGTTACAATCGATCGCCCGAAGGTAGAACGCTTTTGCGGATGCAAGACTTCTAGAGCAGATAGACCATCCGAGGGTCATCGCGTCAGTTACATAGGTAGGATTACTTTGTAAACGCCAATGACAGCACAGCAATGGGCACGAAGTCTTCCCGCCTCCTGCATCATTTCATTCGTTCGCGCTAACTTTTGACGAACAGGGCAACTCACCTTGACCTTCGTTCGCAGTGAGCCATGTTGCAGTAAATTTCGGCACAAATAGTTGGAGAACCTTTGGAGACAGACACAGCGTCGAGAGCTTTGGTGAAGAACTCGGAAGCGAGCTCATAGCTTGAATGGCATGTTCATTTCAGCCTTCGTGTTGCGACCAAAAATAAAAGCCGACTTTTACCGTTCTTGATTGTAGTGTACTACGCCTATCTCGTTGAAAAGAAGTGGATCTGCGCTCGAGAGACTGAGTGCTGTATGAAGAGCATCCAGCGCCATAGGCATATCGTTGAGCTGGATGTATTCCATACCAATACACATGATTGGCAGGTGCGAGCTGCCGAATGGTCAACAAGGATAAAATAGATGTCTGTTGGAAGGTGCGTGCACAGCAGATGTGGACATACGTACCCTGGAAAGAGACGCGCTGCCGTAGAGTAGGCAGTAATGGCGTGCTCATGTTCACCTTCATAGGCGAAACAGTGCGCGAAACACAACCAAGCTGGGCCAAACCGGGCGTTCTCATCGTGCGTTGCGCTGTAATCAATGGTTCTGAATCAATTTGGGCCAGCGATGATCGATCAAATGACTGACGCAAAGTATCTCCTAGCTTCAACCCAATTATGTCCGGTAAAGTACCACAGGCCAACGGCATACCACGAGACAGACGAGAGGGGCTGCTCTTTGACAAGTCGATGTGCCAACATGAACAAGCTAGACGCCAGGCGAGGAAGCTGAGCTAAGCACGCTAGGTGCAAGGGTAACGCCGCGGCGTGGTTGGGTATCTCGCGTAGAATGCTAGAAACCACAAGTCAGCCAACTCAGATTGCTTTTGCATGCCTCTACGGCTTACCTGGATGTAATCGTGTAGCACTCGTCGAAACTGTTCTCAGCTAGAAGACTTTCGGCTTGCAGGACACGGAGGTCGGGATGCCTTTCCAGCTTATACCGATCCGCCAGCTCCTGCTTGGCAGTGCCAATTTGCTGCAAGTGATGGCTCTGTGGGTAGGCGAAATCAATGCAGCTCCATATCGAGCTGCGCATTTCACACTTACCGAGTGAAGTCGAGCCGTATAGACAAGACGCACAAAGACTGCATCTTCCGTATGCAATTGATCACCATAGGATAGATTCTGGATGAAATGCCATTCTGCAAGGGATAATAAGATCAGGTAAGCTGAGATAGTAAAAATGGTCATTAGTGGGGCAAAGCGCACTAACCCTCTTCAGCCGTCATCATTGAATTCGTTAATTCCAGGAAAACATCGAAATTGCGAACGTCCAAGGCAAGAGCTTCCATAAAGCTTTCTTTGGCCAGTTGTAAATGATTCATACGAAGGTACAGAATACCCCGTAGTCTGCACATCGAGGCCTCCAACTGAGAAGCCTAGTCAGCACGGCCACAAGGACTCGTTGAGACCTTTTCTCACCTTGAGATCGTCAGAGTCACTTCGAATCTTGGCGTGATCCGAACCTGTATGCAACAAATCAGACAATTTCTTAGAGCTGTTGGAGCGTTTCACTTGCCGATTGTTGCAAATGGATTCGACTCTCCAATGAGCAATAACGCATCGGGAAATCTCTCTTGATGCAACTGCACGAGTCGATAAGCGTGAGAATCGTGGCTCGACACGAAAACATACCAAACACAGAGCCGCTAAATATCTGCACGCCATACTCCAGTTCATCATCGGACCGGTCGGCATCCCGCGGGCGTCGGATCGGCCATCGAACTGCGCCCCTTCAAATTTGACGTGGACCTTGCCCACGTCCTGGATTGCTCTCCACGGGCCTCCTTGGAGATTTCTGCTTGGATCACGGCTCGTGGTTGCATGGGGATTTGGTGTCATCACAGCTCCGGCATGGCGAGCCGAGTGAGAACTTTGCGATCGGCAGGAGGGGCCAGGGTCGGGAAAATAGCGTACTTCTTGCTGTATGGTGGGCGATGGTTGTGCAGGCATACGATCCGCTTGGTCAACGGCGATGTCGGGTTCGATTCTTGGAGATGGAGATGGAAGATGTGGCGAGGGAAGCGGTGCCATCAGAATTGCCTCGGCTCTGTGATAATCTGCCATCAGGAAGTATGCCTGTGCCAACCAGAAGGCATCGTTTGGCTCGCCTATACAGGGGAACTCAATACTTTCAAAAGCGGTGATTAGCTGCAGCAGATGACTGACCAGTCCATGAATAAATCTTGTCGCCCCAAAACACTGCCGTCTGGTAAAGATGCTGAACAATGGCATCCTGTCGCCATGTCCTCATTCTTGTTATAAGGCCCCAGGCAGATGCTTCGTGAAAAGACGGGTCATGCACTGAAGGCAGATTTTGTCTTTGAGCGTGGGTTTCGTTCTCCACATCTGCCCTGGACGCACGATGGCTGAAGCTATAAGGATAAGCGACTGTCTCACTACCGGTTGCACCTGACTGATATCGAGATTGATTACTGGGGAGTGCACGAGAACACATCAATTCGGGTTAGCAGCCGACGTGTCGTCCAGATGGGGAGCCACATACGAAGCAGGCGATGCGGAAGCCAAGGGGTTCATGGCCAGCATTCCCGAGTTGCCCTGCCGAAGCGCCATATCGAAAAGGATTGCTCGTGAGTCGGGAGCCGCGTCGCTCATTGGACACAGGTGGTGATGGGTGGAATCCAGGCCTCCTCTCGGTAATACCGGGGCTGCGAGCGGGTGATGAATACACAAAGTATAGAGTGAGCTCTGGGCGCACCCGGCCTCCACCTCCCGCTATCCCTCCCTATCCCTAGAAACCAGCCTGCTACGTAACACGTACTGGCCTCTTGATGACTGGCAAATGATTCTGCAAGTCCCGTATCCTCCCTTCGGTTACCCCACTCACCATGACCGCCTCTATACAAACAATACTTCAAGCTCTCTCACCTCAGGTCGTCATATTCTCCGACGAAAATGTCGACAGGTCCTGCCAGCTGAACGGATGCAAGGGCTTAGACCAGCTCTTCAAACCATGGCAATCCAGTATCGAGAACGGTTCGTCACTTTGGTTGATTTTGCTTTGCCCCCCATCACACTGTCCTCATCCTTCCAATGCCCGTCAGTGTCGATCCTGTCATCATTGCTCACTTCGACCTCCCATCCGTCCTATGCAATCCGCTTCACGTCGCATGCCGCACTACTCCAAAGTCATTTCGGAGGCGGAGGCATGGTGCCCTACTCTCCGGACATTGTGGTAGACATCGTTTCCAATCTGGTTGGTGCGACAGATCCCGGTGAGTTACATTGAGGCGAAAGATCGGGAACATTCTCACCTCATATCGACGTGCCACAGAGCAAAATCTGCAATATGACATTTTACGGGACGTACTCTTGGCCTCATCGCCCCTGGCAGGACAAGACACCTTCAATTACCCCGTCTGTCGTATGTCTCTCGTTCTGATTCCGGACGCCCCACCGTCCCTTTTCGACGGCTGACGGAGGTCGTATCTGTTGTTTCAGATCTATTCGCGACTTCGTCATCTACCGCCGACCCTTTGGAAATGCTAGGACACCTGTATTCTACTGCTCAGCAATCCATTGTCTTACCCAACAGAAATCCGACCGACATCTTTACCAGCAAAGTACAACGTTTCCATCTGTTAGTCCACGATGTCGCGAGAGAAGGAAAGGATTTGGCTCGGTAAGCCCATTATAGCGAAACATCTTATGCGGAGACGTCATATTCTAACCCGTCTTTTGCTCCAGTCCCCAAAGGATCCTACAACAGATTGAACAGCGATATGGTCCTCATTGTAGTCTCCTCGTGATCAATTCGAGATTGCACGACCCCCCCAGCGAAAGCGCTACCAGCCCTGTGGATTCGGCAACCGACATCAAGGCTCCGTATCATGAAGATTACATGCTGGCCTTGAACAGTCTTATCTGCGTGGATCCCTTCACAAGACTAACCGAGGTCCTGGCCGAAGACGTTCGAGTCAGCAAGGTGCACAATCGCCTCATCGCTAAGAAGGATAATGGCTCAACAAAGCATGTATACGCTCAGCGTCTTCAGGAAGAAGATATACGTCGTATTCGAGATTGCATCCGGGGGATCACGGTCCAGTCCATTGTACCATGGATGGAGTCAAGGGTCAGGGAATGGAAAGAGATATACTTGCAATCCCGCCAGGGAGTCGCTGCCAAGCTTTTCTTGGCTGGTAGGAAGAAAATCTTCGGGTCAACCAGTTTTGGAGCGACAGCTCCATCGAAAGGTAATCCAATAGACGTATCGTAAGTCATATGGTCCGGCAGGCGTCAGATCCGCTTCTGAGAATCTTCTCCAGTTCATATTCCAACGAGATTACCTTATGCCTCACCAGTAGACTGGGAGACTTAGCCTTCATGCTCAGGGACTATCAATTAGCTACGTCCATTTACGAATCCGCCTACGAACATTATCAAGCCGAAAGAGACTCAAACTTGTTGACTAGCGCAGCGGTAAGCTCTACTAGCCATCTGGCTTACGCACGTTCAGAGGGCTCATGCTATATAATCCGCCCTTTCCTTTTTTCCCCAGATCATGCGAGCCACAAGTAGGCTGTTATTTCTGCGAACGCAATCAAAGGCGCCAATAAGTTCTGCCGGGGAGAGGATGCGGCGACTAGATTCGCGTTTGTCTTGTATTGGGCTGCTCAACGACATTGTGCACACCAGGCAACACCATCTTTCGGTCGGATTCGGTTTACTCCGGGTGGCGCTATCATTCACTGAAGTTTGGCAAGCTGAACAATCCGAAGTTAGGACAAGGGGATGCGACGCCTTATGCACCTTTTTGATGGAATTGACAAGCAAGGTGAGCCTTGTGAGGGTGCCTTATTAGCCCCCAATATGTCTTTGGCTGCTTATGCGATGGCCGAGATTTTAGGCAGAAGAGATCTTTCGTGCCGTTATACTGGAAAAGGCTGCAACGGCCATGTCTCCAAGGATCAACATACGCAAACGGGCATTATACTTTACGTTAGCATCCGATCAATATGCTCGGTGTGGTCAGGTCCGTGCAACCTTATTGTCGTACAAACACATAACTCACCCAATCGGGGGTTAGAGGGCATATTGTGAGTATAGCTTGCTACAGGCACTGAAATACCTTCACCCGGCACCTTCAGCCTGGAGATATGCCCAAGCATACCTGCAATATGCGCTGGGGCAGCAGACATATACAGCGGGTGAAGCAGGATTGGCCGTGAAGCATTTTTCTGCTGTCTTGGAGTATGGCATCGGCGCGTCCTATCAGGGAGGCATTCTGGCGGATGCATGTCTGGCTTGGAAGGTACGTAATTTTGCCTTGTTTCCGCGGGTCTCTCTCGAACATCATTAAGCTGCAGCGCTACCTGAAGCACGCCAATGGTATTTCTACCCTGCCTGGCAATCTATTGCCGCATCCAATCTTCGCGAACGCATCGATCGTAACTCGTTGTTTGAGCGATGCCCTGTCGCAGAATCGTTATGGTGGAGTTCTCAGCATCCGCCAGTGTACCAGCATCAACCGCCTAGCAGAGCGGCACGTGCAATGTCAACAATTATCACAACCAGCGGTATCTACTAGCGGTGAGCCCTCCTTGGCTCATATTCTCCATGCCTACGTGTCGCGCTCATCTTCATACTCGACAGATCCCTTGTCGAAGTCTTTCGAGATCTCAGTGATCGCATGTAATCGCACGACCGTGCCACTACGACTGAGCAACATGAAGCTTTCGTTGATGGACGAGGGTCAACGACGTGCTTCGACAGCTTTGTCTTCTGGCCAATCGTCATCTGTTTTACTTTTCCCGTCACACAGACAGAGGGTGAGCAAGATTCTACATTCAGTGGCAGACTCGTTTCGTGACTTTGCAGTGTCATCAGGTCGTTTTAACTATTATGGGCTCCATGCCACACAATATCAGTCTGTGTTATCTGACATACCAAGTGGAAGGGTTCCTGCACTGCACTCAGCGTCTTGCGTTCCGACACTGCCTAGAATCCCATACGGGGTTTCCCAATGGTCCTGCGTCTGTTCAAGATTTTGAGCCGGATACTCCATACGCCCCGGAAAAATCTCCCATGCAGGTCAGATTCCTCGGTATCCCAGACAATGTTCTTTCTGGAGAGATCATCAGATTCTCGTTGAGGCTATCTAACTCCAGTCAATCCGATATCGATGACATACATGTACACCTCAAGTCCACCGAAGGCTGCATGTTGTGGTTGGACTCAGACGTTGGTAGGACCGGTAAGCCTCGTATTTGACTCGCATCGCTACTTCCCTGCTCTCGTCACACCGAATTAAACTTTATTGACTGCAACGTCATTTAGACACTTTCGAACGCAATGGCGCGTTGCCTCCTGACCTCGGCTTGGGGATTCCTGTGAAACCTCTTCATGGAGGAGAAACTAGGAATTACTCTGGATTGCTCCACATCTACGGCACTGGGGTTGGTTCCTTCGATGCGGACGTGAGGTATACTCTCAAGGTGACATAGGCGTGCTAATGGCGGGTAGGAGTTCGCTAATAGCAAATCAGTCACAGGATCGGCCCACAATCGCCCACGTGCTCCATACACGGTCACTCAAGATCCAGCCTTCAATCATTGGCTCCGCATCCTTGATGCCTACCATGAAAGGCTTTGCCACACAGTGTGCTTCCGTAGTCTTACAGCTTTGTAATTGCGCAGCGGACGAGGACTTTTCCCTAGACGAGGTATCCCTAAGGTATGGGTCTTCGGAAATCAAAGAGGCAGCTTCGTGAGCCGGTATCAATCGCAGAGCTAGACATGTGGCAAAGATTTACGGTACTTTCGCACAGATCGGCTCGTCCGATTATCCGTTTTCGCCAACTTTACCGTGAGCAACGTTTCTTGGACATCGATCCTGCAAGCGAGCAGGAAATCGCGCAACAATTTTGGACCTCTGTCAAAGGAAACACGATGTGGAGATCAAGTCAGCGCCAGCGGAAGCCAGACCTGTCGCAATTGTTGGACTTGCACGCACCCTCAGTGTGGAGGGCGGCGGAAAATCACGAATGCCTTGCTCGACCGCGATCGTTTGCTGCAAAACCCTTAAATCTGGATGGATCGCCCAGCATGGCGTCTCCAGCTATACAAGTATCACTGCGGGCGTTAAAGCAGGAAGTCGACAACCGCTTAGCCAGGATCAGCAATATCGCTTACATCCTGGATTCTCCAGGCAAGAATGAGATATCCATCTCGGTCAATGGGTCGCATTTGGCGCACAGCGGATGGGTTTGGAACACTCCTCAGAATCTGCCGCTAATCGAATCTCTCACCGCCTTTGTCGAATGCCATGATGGAAAGCCGCCAGTCATGGACCAAGGCGGCTCAGAACTGTCGGTTATTATGGTGGACGAGACAAATCACATCCCTACGCCCGCCTATACGAAGCTCCCTGTTCCGTGAGTTCGTTTATCGTTGTATGAGCCGCGTTGTTCCCGGTTTCACAAAAGTGCAACCTCCTAGAATTCAAACTCTCCCCGTCAAATACTCGGTCTCATACCCGTCGAATGCTGCCTTCGTCACATATGATCTGCGTCCTGCGGCAGTGGCGTCATCCGCTCTCCGCTATTCAGAGCCTTTGTTCGTTGGAAGAGTGAGCGCATCGGTAGCATGTGCTTCGCCTGACAGTACAGGTGTGCTCTTCAATCTGATTCGCATTGGTTCGACTGCCGTCTCGTTGGCGGGCTGGAGGCTCAAGGCGGATCCAATGCCGCGGGACCTATGAATGTGCTCTGACGGATAGCTCAAGTGTAGCGTAATTACAATAATAATAGAAATAGTGAAATTCATCTCTAGACGTTTTGCGATACACAATTCGCTAACGTGTGACCACGCCGTTTGGTGATATTCTGCAGGACTGGCTTTTGTATAAATATCACCATATAAACGGATCATTGTCCAGCAACTTGGAGGTGACACAGCACACGAATTGGCTATAACGCTATATGCCTCGCCAGTGCATCGCCCCGTGGGCCGCTTCTCTGGTTTGCGTGATTGCAACAGGGACTGTTATCTTGCATTGTCAACGGAGACGCCGACAAGCTCTTGTTTACATAGGATACACTGTCAGTGAGAAGAAAGAAAACTGCCAGGTCAAGAAGAAAAGTATGAGGGAGCTCGTTACCCCTCTTCTACAGCAAACCACCTGTTCGTATTATACGAGGTTCAGCGAACTGAGCACTCTATGCTAGTCGTATCGAAACGCGTCGGCTAGCTTACAGTCTTTTAGGTTTGCCTGGATGATTACATCGTTGACCGCGCTTAACACAAAGTTCAGGGCCCTGGTATCGGTGGCGCAGGTGAAATGCTGGAGATAGAAGAGGTTGAGCGCGAACAATAGACCTTGCTCCGCGAAGCAAGCTCTTACAGCATAGATGCTTTTCTCGATATTCTGGTTTAGTGATGCGAACTTGTCCAGCAAAAAAGAACAAGCGGCATCGTAATCGAGATCGTCTCCTCTATATTCCGAAAAGTATCGGGATAGAGATGACCCTGGAAGCTTCTCTCGAAAGATATCGATCTGGAAAGAACATGATCAAACCAGTTGAGCTTTCGTTCATCATTTGCCACTCTAGGGAAGTGTTGCTCACCTTGTTTAGGAAAAGTATCTGGGTGAGGATCAAGGTTTGGTCGATATATTTCCATAACACACCGTCATGTGAGCCAAAGACGTAGACGGGTGACTTACTATAGATGTACGAATGAACCACCTCGAGTTGCAGATGGTGTCAAACAAAGTCAACGCCTCAGACAGTCGGTTGATAGACTCGTCTTCGTAAAGCTTCTGGTCATCTGGAGATTTCGAGACCCGATCAATGCGGGAATAGCAGGGCAGATGGATTTGGTTACCCATTCCGTATTTGAACTTACATTCCGATATG
Organism: Naganishia vishniacii ANT03-052; assembly: GCA_015708705.1. Lineage (NCBI taxonomy): Eukaryota > Fungi > Basidiomycota > Tremellomycetes > Filobasidiales > Filobasidiaceae > Naganishia > Naganishia vishniacii. Next base: position 216,270 of record MU158397.1, on the reverse strand, counting down.
GCAGCAAGAAAAATTATCGCATTGCAGTTTTCGAAGCAATGGATCCCTAGGAGTGAATCACGCACGATGAGTGGCTCGTAAGCAGAAAAGGGCATCCAGCGGACCTCCGTACATTTTTTCCTCTCCGACCGCTGACCTCCTACGTCGAACAACCTGTAAACTAATTCGCCGACCTTGAAATGTGTTTCCGAAATGCCTGTGGTTTTGACTCGGGATCGGAGGATGTCTTGATCAGACGGCAAAAAGTTCTGGCTGCCAATCCTGCTGATACAGTTGAAGAAGCTGTCGTATTCAAGACATATTTAGCTGCTTTAGCATCGTCCCAGAGAAGTATTGGCTTCTAAAAGGTCCAAGAACATACTAAGGTGCACTGTCGTTAATTTGCAACTCATTGCGCCTAGCGTATGTCTGTTGTACGCCAGGATCCTCCCATAAACCTTGGATGGCATCTGTCAAGCCGCTTAACATCACATCGCCCTCAATCTGAGCAGCAGTGGTCATCAACAGGCTGCGTCTGCCCTGGTTCTCTGGCAGAATGGGGATTCCTAATTCAGCCGCCCCTTCAAGTAGCACTCTGGCATGGGTGAATTTGTCATACAACGGAAGCACAGATCAGCAAACACATCTTTCTATCCCTCGTCATGGGACTGACCTCATAGACTGAATGGTATTGCTAAAAATGATCTCCTTATAGGATTCGCGTTCCTCCTGGTCGTATGGTCTAGAAAGTTATGTCACGGAAAAGTTTAACGCATAACCAATTCAGCTGAAGCTATTGTGCCAGACGGACTTGCGATGAATCAAGCGCATTTGCTTAAGAACAGTGCTCTTTCCGCTTTCCCCGGCCCCCAATAGAAGCATCTTGACCTCGTTACGGAGAGTGGCCCGCTCACGTTTCAATTGGGAGTCGATCTCGTCGTTGCCTGATAAGAGAGGGTTGAATCAGCTGCTGGGTATAGTCGTCGCGATGTCGAGATCAGGCAAACACTCACGGGCTCTAGCCCCGGGATCCACCTCGACAGACTGTGTGCAACCCATGACTCGAAGGGACGATAGATCTGATAGCAAAAAACCCCGTCAGAGAGTATCCTATACACGCAACATGAACGTTGAGGTATTGCAAGAACTACTTTTACTCACTTGGGTTTATTTGCTTGAAAGAAGATGGCTAATCCAGACGGAAAGAAGGCTGATATAGGTCAAAAGTTGAATGGAGTAGGACAGAAACCATCATCATGCCCAGAAGGGTGTCTACATATATAGAAAGCAATCTGGGCGTACACGGCCTAAGTGATCGATGTGAGATCTCCTTTCCTGCTTTTCGCCATGGGGCTCTTTGATCTGGAGACAGCTGCTAATACTCTGCTGCCATATCGACACTCACCGTTCCAAGTCCATCAATCCAAGTTCCATCACTGATGCAACGTCTAGCCATCAGCCGTAGTACGCTTGTTCTATGAAGATGCCATGAGGCGACCCTCGCTCAGAACTCAAAACTTGAAACACCTCGCTGATCACTCAGTTTACATGAAGGCATGGAAAGCACCTTGTTGTCTGTCAACGGCTCCTTTGTGGCTAAACTAATTCCCGGGAGGATCTGCATCAGATGGAGATGTGGAGGGAAGATGTTCTAGTGGGAAGAGGCGGCAGATCAGCTAGCAGATCGGCGTTTCATGTCACATCTATCAGATCAAGCTATACGTAAACAGCTACGAGAACCAGATATTTACATGTCTCTTCGCGAAGCAGGATTCGAAAAGCCGGCTACTGCTATCTATGCAATTGTATGATATCACTCTATCGTGGTACCCGGAATCGATTACACAGCTATCCTACGGACTGAATCCAATCAGGGTTAGGTGATCGCCGGTCCTGGTGGCGAACTCTGATGAGTAGCGAGTCAGGATGCCTTCACAGCCGCCCCTGTATTTGCGAGGCAACAAGCCCACTACAGCTTCTGCCGTCAAAGAATAGAGGATGGAGCAACTGATGTAGCGTGGCAGGCGCCAAGGGCTATCCCTGGACATCATAGCGCCGAGAGGTATCGTGGGACCTTACCGATGCTGTGGGCTCCTCTTCCTGGTGCTTAAGAGTTAGCCTTTATCGAGAGAGTGAACATGAGTCATCTAGCCAGTAACCAACTTGTGCTCGATGGAAGATGGTGGATGATAGATCAGACGTGCTCATCAAACAATGCATCACAACTATTGTTATACGCTGCCTTACAGAGCCAAGGATATTTGTCCGTGATTCCTAGGTTAACCGTTCCCGTCTCCCGACTGCGGCCCTTCGAATAATGAGCATGCCAACCGATTCGTTGAGGCCTGGTTGGGCTGTACTCGCGACAGCTGTGGAGGAGACTGGACCATCAGCTCTTGCATTCGAAATCTAGATTTTTCGAAATCTAGATTCGCTCGGAGCTTTGCAACAACATTGCTCCCAACCGCTCTCTGAATTGGAAAGACGAAACACTTACATCGTGGCTTAAGCGATCACACAAGGCTGCCACGAAGGTGTGGCGAACCAGGTAAGCTTCTCGTCGTTGACCGGTTGCTGTGCGATCACGCAAGGCTGCCACGAGGGGGTCGAAAACCAGGTAAGCCGATCGTTGACGGGCATAGCGTGACCGTCAGTAACGGCAGCGGAAGTCGAGAAAGTGACTGCGAAGACGTCCATTGTATCAAAAGGTGTGTAGGTTGGTGAATATGAAGGGTTTGTCAAGAGTTCGTTGTTGTGATTGGGGACGAAGGAGGTAGAAAGCAAATATGAAGCACCGATGTGCCACTTATATGCGCTTCTGGCGACACATCAAGTCTGACTAGGAGTACCATGCAGTTCTCATAGAGTACCATGCAGTTCTCATCGAGCGTTGGTAGCTCTCGGTAGCACAGTAGCTGATAGGCAGGAGCACCAGGATAGACAAACAAGACAATAGACAATAGACAATAGACAATAGACAATAGACAATAGACAATAGACAATAGACAATAGACAATAGACAATAGACA